>QXEO01000805.1:0-512047 GCA_007115705.1 Dactylis glomerata
ATGGTTTCCCAACGGAGGTTTAGGTTTCTGTCACTCCAGCAACCCCACAATTGGTAGCCAAATACACAATGCATCTCACTAGGCCCATAAATGGTGAAGTATCATGTAGTCGACGTTCACATGACACCACTAGTGAAATAACACCACAACCAATAAATATCAAACCATTATATTACTCAACATAATTCCACTACTAACGACTTGACTTCTCCCATGTCCTCAAGAACTAAACAAAATACTCACAAGACATCATATGGATCATGATCAGAGGTTAAATAATGGTAAATAACAATCTGAACATAAATGTTAATTCAACAATTCCACTCAATAGCATCAACCACAAGAGTAATCAACACCGGGAAAGTTTCCCCTAAGAACTTGACAAGATTCAACTCAAGATGTTACAGCGGGATGGCGTGGTGATGGTGGAGATGAAGGTGCTGGTGATGAGGATGATGGTGATGATGATCCCGATGAAGTCCGGTGCGATGATGATGACGATGGCGACGATCTCCCCTCTCTGGGAAGGAATTTCCCCGGCAGATTTTTGCCTGCCGGAGAGCTTTTCTCTCTCTGGTGTTTTCCGCCCCGCAAAGGCGGTGGTGTCTATCTCTGAGCCCCCCTTGACTTAGGTTTTCGGGGATGATGAAATATGCGAAGGGGCGATGGCAGAAGTGGGCCTGGGGGGCCTCACCACAGGCCGGTGTGGCCAGGGGTGGGCCCACACCCCTGGTGGTGAGGCTGCCCTGTGGCCCCTCTCGCCTCCTCCTTCTGGCTACTTTAGTCTTGTGGTAAAATATAATTTCCTGGTATTTTTCTAGAATTTCCTGATCTTTTGAAATACGGTGTCTTGATGGTCCTTTTTCCAGCAGAATCCTGACTCCGGCAGCAAATCCTCCAATGATCATCAAACATGTAAAAACAGAGGAAATAACATAAGTATCATCTCTAAATGTGAAATATATCAATGAATAACAGTAAATTATGATACAAAATAGTGATGCAAAATGGACGTATCACAGCCCACGTCCGAGTTAGTAATAGCCCATGATCCGGAAAAACCGGAAACGGCTGATAGGGAAATAACTCGTGCAGTAATTTTCTCAAATAGCAAAAAGATAAGTAAGCTCGGCACCGAGGCACAATTCCACAAATCGCGGCGCACGCGCGTTGTGACAAGGCAAGGCGTGGCGAGGCGAGGCGGGCGGCAAAGGAGGAGGAGTGCACGTGTAAGCCACTCCTCTTCTCTCACTTTAGAAGGTAGTGGAACACTCCACCATATATGTTGCTACAACTCCCTCCAAACTAGAAAGGTGGGACTAAACTTTGGTGCAATTCCTTGCTAGGCATGAATGGACCATGAGAATTTCAGAATTTGTATTGGGCCATGGGCTAAAGCCCACAACCAAATTCCAACACTCCAAACAGCGTCCAACAAAGACGTTGGACATGTCGTTCAAGGGACACCGGTGTGTGATGCCATTTTTTTAGGCCGGCAGTGCCCAGCCGTGGCCCTCAAAGATGCCCCCTAAATAATTTTTTTGGCATAATATTAATATGAAAGTAGCAAAAGAGCACAAGTATCAGCCATGCATTCAGTGTTCTCGTTGCCAAAACACGCCCATGCGGGCTAAAATATTAGAGCACACGTCCATCTTGACGTTGAAATCAAATTGTTGACGGCTGTGTGGCACCTAGATACTGCGAGGTTTCGTCTGGTCGGCCGTGCTCACAGTGCTCGACATTGAAGGCACCCGGTGAAGCCCCATTTCTACCAAGATGGTCTCGCGGAGGAACTTGTGTGCCGCCTTCATCTCCTCATCCATGTTTGATGTGTCGGCATGCAGGATTATGAAATCTTCTTTTCTCTTCTTCACTGCCACTCGCAATGCCTCGAGTTCGATCTTCTTTTCTTGCATTTCAATCAGGGACATCCACCTTTTCTTCCGCCTTTTGAGCTCAAATGATCGAGCCCATCGTGACCTTGGCCTTCCACTTCCCAATGGAAGTTTGAACCCTTCCCGATGACGCCGCCATGGCGGTTGCGCCCTTGACCTTCTTGGTTAAGATTGACCAACCCACCGAGGTGTCCAACGGCGCATCCATAGGATGACATTGTCGTCGATATTGTTCAATTGCTTCCTCAGCTACCACCATTTCTTGCACTTCTTGAGCTCGATGTGAAGGGTTTCACAGCATAGTAAATCAAAAAAATTCTAATGGATGCGAACAAGAAAGCCAAGATCTAATCTAGGAGATGTAATCAATGAGATAGATAGATAAGATCTTCATACCCTTGAAGAAATCGCACAGCGGAAACGTTCAACGGAATGTGGATGATGTAGTCGTACTAGCCGTCTCCTCCTCGCGATCCGATCCGATCCGATCCGATCCAACGCTGCAAGTGGCGATGCCTCCGAGAGATGCACACGTACGGTGCAGCGACGTCTCCTCCCTCCCGGGTCCAGCAAGTATGGTGGAGAGATAGATTGGATCAGCGACACAACGGCGTGGTGCTTATGGTGGAGAATTTCTGCAGCAGGGCTTCGCCTACGTGCAGTCGCGAGAGAGAGAAGTGAAGGGGCAGCAATTGGCCGACGGCTAGGGTTGGGAGAGAGGGAGGCTGTGCCCCAACCCTCCCTTAGATAGGAGGCTGGGCGGCCAGCTTGGCCCCTTGATGGTGCGGTGTTGATGATGTAAATGACCGACTAGTTGGGAACCCCAAGAGAAGGTGTGATGAGCACAACAGCAAGTTTTCCCTCAGTTATGAAACCAAGGTAATCAATCCAGTAGGAGAAAGCCAAACTTAAGAAGGTGATGCTTGCTAGCTTCGCGACAATCCGGACAATGGCGCCAGACAACTTGCTGGTGCGTAGTTGACGTAGGAGCTTCTTCACCTAGCAGCAACGTGAAACCTGCACACAACACAAACAAATACTTTGCTCCCAACTTACGATGAGGTTGTCAATCTCACCAGTTTGCTGTAAACAAAGGAATGAACATATCGAGTGGTAAAAGGATAATAGTAATGCAAGTAAAATAAAAAGTGCGAGTAAAGTAAACGTTAAAGCTATGTAAAGGAAATTGGACCGGGGTCCACAGTTCACTAGTGGTGTCTCTCCATAAGATAAATAAAGCATGCTAGGTAAACAAATTACAGTTGGGCAATTGATAGAGTAAAGATAACGTACATACATCACGACGATCACTATGAGGCTTACTCTGGGCATGACGACAAAATACATAGACCGTAATCCAACTGCATCTATGACTAAAAATCCACTCGCGAGGAATCGTCCGAGGACCCCTTGAGTATTAAGTTGCGAACAACAGATAATTACATTAAGCATAGTGCATAATGTAAACAAAGCAAATGTCCTTAGACACAAGAATGTTGTTTTCTCCCTAGTGGCAACAGCACATCTACAACCTTAGAGGTATCTGTCACTCCCCCAAATTAAATAGAGGCGTGAACCCAACTATCGAGCATAAATACTCCCTCTTGGAGTTACTAGCATCTACTCGGCCAAGATAGCTACTAGCAACGGAAAGCATGCAAGATCATAAACAACATAGAGATAACATAAGATATAATTCAGCACATCAACTTGACATAGTACCAATACTCATCGGATCCCAACAAACACAACATGTATGATTACATAAAGATGATCTTGATCATGTAGGGCAGCTCACAAGATCTAAACATGAAGCACATGGTGGAGAAGACAACCATCTAGCTACTGCTATGGACCCGTAGTCCAAGGTAGACTACTCACACATCACTCCGGAGGCGACCATGGTGGTGGAGAAGGCCTCCGGCAGGGTGCCGGGAAGAGCTCCTGGATCCTCTCGATCTCGATTCGTCGACGGCGGCGGCTTGCAACATCTGGACACCGATACGATTGGATACACTGATGCTGGCTATTTGTCAGATCCCCATAATGCGAGATCACAAACCGGCTTTGTGTTTCTACATGGTGGAACTGCTATATCATGGAAGTCTTTGAAACAGACTCTGGTTGCAACATCTACCAATCATTCTGAAATAATTGCATTATATGAGGCATCACACGAATGCGTGTGGCTTCGTAGAATGATAAACTACATACAACAGTCATGTGGAGTTGGTTCTAGCGAATCACCTACCGTTATCTATGAAGATAATGTAGCTTGTGTTGCATAGATGCAAACAAGATACATCAAGAGGAATATCACCAAGAATATTGCCCCTAAGTTGTTTTATCCCCATGAGCTCCAGAAGAGTGGGAAAATCAACATCTTGCAAGTGAAATCATGTGACAATCTCGCTGATCTATTTACAAAGTCTCTACCAACTTTGACATTCCAGAAATATATTCATGGAATTGGTACGCGATGGCTTCGAGATTTGCAAGAATCAAGGGGAGTATCTTCCTAAATTATTCCTGTTCAAAGCATTATGTTATACTCTTTTTCCCTTAGTGAGTTTACTTTACAGGTTCTCATAGAGGTTTCTAACGAGGTAATTGATGCGGGCAGGATGACCACCCAGTTGGGAACCCCAAGAGGAAGGTATGATGAGCACAGTAGCAAGTTTTCCCTCAGTAAGAAACCGAGGTTTGTCGATTTAGTAGTAAAAAGCCAAACTTGAGAAGGTGATGCTTGCTAGCTTCGTGACACTTCAGCAAGGGCGCCGTTTATGATTCTTGTTGGTGCGTCTTCAACTAGTAGCAACGCGGAACCTACACACAACACAACCAAGTACTTTGCTCCCAACTTACGATGAGGTTGTCAATCTCACCGGTTTGCCGTAAACAAAGATATGAGCATATCGAGTGGAAAACAGTAGTAGTATGCGAGAAAGTAAACAGTGCGAGTAATAGTATAACTGTGTAACAATGTAAAGGAAATTGGACCGGGGTCCACAGTTCACTAGTGGTGTCTCTCCATAAGATAAATAACAACATGCTGGGTAAACAAATTACAGTTGGGCAATTGATAGAATAAAGATAACGTGCATATGTCACGAGGATCACTATGAGATTTACTCTGGGCATTACAACAAAATACATAGACGCCATCCAACTGCATCTATGACTAATAATCCACTCGCGGGGAATCATCCGAGGACCCCGAAAGTATTAAGTTGTGAACAACAGATAACTGCATTAAGCAAGTGTGTAATGTAAACAAAACGAATGTCCTTGGACACAAGAATGTTGTTTTCTCCCTAGTGGCAATAGCACATCTACAACCTTAGAGGTTTCTGTCACTCCCCCAGATTAAATAGAGGCATGAACCCAACTATCGAGCATAAATACCCCCTCTTGGAGTCACTAGTATCTACTTGGCAAAGATAGCTACTAACAACGGAGAGCATGCAAGATCATAAACAACATAAGATAATATTCAGCACATCAACTTAACATAACACCAATATTCATCGGATCCCAACAAACACAACATGTAGAATTACACAAAGATGATCTCGATCATGTAAGGCAGCTCACGAGATCTAAACATGAAGCACATGGTGGAGAAGACAACCATCTAGCTACTGATATGGACCCATAGTCCAAGGTAGACTACTCACTCATCATGCCGGAGGCAAGCATGGCGATAAAGAAGACCTCTAGTGGCGGTTCCCCTCTCTGGTAGGGTGCCGGGAAGAGCTTCTGGACCCTCCCGATCTTGGATCGACAACGATGGCGGATCGCGATGTGTTTTTGGAAAATTGATCGGGTATTTAGATTTTTCCTGTTGGGGGGTCTTTATAGGCAAAGGGGTGGTGCCAGAGGTGGGCCAGGGGGCCCTCACTACAGGGCGGCGTGGGCCAGGGGTAGACCGCGCCCCTGGTGGTGTGGACACCCCGTGGCCCCCTCCTTCTCCTCTTCGGACTTCTGGAAGCTTCGTTAAATATATGGATGTTCGGCTTTTGTTTCGTCCAATTCCGAGAATATTTCCTATGTAACTTTTCTGAAACACAAAAACAGCAGAAAATAGGGAACTGGCACTGTGGCATCTTGTTAATAGGTTAGTTCCGGAAAATGCAAAAAAATGCCACAAAGTGTAACAAAACATTAAGCAAATGGTGTAAGAACAAGCATGGAGCATCAAAAATTATAGATACGTTTGAGACGTATCAGCATCCCCAAGCTTAACTCCTGCTCGTCCTCGAGTAGGTAAGTGATAACAAAAGAATAATTTTTGAGGTGACATGCACCTACACAATCTTGATCACCTATGTAAAGCATTGAGTGCTGGGATCAAAAGAACTTAAAACATGGGCATGAAAGACATAATCTTGATAGAAGAAACTTAGCAACCATGTTATAACATGAAAAAGAACACAAATAAAAGATCATGAAAATGAAACAATGAAAGTCAAATGTGTGTTCAAATCATATGGAAAAACATAGCAAATGGTTTTCAGCTTGTCCTTCATGAGAGAGCAAAACATAAATGCATAGGACACCTTCAAGTTTAAGAGGGCGACTAGATACAAATAATTTAAGAATAAGTGAAACTAAAATCATGAATCAATCAATGATAAACTTTGGGACTATGCACATTAAACTCAGAATGACAACTATGCTCTCTTAGACGGTGCATAAAGATAGAAGGTGGAGACTCAACATAAAAGTAAAAGAAAGGCCCTTCACAGAGGGAAGCAGTGATTGCAAGTTTTATAAACCTTCAAAAATTATGGTACTTACTAGCTTTGAGCTCTCATTGCCCCCATCATAGGCATCTTGAATGGTTAAAGTTAATGCGAGTACAATTATGAAGCATATGCTTGACAAATCATAAGTTGAAAACCTCGTGTCCCGTGAAGTATGAATACCCAAACCTCATGCTACTCGACTTAGAGTCCCAAGCAAGCTCTTGTCATTGTAAGTATACACGTATCATCGAGAACCGCCAACGGGGTACCTCCGTGCCCGATGACATGGGACAAGCCCACATCAAAATGACAGGACAAACAGACAATGAACACCTTGGCATCATTTTTATTTACCATTGGTATAGCTTTTTATTTTGAGATGCGTCGTCGAATGTTCACTATGGGCATGCTGTAAATTTCCACCATGAATTATGCATGGCTTAGATTGGCGGCCCAGGCGTTTCTCTAACACATATACAAACTCCATGATCCCACAAGATTCCCAACTTATTTCACATCGCGAGTATCCATAAACAAAAGATCACGATATCAACTCAAATAAGAAGTGTAATGTTGAAAGCTTACCCCATGACGGCATGGTTTGGCTAATTTCCAACTTACAACTTGCAAGCATAACAACTCAACATAAGAGAGCCACAATATCAAAAATTTAAGAACGAGAAAAGTAAAGTGTGCCATCAGGTTCGTGAGAGCTTTACTGACCAATTTTCGCATAACACCAAAAGAGTTTAATTTGAAGGATAGATAAAAGCAAGTCAAATGTACTTTGGAATAGCAAATTGCTAATAGGTATGTATGGTGGACACATTGGAACCACTTGGTTTTTAGGAGTTGGATGCACGAGTAGAGCTCATACTCAGTACAAAATGAGGGCTAGCAAAAGATTGGGAGCGACCAACTAAGAGAGCAATAACGGCCATAATCATGCATAGCGACAAAACATCATTAAGAGAAGCATAAGATGGCATCAAAAGTCAAAAAATAAATGATCATAGAGGCTTATGGCGACTTTGTATGAGTCAAACATGTTGTAAACATGTGCCAAGTCAACCCAAATAAAGCATCAAGGAGAAAACCAAATTAATGCTTCCAAATAATAAAAACAACGCATGATTTTTTCAAAGGCTCATTAAGCAATCTCATTCATTTGAGATAAGTCATGCTACAGCAAAACCACTAAGCATACTATAAAAACGACATCAAGCACGACATGAAAAAGTCTAAGCCGCAGTCTAAACAAGCTCCTTTTTGTACCACTTTTTGCATAATTTTTTTTCTCTTTTCCAACACCATTCGAAGCTTTTTGAAACAACTCTTTTGATGAAAACCAACATGGACCAGAGGTCAAAATACACCTTGATATAAAGATATAACAAGATATGAACAAAAATCAAGGCAAAAAATGAAAGCTAAACACAGTTCTAGAAAAAGAGAACACTCGTTGAACGGTAAGAGTGAAAAACGGAGTGTTCTTAGCAAATAAAAAGCAAGGCAACTTCTCCAAAAGAAATTTGTTGGGGTCCAAACATTTATTGCAGCAAATAAAACAAAACAAAACTGAAAAATAAAGACAAGACGCTCCAAGAAAAATGCATAGTGCATGAAGCAATAAAAATATAGTGTGTTGAAAGGTGACCTGATTTTTGCCGATGAAGAAGGGGTGCCTCGGGGGCATCCCCAAGCTTTGACACTTGTACCTCTTGGATATTTATTGGGGTGCGTGGGTATCCCCAAGCTTGAGCTTTTTTCCATTCTTCAACTCATCTCACCATTCTTCGATCCCTACACTTGAAAACTTCCTTCATACAAAACTAAACACAATTCTATTAGCAACATTAGTGTAAGCATAATAATGAATCAACCCCCTTTTACTTCAGATTTCAACTCAAAACCACCACATATAAAGCATATACTACTGTAGCAACTTCCCCACAAGTTCCGTGATCAAAAGAACTCAAAAAGAAAGCGATCGAGAGGCAAAGACAAATAGTGGCAGAAATCTGTCAAAACAGAACATTTGACAAAGGTCGATTTTTTCGAGGGTTTTCTGTTACTCAAATCAAAAAGTGTATAACTAATGAAAGTTTTGATATAACCTGGGGCATATGCACAAGAAATCGCAGGTCAAAAAGATATTCTGAGAATTTTCACGAATTTTTACGGTGCAGCACCGAAATCTGTTTCAGGACAGCAACATCCCCAAATCTTACCTCACTCAAATTAGAGGTTTCTCTTGGCACAACGACGAAATAAAAAGGATAAGGAGTGGTTATTACAGTAGTAATAACTTCCAAGACTCAAATAAAAGAGAAAGAACTGAAAGTAAAACAATGGCTTATCTCCCAAGAGTGCTTTTTTTAACGCATTTGAGCTAGGCGCAGAAAGTGCGAATCAAGTAATATCAAGCGATGAAGCATCAAGTTCATAATTTGCTCTAAGAATAGAGTCAAAAAGTAATTTATTCCTATTTGTAGGGAAGTGTTCCATACCTTTCTTGAGTGGGAATTGATATTTGATGGTGCCTTCCCTCATATCAATGATGGCATCTACAGTTCGAAGAAAGGGTCTTAATAATAGGACATGAAGCATTGCATTCGACATCCATAACAAGAAAATCAACGGGAACAAGGTTATTGTTAACCATAATAAGAACATCATTAATCCTTCCCAAAGGTTTCTTCTTAGCAACATTAGCAATAGGAACATCATAATAACACTTTTCAAGCGGTGGTAAATCAAGCATGACATAAATTTTTCTAGGCATAATAGAAATACTAGCACCTAGATCACATAAAGCATGGCAATCAAAACCATTAACATGCATATCAATGATGGGTTCCCAACTATCTTCTAACTTCTTGGGAATAGAAGCTTTTTGCTTCAACTTTTCATCCCTAATTTTCATGAGAGCATTGGTAATATGCTTAGTAAAAGCAACATTTATAGGACTAGCATTAGGAGTCAAAGCAAGCTTTTGAAAGAACAAAATAACTTCAGATATATTGCAGCCATCAACATCAAAATCATTGAAAGAAATAGAGCTATCATCTCCTACACTCCGAAAAATTTCAGCACTCTTTTGAGAAAAAGTTTTTGCTGTTTTGGGCTTTTTAACACAACGAGTGGGAGTTTTCTCTACGCCAATCAAAGTAAGAGGATTGCTTGCATTTGGAACAACATCATTAGAGATAGTAATGGTACATACCTTCATCTTTCTAGCCATCTCATCTTCTCTTTCCCACCTAGCATGCAATTCTGCTAACATCCTAACATTTTCATCAATTCTAACTTGGATAGCATTAGCAGTGGCAAAAGTATTGTTCTCTTTTACCTCATTAGGCAACACTTTTAGTTTCAGAAGGTCAACATCAAGAGCAACGCTATCAACTTTAGAAGCAAGAATGTCAATTTTGCCTAACTTTTCCTTAACAGACTTATTAAAAGCAGTTCGCTTACCGATGAAGTCCTTGAGCATTACCTCAAGCTCAAAGGGCGCGGCCCTAGTGTTGTTGGAGGAATTACCATAAGAGTTACCATAACCATTACCATTGGTAGAAGGATACGGCCTATAATTGTTACTAGCAAAATTGTTCCTATAAGCATTGTTGTTAAAATTATTATTTCTAATGAAGTTTACATCAACATGCTCTTCTTGAACAACCAAAAAGGCCAAACGAACATTATTAGGATCTACATGAGTCCTATCATTAGAAAGCATAAGCATAATAGCATCAATTTTATCACTTAAGGAAGAGGTTTCCTCAACAGAATTTACCTTCTTACCTTGTGGAGCTCTCTCGGTGTGCCATTCAGAATAATTTACCATCATGTTGTCAAGGAGCTTGGTTGCGGCGCCCAAGGTAAGGGACATAAAAGTGCCTCCAGCAGCTGAACCAATAGATCTTGAAGAAAAATTCAGTCCTGCATTAAAAGTTGGACAATTATCCAAGTAGTCAGTCCATGAGTAGGCAATTCTTTATCATAGATTTCATTCTTTCCCAAGCTTGAGCAACATGTTCATTATCAAACTGTCTAAATTTCATGATATCACTACACAAAGCTATAATCTTAGCAGGAGGATAGTATCTTCCAATAAAAGCATCCTTACACTTAGCCCAAGAATCAATACTATTTCTAGGCAAAGATAGCAACCAATCCTTTGCTTTTCCTCTCAAAGAAAAAGGAAACAACTTAAACTTAATAATATCACCTTCTACATCCTTATATTTCTGCATCTCACATAGCTCAACAAAATTGTTGAGATGAGCTGCAACATCATCAGTACTAGCACCAGAAAATTGGTCTTTCATAACAAGGTTCAATAAAGCAGGTTTAATCTCATAAAAATCAGCAGCAGGAGCAGGTGGCGCAATAGGAGTGCAGATAAAATCACTATTATTAGTGCTAGTAAAATCACACAACTTGGTGTTCTCATGAGTACCCATTCTAGCAAAGCTAAAAGCAGACAAGTAAAAACAACTATAAAGGAAACTAATTTTTTTGTGTT
This sequence comes from Dactylis glomerata, assembly GCA_007115705.1. Classification (NCBI taxonomy): domain Eukaryota; kingdom Viridiplantae; phylum Streptophyta; class Magnoliopsida; order Poales; family Poaceae; genus Dactylis; species Dactylis glomerata. The sequence continues at coordinate 11,175 of QXEO01000805.1, forward strand.
TTTGATAAAAATGATGCAAGCAAAAATAAAGTAAAGCAAAACTAAAACAAAGTAAAGGATGTGCGTGTGAAACTCCCCTTGCAGAAGTCTTCTTTTTCCCCGGCAACAGTGGTAGCAAATTAGCTTGATGCGGGCAGGATGACAACCCAGTTGGGAACCCCAAGAGGAAGGTATGATGAGCACAGTAGCAAGTTTTCCCTCAGTAAGAAACCGAGGTTTGTCGATCTAGTAGGAAAAAGCCAAACTTGAGAAGGTGATGCTTGCTAGCTTCGTGACACTCCAGCAAGGGCGCCATTTACGATTCTTGTTGGTGCGTCTTCAACTAGTAGCAACGCGGAACCTGCACACAACACAACCAAGTACTTTGCTCCCAACTTACGATGTAAAGGAAATTGGACCGGGGTCCACAGTTCACTAGTGGTGTCTCTCCATAAGATAAATAACAACATGCTGGGTAAACAAATTACAGTTGGGCAATTGATAGAATAAAGATAACGTGCATATGTCACGAGGATCACTACGAGATTTACTCTAGGCATTACAACAAAATACATAGACCGCCATCCAACTACATCTATGACTAATAATCCACTCGCGGGGAATCATCCGAGGACCCCGAAAGTATTAAGTTGTGAACAACAGATAACTGCATTAAGCAAGTGTGTAATGTAAACAAAATGAATGTCCTTGGACACAAGAATGTTATTTTCTCCCTAGTGGCAACAGCACATCTACAACCTTAGAGGTTTCTGTCACTCCCCCAGATTAAATAGAGGCATGAACCCAACTATCGAGCATAAATACCCCCTCTTGGAGTCACTAGTATCTACTTGGCCAAGATAGCTACTAACAACAGAGAGCATGCAAGATCATAAACAACATAGAGATAACATAAGATAATATTCAGCACATCAACTTAACATAACACCAATATTCATCGGATCCCAACAAACAAAACATGTAGAATTACACAAAGATGATCTCGATCATGTAAGGCAGCTCACGAGATCTAAACATGAAGCACATGGTGGAGAAGACGACCATCTAGCTACTGCTATGGATCCATAGTCCAAGGTAGACTACTCACTCATCACGCCAGAGGCAAGCATGGCGATGAAGAAGACCTCCAGTGGTGATTCCCCTCTCCGGCAGGGTGCCGGGAAGAGCTTCTGGACCCTCCCGATCTCGGGTCGACGACGACGGCGGATCGCGATGTGTTTCTGGAAAATTGATCGGGTATTTAGGTTTTTCCCGTCGAGGGGTCTTTATAGGCGAAGGGGCGGCGCCAGAGGTGGGCCAGGGGGCCCTCACCATAGGGCGGCGTGGGCCAGGGGTAGGCCGCGCCCCTGGTGGTGTGGCCACCCCGTGGCCCCTCTCCATCTCCTCTTTGGACTTCTGGAAGCTTCATTAAATATCTGGATGTTCTGCTTTTTTTTTGTCCAATTCCGAGAATATTTCCTGTGTAACTTTTCTGAAACACAAAAATAGCAGAAAATAGGGAACTGGCACTGTGGCATCTTGTTAATAGGTTAGTTCCGAAAAATGCATAAAAATGCCACGAAGTGTAACAAAACATTAAGCAAATGGTGTAAGAACAAGCATGGAGCATCAAAAATTATAGATACGTTTGAGACGTATCAGTAATATCAACATAAGATCATATGTCATACTATCTCCTGTCCCCACCGGGGTTTTTTTAAGAAAGTATTCACGACATATTTATTGACATCTATATTCTATGAATTTACTTCATATTGAGTTAACAGAGGCAATAACCATTATATGTTGTATCATTTTCTCCTTATTTTCCCAATGGGTTTGAAGGAGTTTTAACATCATATCCTACTCAACTCCTCACATTTTTCCCACATGGTTTTTGGAGGAGACTATTTCAAGATGTTGAAGATTCACAAGGACAAGCATAGATTAGGGGAGTGTTAGAATTTAATTAGTCTTTAATTAAAAGGTTTAATCCCTGCTTGTAACTGCTACATGGATAGCCACTCATTTAGGGAACCATCATTACGCGGTTATTCCCTAGAGCGTCGCCTCCAGGAACCGACTTATTCACAATGCTTCCCCTATATATATGTAACATCTTCATCAATCAATACCAAGATTTTATTCCAATCATTGTCTCTCGCTTTCTCTCTTCTCACTTTAACACTTCCCTCACCCAACCCGGCCTCATCTTTGGAATCGGCTGCCTCCGCGGCTTCACGAAAGCACCAGACGTCGCTTTCAGTGGCAAGTCAGCAAGGAAGCAAACAAAAACAACGTGGGCGTAGGCGGTGTTGGCGGGAAGGAGAAGCGGAGGGAATGAGGAAAGCCAGGCGCGGGAGAAATTAAATGAGAAGAGGGAAGGGAAATAGTGCTTGCCTATGCCAATGACAAGGGTAGCACGCCAATATTTGCCCCACTTTCCACTCATATCCAGCGTCCCCGCAACGCCTCCTGTGAACCGGTGATGGCCTGGGGACTTCGGACATGTTACCGGGCCACGACAGACCAAAAAACCATTTGGAGCATGCAGTTGGGCACGGTTTTGGATGCGGCGTGCCCAGTAGCTTGTTGTGGCACTGTTTGTGGAACACGACTATGGATGCTCTGACATGTTTCTGTTAGGTAGAAATTTTGATCACCCAAATACTCCATGAGAAATTATTGCAGGTCTGCTTCAGCTCGACACGCATGAGCCAAAGAGCGCCTCGAAGGCTATCTGACATGATCTTACCCCTCATTTTATTTTGGGATTATTACTCCTGTGCCCCCCATTCCTTAGTTGTGCTCAAAGGTCCCCAATAATAAAACCCCCCGTAAGAAATTGAGCTCAACTTCTGTAATTCACCAGCCCTCCACCATGTCAATCCAAGACAACCTTATGCAATCCCCCAACATATGAATGCACTCATACATCATTACATAAGACCATGATTGAAGATAACAAACATGTATGCAACAATCAAAACAAACTATATCACCATTGCCATGAGCAAGTAATCACTCAACACAAGACATAATGATAAAATAAATCACAAGAATAGAATATATTGCATCAAACATCGTGTTTGCCAAGAGAATACAATGGCGGTGATGAAGAGGTGTTGTAGAGGATGATGGATAGGTGCATCCCCAAGGGGGAGAGGCGATGGCCCGGCGAAGGAGGCAGCATGGCAGCGGTGTGATGCGGCACGGTGTGTTGATGTAAATCAACGTCCAGTTGAGAACCCCAAGAGGAAGGTATGATGAGCACATCAGCAAGCTTTTCCCTCAGTAAGAAACCAAGGTTTATCGTATCCAGGAAAAGCCAAACTCAAGAAGGTGATGCTCGCTAGCTTCGCGACAGCTCCGGACAATTTATAAGGCGCCTCGTCCACTGCTTTGCTTTGCCAGCTGCAACGCAGAACCTGCACACAACACAACCAAATACTTTGCTCCCAACTTACGATGAGGTTGTCAATCTCACCGGTTTGCTGTAAATAAAGGAATGAGCATATCGAGTGGAAAATAATAGTAGTATGCGAGAAAGTAAACAGTGCGAGTAAAGTAAACAGGTGATAGCAATATAATAGAAATAGGACCGGGGTCCACAGTTCACTAGTGGTGTCTCTCCATAAGATAAAATAACACATGCTGGGTAAACAAATTACAGTTGGGCAATTGATAGAATAAAGATAACGTGATATGTCAAGAGGATCACTATGAGATTTACTCTGGGTATTACAACAAGATACATAGAACGCCATCTAACTGCATCTATGACTAATAATCTACTCGCGGGGAATCAATCCGAGAACCCTGATATGTCTCAAACGTATCTATAATTTTTGATGCTTGATGCGGCACGGTGTTGATGGTTTTTCACCGTCCAGTTGGGAACCCCAAGAGGAAGGTATGATGAGTACAGCAGCAAATTTTCCCTCAGTAAGAAACCAAGGTTTAATCGTATCCAGGAAAAAGCCAAACTTCAGAAGGTGATGCTTGCTAGCCTAGTGACACTCCAACAAGGGCGTCGTTAACGATAACGTGTTAGCGCGTCTTCAACTAGTAGCAACGTGGAACCTGCACACAACACAACCAAATACTTTGCTCCCAACTTACGATGAGGTTGTCAATCTCACCGGTTTGCTTGAAACAAAGGGTATGAGCGTATCGAGTGGAAAGCAATAGTAGTATGCGAGTAAGTAAACAATGCGTGTAAAGTAAACAGGTGATAGCAATATAATGGAAATAGGACCGGGGTCCACAGTTCACTAGTGGTGTCTCTCCATAAGATAAAATAACACATGCTGGGTAAACAAATTACAGTTGGGCAATTGATAGAATAAAGACAACGTGCATATGTCGAGAAGATCACTATGAGATTTACTCTGGGCATTACAACAAGATACATAGACCGTCATCCAACTGCATCTATGACTAATAATCCACTTGTGGCAAATCAATCCGAGAACTCCACAAGTATTAAGTTGCGAACAACAGATAACTGCATTAAGCAAAGTGTGTAATGTAAACAAAGCATATGCCCTTGAGCATATGAATGTTGTTTTCTCCCTAGTGGCAACAACACATCTACAACCTTAGAGGTTTCTATCACTCCCCCAGATTAAATAGAGGCATGAACCCACTATCGAGCATAAATACCCCCTCTTGGAGTCATGATGACCCACAAGTATAGGGGGTGTATCGTAGTACTTTCGATAAATAAGAGTGTCGAACCCAACGAGGAGCAGAAGGTGTTGACTAGTGGTTTTGATCAAGGATTCACTGTAAATACTAACAAACGGGTTTTCAGGGGTATTTGGTAATGCAAATAAATAAAGTGCGAGTAAATAAAAGATAGTAGTAATAATTGCAGCAAGTGGCCCAATCCTTTCTTCAGCAAAGGACAAGCCGGTTGTGTAACTTATAATAAACAAACATTCTCGAGGACACACGGGAGTTTCTGTCAAGAGCTTTCGCTTCATACCGCTAAGTAGTCCTTATTGGTTTGATAAGTGTTATGGGGGTGAACCTGTGCTAGCGCACTACCGTTACTAGGATAAATACACACTTGTGATTATACCTCCCTGCAAGCATCCGCAAATACAAGAAAGTAATTAAGATAAATCTAACCACAGCCTTAAACTCTAAGATCCTACGCTCCTTGGTGCAATGGTTTCCCAATGGAGGTTTAGGTTTCTGTCACTCCAGTAACCCCACAATTGGTAACCAAATACACAATGCATCTCACTAGGCCCATAAATGGTGAAGTATCATGTAGTCGACGTTCACATGACACCACTAGTGAAATAGCACCACAACAATATCAAACCACTAATTATTTCTCAACAATAATTCACTACTAACATGTTGACTTCTCCCATGTCCTCAAGAACTAAACGAACTACTCACAAGACATCATATGGATCATGATCAGAGGTGAAATAATGGTAAGTAACAATCTGAACATAAACCTTAATTCAACGATTCCACTCAATAGCATCAACTACAAGAGTAATCAACACCGAGAAAGTTTCCCCTAAGAATATAACAAGATCCAACTCAAGATGTTACAGCGGGATGGTGTGGTGATGGTGGAGATGAAGGTGCTGGTGATGGAGATGATGATGATGATGATCCTGATGAAGTCCAGTGCGATGGTGATGACGATGGCGATGATCTCCCCTCTCCGGGAAGGAATTTCCTTGGCAGATTTCTGCCTGCCGGAGAGCTTTTCTCTCTCTGGTGTTTTCCGCCCCGCAGAGGCGGCTGTGTCTATCTCTGAGCCCCCCTTGACTTAGGTTTTCGGGGACGATGAAGTACGCGAAGGGGCGAGACCAGAAGTGGGCCAGGGCGCCCTCACACAGGGCCGGTGCGGCCAGGGGCCAGGCCGCGCCCCCTGTGCGTGAGGCTGCCCCCTGGCTCCTCTCTCCTCCTCCTTCTGGCTTCCGGAGTCTTTTGGTAAAATATAATTTTCTGGTATTTTTCTGGAATTTTCCTGATCTTCCAAAATATGGTGTCTTGACGGTCCTTTTCCAGCAGAATCCTGACTCCGGCAGCAAATCCTCCAATGATCATCAAACATGTAAAAACAGAGGAAATAACATAAGTATCATCTTAGAATATGAAATATATCAATGAATAACAGTAAATTATGATACAAAATAGTGATGCAAAATGGACGTATCAACCCCCCCAAGCTTAGACCTCGCTTGTCCCCAAGCGAAAACTAAACTCGGTAAACATGACCACAGGTTTATGGAGTGAAGTGTCGATAATCAAAATACGGACAAGAAGCATCACGTTTACCAAAGGCACAAGTTATAATAGACAGCAACTTCCCTTTATATAATATAGACTTGCAATAAGTAAAGGGAATCACATATAAAGATGCACAAAGTAAACTATAATTGGTGATGGCAAACCTTAGTTCTTGGTCAGAGAACGATGAACAAGCTAATCTTTCTTTTGAATGGAGCCTTTTAAAACAGAGCTAATATAGCAAAGACCATATGCTCAACAAAACAAACTTTTTTGCATTCATAGAAAGCTTCAAAGATATATTCCTTCAGACAAAAGCATTGTACAAAACAAAGAAGATAGTAAACATGATTAAATGGATCAACATATGAATGAGTGAAACATAACAACTCAAATGCTTGCTTGAGATAGAAGGGAATAGGTTGACTCAACATAAAAGTAAAAGATAGGCCCTTCGCAGAGGGAAGCAGAGATTAAACATGTGCTAGAGCTTTTCATTTGTAAAACAGAGGTAAAAATTGTTTTGAGAGGTGGTTGCTTTTGTCAACGACTAGCAACGGAGTTCTTGATATCTTCCATACTAAACAAGTGAGAGCGGTTCCGAGATGTTTGATTAATTGGCACATTGGTGCTCTTTTATAGCTTGGCACTCCTCCCCACCTTTTTCCTTTCTCAAACCATGGCTAACCGATTCCATCGGGTGCCGACCAACTTTCACATACCATGGAGAATGCTCTTTTTCTTTTCTTTTTGAGATTATAATGGTCTGACCATCTCCCTTGCAAAATTAGTGACGAGCAGATGAAGCTGCCTAGTCGAGGGGTACTTAATTTAGTATGGAAGATAGCAAACCCATCCACTACGTCCTCATGAGCTAAAAACAGTGGCACAAAATAAGAAGTATTTGAAGGTTTTTGAAAGGTAGCACATGAAAATTTACTTGGAATGGCTTAAAATACCATGCATAGGAATTTATAGTGGACTCTTTGGAAGTGACTTGGCTTTTAGGATTTGGATGCACGAGAAGTATTCCCTCTTTCAGTAGAGGTTTTTTTTGCTAGCAAGGCTAGGTAGCAAGCATAGGAATTGCATGAAACAAACAAACATACATATAATAAGAACAATCATGCAAACTCCCTTGAAGGTACAACAATTTTAACTTTGAGAATAACAATGCTTATAAGCCAAACATGAAGGGTAAACTGAAGTGATGTAGCTACAAACACTTCTTTATTCTTTTCTACTCAAACCTCAAGGTAATGCTGCTACTGACCAAGCTAAGTTTGCCAAAACCAACTAAATTTACTCATGCTCCCAAAGTGATACCAATACTAATCAACAAGACTAATCTTATAAGAGAGATTGCAAACTAAAATAAAGTGTGCGGAAAGTAAACGATAGAACTTCTCATTAATATTTCATTACCGCAACTCACACCAAGGGATACATAGATAACCAACTTAGGAGGAGACTTCCACACTGCGAACTATTCTATAGGATAATTTCTCTATTCATGATATGACTCTACTTGAAAAGTAAATGAGTAAAAGGTAATGATGTGATACCGCGTCACTCCCCCAAGCTTGGAACAAGCCAAGGGGATGCCTATACCGATGACGAGTTACTCCTTTGGCGGTGGCGGTGGGTAATCTTTAATAAGCTTCTCAATCAAATCTTTCAGATCATCAATCTTGTGACTGAGGTTATGAATCATCTCAGAATTGTGCTCAACAAGGTTCATGAACCTGTCAGCAAGAGAATCCCAGCTCTTGGAATTATTTCCCCATCCTTCTTCACTCTTGGAACTTTCTTTTCCTGCACTGTTAGAACGATCTATATCCCAACCAGAGGGTAATCGTGACCTAGGCACCCTTTGAAACTGATGTTCATGTATTAGAGTATGGAAAGGATTGTTGCCTGACGGAGATGTCCGTGGAGCTAAGGTGTGATGCGGCACACCCCCTCTGGTTCTTAGGCGTGCACTCTTCTTGAACTTGTCATGACTTGTCACCACCCCAATGCTGGCAATCATGGTGCTCGGGCGTGAACTTTGGTCTTCCTCCTCGTCTTCACTTTCAACCTCTTCCTTCAGCTGAAAGTCTTTGGTGTCATCTTCCAGAGGTGTCTTCTCCTTGTCGTTGCTTGAAGAGGCCATGGTGCTCCCCCCCAAGCTTAAGATCAACTCCTGACAGAAAATAGCTCGAAACAAAACATGACAACAAAACGATATACAGACCTCGGGAACTCCGAGGGGTTATATAAGCAAAAATTATACATCGAAACGAAATCACAGGAGGAAACTGGGACGGAAACAAGTTCCGAGGTGCTCTCACACCAGGGCGGCGCGGCCAGAGGTGGGCCCGCGCCCCCTGTGTGTGAGGAGCACACGGACTCCCTTTTCTGCTCGTTTTCATCTCGTGATTTTTCATATTTAGTAAAAATAGCAAAAATAATGAAGGAAGAGTTTTTAGCGAAACTTCTCTGACTAGAACTGTTACCTATTCAAAAACGAACTCTGCAGGTTCCTGCAATTTGTCTTGGATGATTTTCTCTGGAGAAACTGTTTCAATTACATCAACATCTTCATTATAAGAATCTCCAGTAATATAATGTTTGAGTCTTTGCCCATTCACCACTTGTGTAGAGTCATCTTTCAATGAAGCAATCTTAATAGCACCTGAGCGGTATACTTCCACAATAACATATGGTCCTTCCTATTTAGAGAGTAATTTCCCTGCAAAAAATCTGAGACGAGACCTATACAATAGAACTTTCTCACCAACATGAAACTCTCTTTTAAGAATTCTCTTATCATGCCATTGCTTGACTTTTTCTTTGAAAAGTCTGGCATTCTCATACGCTTCGTTTCTCCACTCATCTAGAGAACTCAAATCAAGTAACCTTTTCTTACCGGCTAATTTAAAATCTCTATTAAGCTCTCTCACTGCCCAAAAAGCTTTTTGTTCTAATTCTAAAGGCAAGTGACACGCTTTTCCGTAAACCATCTTATAAGGAGACATTCCCATGGGGTTCTTATAAGCAGTTCTATAAGCCCATAAAGCATCATTTAACTTACTAGCCCAATTTTTTCTAGATCTATTGACAGTCTTCTGCAAGATAAACTTGATTTCTCTATTAGAAAGCTCTACCTGCCCACTAGTTTGGGGATAATAAGCAGAAGCAATTCTATGATTAACATCATATTTAGCAAGAGTCTTTCTAAAACTGCCATGAATAAAATGAGAACCTCCATCAGTCATAAGATATCTAGGCACACCAAACCTAGGAAAAATAACATCTTTAAGCATTTTTAACGAGGTCTCACCATCGGCACTCTTTGTAGGTATAGCTTCTACCCATTTAGTAACATAATCAACAGCAACAAGTATGTGGGTATAGCCTTTTGAAGGAGGAAAAGGACCCATAAAGTCAAATCCCCAACAATCAAATGGTTCAATAACAAGAGTGTAATTCATAGGCATTTCATTGCGTCTAGAAATATTACCAACTCTTTGACATTCATCACAAGATAAAACATACCTTCTAGCATCTTTAAAGAGGGTTGGCCAATAAAAACCTGATTGTAGAACCTTCTGTGCGGTTCTATCTCCAACATGATGCCCTCCATAAGCACTGCCATGGCATTTCCTTAATATCTCTTGTTGCTCATATTCCGGTACGCATCTTCGCATAATACCATCAATTCCTTCTTTATATAAGTGTGGGTCATCCCAAAAATAATGCCTCAAATCATAGAAGAATTTTCTTCTTTGTTGAGCTGTAAAAGTTGGAGGCAAATACTTGGAAACAATAAAGTTAGCATAATCAGCATACCAAGGAAGGTCTCGCGAAGTTACATTTACAGCAGCTAACTGTTCATTTGGAAAACTATCATTAACAGGAATAGGATCAAAAGAAATGTTTTCCAATCTAGACAAGTTGTCAGCCACAGGATTTTTAGCACCTTTCCTATCTACGATATGCAAATCAAATTCTTGTAAAAGCAACACCCATCTAATAAGCCTAGGCTTAGCATCCTTCTTAGTCATAAGATATCTAATAGCAGTGTGATCAGTATGAATAGTAACTTTAGAATCAACAATGTAAGATCTAAACTTATCACATGCAAAAACAACAGCAAGAAACTCTTTCTCAGTGGTAGCATAATTTTTCTGAGCAGCATCAAGAGTCTTACTAGCATAATGAATGACATTCAACTTATTATCTAAGCGCTGTCCAAGAACAACACCAACAGCAAAATCACTAGCATCACACATAATTTCAAAAGGTAAATTCCAATCAGGTGGTTGAACAATAGGAGCAGTAGTTAAAGCCTTCTTAAGAGTTTCAAAAGCTTCCTTACAATCATCATCAAAGACAAATGGTACATCTTTTTGAAGAAGATTGGTAAGAGGCTTTGAAATCTTAGAGAAATCTTTAATAAACCTCCTATAGAAACCAGCATGACCAAGAACACTACGAATACCTTTAACATCTCTGGGACAGGGCATTTTCTCAATTGCTTCCACTTTTGCTCTGTCAACTTTAATACCTCTTTCAGAAATTTTATGTCCAAGGACAATTCCTTCATTCACCATAAAGTGGCATTTTTCCCAATTAAGAACAAGGTTAGTTTCTTCGCACCTCTGCAAAACTTTATCAAGGTTGTGCAAAAAGTTATCAAAAGAAGTTCCATAGACGGAGAAATCATCCATGAAAACCTCCACAATTTCTTCACAAAAGCCATGGAAAATAGCAGACATACATCTTTGAAAAGTAGCAGGAGCATTGCATAAACCAAACGGCATACGTTTATAAGCATAAGTTCCATAAGGACAAGTAAAAGTGGTTTTCTCTTGGTCTTCCTTTTTAACAGCAATTTGAGAAAAACCAGAATAACCATCAAGGAAACAAAAATGAGTCTTCTTAGATAACCTTTCTAACATCTGATCTATAAACGGTAAAGGATAATGATCTTTCTTAGTAACTTTGTTTACCTTCCTATAATCAATGCACATCCTATAACCAACTACTACCCTTTGAGGAATAAGCTCATTATTCTCATTAGGCACAACAGTCATACCTCCTTTCTTAGGAACATAGTGAACAGGACTAACCCATCTACTATCAGCAATAGGATAAATAATACCAGCATCAAGGAGCTTTAATACCTCATTTCTTACCACATCCTTCATCTTGGGAATTAAGCGGCGTTGATGCTCCACGACTGGCTTCGTGTCTTTCTCCATATTAATGGCATGCTGACATAAAGTGGGGCAAATTCCTTTTAAATCATCAAGAGTATATCCCATAGCTCCTCGGTGTTTCCTCAATATCTCCAATAATATTTCTTCTTCCTTTCCTAAAAGTTTAGAACTAATAATAATAGGATATATTTTCTTGTCATCAATATAAGCATATTTAAGATTATCGGGCAAAGGTTTTAATTCAAAAACAGGATCTTCCTTAGGTGGCAAAGTGGTACCAAGATCCTCCACAGGTAAATTGTGCTTAATCAGCGGTTGTTGACGAAGGAAAATGTCGTCAATCTCTTCTCTTTCCTTACTAAAAACATCACTTTCGTGATCTTCCATGAATTGCTGCAAAGCATTATTAGAAGCAAGAGCAATAGAAGCAAGCTGTTCAACTCGAAAATTTTCATTAGGCGTGTCATTTTCATAAGAAGTCTTAGCAAACTTGGAAAAATTAAACTCATAAGACTCTCCATTAAACTTAGTAAAAAAATTCTCCTTCTTACAATCTACCACGGCGCCACAAGTGTTCAAAAAGGGTCTACCAAAAATAATAGGACAATTTTTACTAGCCTCCTTACCAAGTACTAGAAAATTAGTAGGGTATTTAGTCTTACCGCAAAGAACTTCCACATCTCGAACAATACCAAGAGGCCAAACAGTCTCTCTATTAGCAAGCTGAACAACCACATCAATATCTTCAAGTTCACAAGTGCCAATCTCATGCATAATTTCTTTGTAAAGCTCTAAAGGAATAGCACTTGCACTAGCACCAATATCACATAAACCATAATAGCAATGATCTCCAATCCTGAAAGAAATAACAGGAACACTTGTTTTCCTATACTTTTTAGGATGGGAGATAATGTTAGAAGCATCTTCACAAAAAAGAATATATTCATCCCCTACATCTTTAGTAACAAGATCCTTCAATATAGCTACAAGAGACTTAATAGTAATTTGCTCATCAGGCTCTGCAGCTTTCTTAGTGCTTTTATTAGACACACTTACCAAAGTAGAATACTTTTTTACCTTAGCAGGGAAAGGTGTCTTCTCAAAATAAGGTTCAAGCACAATGCTATCAACAGTACAAACTTCCGTAGCTGCAGCAGGTATATGACTAATAGAATCTTTATAAGGCGCATGATATTTGTTCCAATCTTTCTTTGGAACATCAAGATAAGAGGCAAAGGCCTTAAGACAATTAGCAAGTATTTGAGAATCAAGACCATAAGCAGTGCTAACACTATGAAAGTCATCGGTTCCCATAAAAGCTTTAATGCATTCATAATCATAGTTTATACCTGACTTCCTACCTTTGTCGTTTTCCCATCCTTCAGCATTCTCTTGTATACGGTCAAGAAGTTTCCACTTAGCATCTTCTTTCATATGAGTAAATGATCCAAAGCAAGAAGCATCCAAATAATCCTTATCAGGAAGAGTAAGCCTCGCATAAAAATTATCAATAACAATATTATTGGGGAGCTCATGAATGGGGCATTTGAGCATTAGTAACTTCAATCTCCCCCACGCTTGGGCAATACTTTCTCCATCATGAGGCCAAAAATTAAATATCTGATTACGATCTTTATGGATTTCACTTGGAGGATAAAACTTGGAATAAAAGAGAGGTACAATGTCCTCCCATGCCATAGATGGACCATCTTGGAGCAGTCGATACCACTCCTCAGCTCTGCCTTTCAATGATAAAGAGAATAGCTTCTTCTTGACCTGGCTTGGTGAAATACTTGCACACCTGAACAACTCGCATAATTCATGTATAAATAGTAAGTGGTCACCCGGATGGATAGTTCCATCTCCTGAATAGCTGTTATCCATAATACGCCCAACAATTTTCATAGGTATTTTAAAAGGATCAACTTCAGCAGGTGGTGGTGGTGGTTCATCCACATGTGCAGCAGTGGTAGAAGTGTTCCCAAATAGGAAACCAAATGGATAATTCTCCATAGCAGATAAAAATAAAAGACAAAAATAAAACAATACTCACAGTGACGGTTACCTTTACCAATTCCACTCTTCAATAGCGCTTCACTCCCCGGCAACGGCGCCAGAAAATAGTCTTGATGACCCACAAGTATAGGGGGTGTATCATAGTACTTTCGATAAATAAGAGTGTCGAACCTAACGAGGAGCAGAAGGTGTTGACTAGTGGTTTTGATCATGGATTCACTGTAAATACTAGCAAACGGGTTTTCAGGGGTATTTGGTAATGCAAATAAATAAAGTGCAAGTAAATAAAAGACAGTAGTAATAATTGTAGCAAGTGGCCCAATCCTTTCTTCAGCAAAGGACAAGCTGGTTGTGTAACTTATAATAAACAAACGTTCTCGAGGACACACGGGAGTTTCTGTCAAGAGCTTTCGCTTCATACCGCTAAGTAGTCTTTATTGGTTTGATAAGTGTTATGGGGGTGAACCTGTGCTAGCGCACTACCCTTACTAGGATAAATACACACTTGTGATTATACCCCCTGCAAGCATCCGCAAATACAAGAAAGTAATTAAGATAAATCTAACCACAGCCTTAAACTCTAAGATCCTACGCTCCCTGGTGCAATGGTTTCCCAACGGAGGTTTAGGTTTCTGTCACTCTAGCAACCCCATAATTGGTAACCAAATACACTATGCATCTCACTAGGCCCATAAATGGTGAAGTATCATGTAGTCGACGTTCACATGACACCACTAGTGAAATAGCACCACAACAATATCAAACCATTAAATATTTCTCAACAATAATTCACTACTAACATCTTGACTTCTCCCATGTCCTCAAGAACTAAATGAACTACTCACAAGACATCATATGGATCATGATCAGAGGTGAAATAATGGTAAGTAACAATCTGAAAATAAACCTTAATTCAACGGTTCCACTCAATAGCATCAACTACAAGAGTAATCAACACCGGGAAAGTTTCCCCTAAGAATATAACAAGATCAAACTCAAGATGTTACAGCAGGATGGCGTGGTGATGGTGGAGATGAAGGTGCTGGTGATGGAGATGATGATGATGATCCCGATGAAGTCCAGTGCGATGGTGATGACGATGGCGACGATCTCCCCTCTCCGGGAAGGAATTTCCCCGGCAGATTTTTGCCTGCTGGAGAGCTTTTCTCTCTCTGGTGTTTTCCACCCCGCAGAGGCGGCTGTGTCTATCTCTGAGCCCCCCTTGACTTAGGTTTTTGGGGACGATGAAGTACGCGAAGGGGCGAGACCAGAAGTGGGCCAGGGTGCCCTCACACAGGGCCGGCGCGGCCAGGGGCCAGGCCGCGCCCCCTGTGCCTGAGGCTGCCCCTGGCTCCTCTCTCCTTCTCCTTCTGGCTTCCGGAGTCTTTTGGTAAAATATAATTTTCTGGTATTTTTTTGGAATTTTCCTGATCTTCCAAAATATGGTGTCTTGACGGTCCTTTTCCAGCAGAATCCTGACTCCGGCAGCAAATCCTCCAATGATCATCAAACATGTAAAAACTGAGGAAATAACATAAGTATCATCTCGGAATATGAAATATATCAATGAATAATAGTAAATTATGATACAAAATAGTGATGCAAAATGGACGTATCAAGTCACTAGTATCTACTCGGCCAAGATAGCTACTAACAACGGAGAGCATGCAAGATCATAAACAACATAGAGATAACATAAGATAATATTCAGCACATCAACTCAATCATAACACCAATATTCATCGGTTCCCAACAAACACAACATGTAGAATTATATAACGGTGATCTCGATCATGTAAGGCAGCTCATGAGATCTAAACATGAAGCACATGGTGGAGAAGACAACCATCTAGCTACTGCTATGGACCCATAGTCCAAGGTAGACTACTCACTCATCGCACCGGAGGCAAGCATGGCGATGAAGAAGGCCTCCGGTGGCGATTCCCCTCTCCGGCAGGGTGCTGGGAAGAGCTTCTAGACCCTCCCGATCTCGGGTCGATGATGGCGGCGGATCGCGATGTGTTTTTGGAAAATTGATCGGGTGTTTAGGTTTTTCCCGTCGGGGGGTCTTTATAGGCGAAGGGGCAGCGTCAGAAGTGGACCAGGTGGGGCTCACCATAGGGCGGCGCGGCCAGGCCCTGGGCCGCGCCCCATGGTGGTGAGACCACCCCCTGGCTCGGTTCCGTCTCCTCTTCGGTTCTTTGGAAGCTTCGGTAAATTTCTGGATGTTCGGCTTTTGTTTCGTCCAATTCCGAGAATATTTCCTGTGTAACTTTCTGAAACACAAAAACAGCAGAAAATAGGGAACTGGCACTGTGGCATCTTGTTAATAGGTTAGTTCCGGAAAATGCATAAAAATGCCACGAAGGGTAACGAAACACTAAGAAATGGTGCAAAAACAAGCATGGAGCATCAAAAATTATAGATACGTTTGAGACGTATCACGGTGCACCGCCGACGACAGCGTAGGGCGCCCCGACGATGGCCGGCCCAAGGTAAGCACTGCCCTTTGTCCTCCTTCTTCCTTGGTCCTTCTTGGTACTGAAGAGGATCCCTCCCCTTTGGAGATGGCAGCCAAGGGGGAGGCAATTTCGTAGCTCTTGGTGGTGCCTACAGAAAATTAGGTTTTTGGTCAATATATAGTGTTGGAGGCTTCATCAGAACCATCAGATTTAATCCCTCGGATCCAAGGGATTTTGGGCACCTTTATAACCTCCATGGTGACTTCTACAAAGGCCCACGAGTCCCTCAAGTCGTAGCTTGGCCGAATTGATCTCATATGGAAAGTGTTTGCGTCAATCACGTCACCAACTTTCGGAATCCCGAAACTACTTCTATACCCTTCAGATATCGAGGTCCGCCGGTCACATATCAACTCCGTTTTTAATGAATTTTATATCAATAAGCATCAGGCAAAAATTTGCTAAACATTTTTCCTTTAAACATCGTATTCGGGTCAAACACGTGGCATCTTTGAAATCTTTGTTGCGGAGACAAATTTTAGGAAACTCTGAATTTCACCAAATTAAGGGGGACTTTCCATATTTGTGCAAATTCCTACATAACAAAGTGTAAAACAAAAATTTGTGCATTTTTGCAACTATTAGTAGGTTAGTCCCAATAAATATAATAAAGTTGATAAATAAAAAGGAATATGATCTAATAAACTACAAATATCATGGATGCATTTACGTGCATCAACATCCCCAAGCTTAACCTATGCCTGTCCTCGAGCATAAATGTGATAAAAGACACGAGCTTTGTAGTTTATTAACTCACCAATAATTTCCAAGTCTTCAATGCATGAAGGCTGCAACTTCATAGTATAACTCAAGCATTGAAATATTATAAGGTTAAGACAATAATAGTCACAAAGTAGCAGCACAAATATAGCCATGATCATAAAGATAATATAACGTGAATATGCATGCACTAACTATCATGATGAACAACTCCTTTTTTGTATTGGATAAAAGTTTTAATGATGAAGGTTTTATAATGGTTCCATTGGCATGAACAACACATGTTCAAGGTTGACCCCAGCTTCTCCACTACTTATCTTCTTCATTTACTTTTACAAAATTTCTTTTTCCTGAAAAAAAATACTAAAAACTAGTAAACAAAAATGCACACGAGAAATAGAAGCTTAGCGCTATGCTCCCCGCAACGGCGCGAGAAAAGTATCTTGATCACCCACAAGTGTAGGGGATCAGTGTAGTACCTTTCGATAAGTATTGTCGAACCCACGAGGAGCTGAAGGTAGACCTCTATTCTCTACGGTCCCATCACCCTCTTATACGACCGATTATGGAAAGAAATAAAACTAAAGGAGCAAGTCTAGAAAACATAATTAATCTAGAAAGCTGAAACTACAAAACTAGAACTAGAAAGCTACAACTAAAAGTGTGGGAAAGGTATGCGGAAGTGGTAAATGATGGAAGGAAGTGTTCAATAAAAATAGCTACTTTGTTCACCGTGGCTATAACAATTAGTGAAGCCCAAAATCCTACAGAACCTATATGCATGAGTCCTATGAATTGTGTTGCGACACAACCATAGTAAGGAACTTGATGATTAAAACACTAGGGCACTACCGTGCGCAATCATTGAATTATTTAAGGACAAGCCTTACCATCACAAAAGCATTAATAAGACCAGTCTATGTTTCTTGTAGAGAGGAGCCATAAATAGGTGCTGCCAAGCTAATGCTGCATACACCCCTAGTAATTGATCTCAAGGCCACCTAATGATGCACAACATGAGAATATTAAGACAAAAAGTCCAACCACCCCTGAAAGCTCTAAGGTCCTCAATAATAAAACCCTCTGTATGAAATTGAGCTCAACTATGGGCACATGTTTCTGTCATTCACCAACCCTCCACCAAGTCAAACAAACAGTGACAACCTTATGCAATTCCCCAACATATGCGTGCACTCATACATCAGTACATAAGACCATCATAGAAGATAACAAACATGTATGCAACCAACAAAATGAACTATATCACCATTGCCATGAACAAGTAATCACGCAACACAACATAAGGACACAGTAGACCATGGGAATATATTATATTGCATCAAACATTGTGTTTGCCAAGATATTACACTCAGGATGATGCAGAGGTGCCTGCCCAAGGGGAAAGGCGGCGGGTCGTCGAAGGAGGCGGCATGGCAGCGGCGGTGCAGGGTGGCACGCCGGCGGCGGTAGCGCAGGGCGCCCCGATGGCGGTCGGCCTTAGGGGAGCACCGCCCCTTGTCCTCCTTCTTCCTTGTAACTTCTTGGTGCTATAGAGGTGTTCTCCCTCTTGGATATGATAGCCAAGGGGGAGGCAATTTCGTAGCTCTTGGTGGTGCCTCTAGAAAATAGGGTTTCTGGTCAATTTATATTGTGTTGGAGGCTTCACCAAGACCATCAGATTTAATCCCTTGGATCGAAGGGATCTTGGTTAACTCTGTAACATTCATGGTGACTCCTACAAAGCTCACAAGTCACTCAAGTCATGGCTTGACCGAATGATCTCATATGGTAAGTGTTTGGATCAATCACGTCACCAACATTTAAAATCCCGAAACTGCTTCTATACCCATGAGAGATCAGGGTCCATCGGTCGCACATCAACTCTGTTTTGGACGAATTTTATCTAAATCAGCATCATGAGAAAATTTCCAACGAGTTCAATGTGGAACACTGTCCTGTTTGATATCATCTTCGGGTTAGAAACGTGGCATCTTCGAAATCTTTGCTGCAGAAACGGATTTTAGAAAACTCCAAATTTCGCCAAATTGAGGGGAACTTTTCATATTTGTGTAAATTCCTACACAACAAAGTGTAAAACAAGAATTTGAGAACTTTTGCAACTATTAGTAGGTTAGTCCCAATAAATATAATAAAATTGACAAATAAAAAGGAATATGAGCTAATAAACTACAAAGATCATAGATGCATTTTACATGCATCATTGCATCAGCAAGAGGGCGACTACATCAGTGGATGTATGCTGCCACATTGATTGGCACTAGTTGATTGCCTGTTGATACGTCCAAAACGTATCTACTTTCCCGAACACTTTTGCTATTGTTTCTCCTCTAATTTGTGTGTTTTGAATACAACTAACACGGACTAACGCTGTTTTCAGCAGAATTGCTTTGGTGTCTCGTTTTTGTGCAGAAATCCGACTTTCAGGAAAAATCCCGGAAAATATTGCAAAAATTCTATTTTACCAGAAGACCCACGGAGCCAGAAGGAGAGACGAAGGAAGGCAGTGGCCTGGGCTCACCACCAGGGGGCGCGGCCCAGGCCTGGCCGCGCCCACCTATGCTGAGGCCGCCTCGGCCATCGCCTCGACCCCTCCTTCCGCCTACATATACCCTCTAACCTAAAAGGAGCGAGGGTTCGGCGTTTTTTCCAGATAGACTTCCGCTGCGCTGCCACCATCAGAAACCGCGATTCGGAACCAGAAACTCCATTCTGGCACCCTGCCAGGACGGGGATTTGGAGGAGATCTTCATCACCATCATCACCGACGTCTCTCCATCAACCATCCATGACTCCCCCATCCATGTGTGAGTAATTCCCGATGTAGGCGAAGGGGATGGTAGGGATTAGATGAGATTATTCATGTAATTTGCTATGAGATTGTTAGGGCATAGTGCCTAGTATCTTTTATTAGTGCTTATGACATTGTTGCAACTTGTTGTGCTTAATGCTTGTCACTTTGGGCCCGAGTGCCATGATTTCAGATCTAAACTTGTTATTGTTTTATGATGATACTTGTTGTTTATGGTCTTACCTACAAGTTGTATACACATATTGTTGTCCAGAACCTGGGGCCCCAAAGTGACAGAAATTGGGATAATCGGAGGGGATGGCTATGATGTGAGGATCACATGTGTTCACCGATTGCAAATTCCTTTGACTGATGCTATTAGAATGCCTCCTTATTCAAAGTATATGAAAGATATTGTTACTAACAAGAGAAATATTCCTAATGAGGAAATTTCCACTTTACTTGCTAATTATTCTTTTGATGGTAAAGTGCCGGAGAAGCTTGGAGATCCAGGTATACCAACTATTCCTTGCTCCATTAAAAATAACTATGTTAGGACTGCTTTATGTGATCTGGGAGCCGGAGTTAGTGTCATGTCTTTTTCTCTTTATAAGAGACTTGATCTAGAAAAATTGGTATCGATTGATATATCTTTGCAAATGGCTGATAAGTCTACTACTATTCCTATTGGTATGTGTGAAAATGTTTCTGTTCAAGTTGCTAACAGTTGTTTGATATTAACTGACTTTGTTGTGTTGGAAATGCTTGAAGATGATAATATGTCTATTATTCTTGGGAGACCCTTTCTAAACACTGTAGGTGCGGTTATTAATTGCAATCAAGGAAAAGTAACTTTTAATGTCAATGACAAAGAGTATACGGTCTATTTTTCCAAGAAGATTGATAGAAAGAATGCTCCAAATTCAATCAAGAATGTTGAGACCATCAGAGTTGGTCAAATTATTTGTTCAGAGCAAAAGCCCAAAGAAGAATATAAAATTGTTATGATTGGGACTATGCCTATCAAGGTCGAGGTAACATAAGCATATAGTGAAATACAAAGTTTTGCCTCATAAAAAGTTAGTTTGGTAACAAGACTTGATCAACCTTGTTAACAAAGTGATTTTATATGAATGAAACTTCATTTTCACCGCATTTACTCAACCTCACTCATGTTTACTTTCACCATTTTTGTTCCCTTTGTTAGTTAAATGATTAGAATATCTTAGAGCTGCTGCATACTTGGTTTTGATTTGCTTGCAATCTTGCCATCTTCGTTTTCCCGACTTTTTAATCTGTTGTCAATTTCTGAAAAATCCTCGAAAATAAAATTTCTTGAAAAATTCCAGAAAAATCTTTTTAAATTTTTATGTCAAAATTGGAGCAGAGAGGCACCTGGGAGACCTTAGGGGGACCTACCATGCCACCTCACCACCAGGGGGCGCGGCCCAGCCCTGGCCGCGCCCACCTATGGTGAAGGGCCCCCCCTGGCCTCTCACTTATCTCTTCCTCCCCAGCTCTTTCTCTCTCCCGAAAAACAATGACACACCAGCTCAAACTCGTGTTCTTGCTGCTCTCCTTCTCGATTTTTCGATCTCCTTGCTCAGCCCATCATTGTTGCTGAGATTTGGAGCATTTGTTCTCCGAAAAGGGAGATGGACAACTACACCTATGGAGAAGTCTTTGAAAGAGAAGCACCAAGATCATCAAGGCCTTCGAGATCTACTGCTCAATATAGGATGTCCTACAATGAAGATCTTATGTCACCGAACATTGAGGGGGACGATGGAGATGCGCATCCATCCACCTTCCCTTGTGCTAACTTTTTGAGTGATTGAGGGATTCTTGATGATTTCTTGCTCCTTATTAACAGGGTTGGATTGACTACATACATGATGGATGAAAGTAATCAATATGCTATTCTCACAAAGATTTTTGTTGAAAGCATTAAATTCACTAACTCTCATTTCAATCCTTCCATTGCATTTAAGATTTATGATAAGTCTATCACCATGTCTTTGGAGAGGTTTTGTGATATTCTAGGTATACCTATGTTTGGGACGGCAAAGAAGATGCTACATCAGCCCACTGATTTGTTGGAGCTCTACCGAGGAGTGACTAACGATGATGACCGCACAGCACAGCGTGGCAAGATAAGGAATATTCAACTCCCAGCTATTAGATATTTTACTTACTATCTTGCCACCAGTATTCTTGGTAGAGGGAAAACTAGCAATATCTCCAATTATCATTTAGCTTTTCTAGCTACTGCTCTTGATGCTAGCAAGAAGTATAACCTCGGTGCTCTTATTGCTCGTCGCCTAGCCGCTAGGGGACCTATTTTTGGAGGCATTGTTGTTGCACGCATTGTTGCTGCACTAGGTCTTTCTGTTGCTCCCCATGATATATTGTTGACTCCACAGAGGCTCGATGTTGCTGATATGAAGCTCCATCACTTTGTTACTGCTAACTCATGTGCAGGGAAATTAGTTTATAGAATGTTATTCACTGATGGAGAAGAAAGGGAAATTCCCTTACCGCAGTCCAGTTTGTTCACTATTCACAGGCAGCCATGGTCGCGCACGAAGGAGGAGTTAGACGAGCAGCTTAGGTTGCTCGGCTTCCATGTTCAGCATGGCATGGTGGACCAGGTGGAAGAGGAGGCGTCTGCTGATCACTACACCACATACTACACCGGGGCGTCCTCGAGCTCGTACCAGGACGAAGGAACTTCTTCGTCACATTTGGGAGGCGCCACTTCATGGCCGAGTTGGCCGAGTTGGGATTGATCTCCACTTAGGCCAAAAGCCTAAGGTTGGGGGGAGGTACGCCGACGATTCACTCATCTACATATCATATTTTGTCGGTCATTTGTATATCCATGTTTCGCTTTCTTTATTGTTCTCGTTCTTATTTCTTCTTTCCAAAACACAAAAAGACCAAAAATATTTCCATTGTTTCTCTTTGTTTACCTTTTTAGTTTTCTAGCTTTGGTTTGCTTTGTTCTCTATTTTTGGTTTGAAGTTTGAAAAATCCAAAAATATTTTGCTTTGTTTGCTATTTTCTTCTGTTCTTGTTTCAAAAAATCGAAAACCCAAAATATTTGTTGTTCTTCTTCGGTTTTGTAAAGTTTGTTGCAGAGTTCAGTCTCCCGTGACTCCATTGGAGCTTGGTATTCACTTTATATTGTTCAGGCCATGCAAGTGAAAGGCGATAATGACAACATATGACAATCCGAGATGTGGTAAGAGGCTGGTATGAACTCTATTTGTTTTCATTTTTGTACATATACTCATCTATGGGGACATGCTTAGTCGGTTCATGTAAGGTATATGTTATTTAATGGATGCTTTGTAGTTTTTGCTCTCATATGATTAGTTCCAATCTACTAATAGTTTGTAGCATGTCATGTAGATGCTTGCTTGCATTGTTTTATTCATAATATGGTATGTTATTGTGGTATCCTCCTCTGAAAGTTTCATTTGAATCGACTTGGCACATGCTCAAGCATGCACATGACTGAACAAAAAGTCAATTAAGCCTCGATGATTTACTTTGCCTCAGTGTTCTTGTATCATTTTTATGCCTATATTAATTTTGTTTTGTCGCAAGCATGATTATGACAACTATTGCTCTCTCAATTGTCACTTCCCAGTCTTTTGCTAGCCTTCACTTGTATTGAGAGGGAATACTTCTCGTGCATCCAATCACCAAAAACCAAGTTTACCAAAGAGTCCACTATAAATTCCTATGCATGGTATTTCAAAGCCATTCCAAGTAAATTTTCATGTGCTACCTTTCAAAACTTTCAATTACTTCTCATTTTGTGCCATTGTTTTTAGCTCACGAGGACATAGTGGTCGGGATTGCTATCTTCCATATTAAATTAAGTACCCCTCGACTAGGCAGCTTCATCTGCTCGTCATTAATTTTGCAAGGGAGCTGGTCAGACCATTGTAATCTAATTTAAAAAGAAAAGAAAAAAAGCACTCCTCCATGGTATGTGAAAGTTGGTGGGCACCCGATGGAATCGGTTAGCCATGGTTTGAGAAAGGAAAAAAGGTGGGGAGGAGTGCTAAAGCTTTATAAAAGAGCACCAATGTGCCAAATTTTCAAAGAACTCGGAACCGCTCTCAATTGTTTATTATGGAAGATAGCAAGTCCCCATTTCCAGTCGTTGACATGAAACAACCACCTCTCAAAATAAATTTCTATCTCTGTTTTACAAATGAAAAGCTCTAGCACATGTTAAATCACTGCTTCCCTCTGCGAAGGGCCTTTCTTTTACTTTTATGTTGAGTCTTCATCTTCTAACTTTAAAGCACCTTCTTGAGAGCATAGCTGTTATTCTTAGTGTAATGTGCTTGTCCTAGAACACGGTTGATTGTGGTATAACTTTGATGCTTGTATCTTTGATATTTTTACTTCTAGTCTTCTCTTGGACTTCAGAGGTGCCTCAGCATTTATGTTTTGCTCCACAAATAAAGGCAAGCGGGATACCACTCTTTCATATCATTTATGAGCATTACAATCCTGCAACTTCTTATGTTTCATGTTACTTGTTATCAGTGTGTAGCACCCTGCCTTATCAAAAGACAGAACTCCTGTGTATTGTGCCATTCCCTGGATCAGTAGATAGCACCACAGTACAAAATATAGTAATCATTGCAATAGCACCAATATTACAACGTAAATCCAGTTACATAGGTCTTCTACCTTATGAGTACACAGCATAAAGCATAGTTGCAGCGAGCTTCCATCTTCATCAAGTGCCACAGGTAGACATGTTGGAATGTAAGCTCGAGATCCTACTCCTGGTTCTTTACTCGAAATAAAACCTGCACGTTTGAATATGCAGCCCCAGAGGGGTCAGTACAATGATGTACTGGCAAATGACACATATTTGGTGGCTGTTGTGAAAGAACTAACTACATGACATTTGGCTGGTGGATCTCATAGGCTGATTTGCATAAAGCCAATTTTATCCTAAAATCCTTTTTAATACTTTCTTTCAAAATTTTATTTTTCAAGGGTCAAGACAACCCCCATACATTACATACTGGCCGGTATGTAGTTTCTGGGTGAAACTCAACATAGTTTTGAAGTACAGAAACCACCACCCCTCGGAGTGTATGCCCCTGAGCCTTCTCCTGATTGTTGCTAGTCAAATTTTAAAGCATTCAGAAACGGTGATGAGATTCTTCCGAACATTCTATGTCTAGAGACTCAATTGTCCATTCCGAGGACTCGGCTAATCGATTAGTTTTGACTCCTTGCAAGGGTTGTGCACTTTCACCTTACGACTCATTTTATGCCCATACATAAAATGAGACGAGACCTTTTAGAAGGAGAGAGCAACTAACTGGCAAGCTCCGTTCCCAACCTACAATTCAACTACCTGCCACTGCTTTGCACACAAGTTGCACCCTCACATCTAATCAGTCAAGACAGAGCCCATAATGTCATAAGGCTGCACTGGAAGCACTCTAAGCATGGAAGACATAGTAACCTCTTTGTTCCTGGGTGGCAATCCACAAGTGAATGCCCAGGCAGCAACTACACAACGTGTAGCCCCGGGTCTCCACTCAACATCGTCTCCATCATCAAACCAATCCACCCAGGTTTTCATTTTAGTTGAAGTTCTTAATTTGTTCACAAAACACTTTTATCAAGTGATCATAGCATGGCATCAATATTTTCAAAGTATTTAGCATCCTAACAGGTGGGGTTTGAAGGATAGCTACACACTACTAGGATCTAAGCATTTTATAAAACAGTTGAATATTCCACCTATCATGCATAATACTGAAACACACTAATGCAGTAGTAAAAATAGGTAGGGGGTATGTGTGTCACTTGCCTTTTTGAAGATCTCGATGTTTCACTTCTCTCAACTAAGCACGTAGCTCTTCGCACCAACTATAGCACAGAAATAACATAACATAAACACACCATACAAACACAATCAAACAAATCAAACAATTGAAAAGTGTTTGTTTAACAATTTAGATTTATTGATAGGTTATAATAGAAAGATATGGCAAAGGAAATATGAATTGTGAGATATGAATTTTGAGAGCTTAGCTGGGGAAGATCAATATGATTTGAGAGAGAATTGGACTCGGTATAATATAATTGATGAAGTTTTTATGCTTTATTAAAGCATGAATGAGTTTCAGAATAGCTCATGTGAAATAGATCACATAGGTGTGGGATAGTGCAACCACAATACTATTTGAATAAGTGTAACAACATTTATTATTTAAATAGCATATATCACACTTAGGCACTAGGCTAGGTTTTAAGAATGCTTGAACTACTCAATTAGCACATTTGCAAGTTGAATAGTTCAATACATGTGAACAGAACTAAGTAGGCATGGGATTGGATAAGAATGATTGATATTTGAGGACATGGCTCAACTGGTTCATTGATCAACATAGTGTATAACACATACTACGGTATGGGTTATAACAACACCACATTAACAAAATCTAGGTTTGAGATGAATTCATATTCTACTCAAGTAGCACAATTGCAATTTGAGTACATATATGAATTAGACAAAATATGTTTAGTTGGACAAGGTATAGGTCAAGGTAGTCTAAAGATTTAGCATACAAAGATCTTTCTAGATACCATATAGAGGTAACAATCTTGTGCTTAGCTTAATCCTGGATAGAGTTTAGAGATAAATTTTATGAATAGATTCACATGAGTTTAGAATAATGCAACATAACACTACTAAATAAAGTGTGACAACACTTACTCAAAATAGTACGTGTTACACATAGGCTTGGGTAGGAGTTTGTGATATATTGAATTACTCAATTAACTCATTTGTAAATTGAATAGTTCAATATAGGCCAATAGGATTAAGTTGGCATGGGGTTGAATAAGATTGGATGTGATTTAGAATGATGGTAGCTTCTTGGTCGCAAGTTTGGCTTGGACAAAAGGATTAACTTGATCTAGGGTTGACTTTTGAAGATATGGCTAAGTCAGAGTTTTAAATTCCTCTTTGATGAACTCAAACTAGTTTTGATTATAGTTCAAGAATAGTGTTTGATTGGGAATGGTTTATGATATGTGTGGCATGGTGTGGAGTGTGTCTCCACAACTAGCAAATGAGAACTTAATTGAGATATGCCACTATTTACTCAAATTACTCAGGTGTAATTTGAATACTATGAACTTAAGCCCACAAGAATAATATAGGCATGATATTGGGTGATGATTAGGATTAAGTATGACGGTGATGGATAGGTATGATCATAAGATTCAATTCTGTAGAAGGAATTATATTGAAAAGAATCATAGAATTAATTCTATAATGGAATTACTCAAATTCTCATATTTGAATTTGAATATTTGCAAAGGGTTTCAATAATTTTGGATAGTGATGCTACTGGATAGGATACGGTAACACAAAGCTGCTGCAAGTGGTTTCACTCCAAAATCATTTTCAGAATTCAAATGATGATCAAATTGGTGATTTGATTAAATTTGAATGCACAAAGTGTGTGCGTGTATCAAATTTGATATTTCTTGATCCCATGATGTTCTGCATGTTGAGAGGATTTCAGAGACTACAAATTTGTATTTTTTGGATTAATAGAACTAAAGATATGATTTAAACAATTTAACAGAAGGTTTGATTCAGTTCTGAAAATAGATTCAAATTGAACCCATAAAATATGAATTATTATTGTACTACTGGATTCTAGATGTTCTAAGGATTCCAACGGTATATTATTTGTGATTTTTGGACACAGGAAACAAAAGATATGAATATTGCAAGATTGGATTGAATTCTGATTCAAAATTCTATTTGATTTTCTGTTTTACATTGGGGGACGACACGTGTCTGTTCCTGATTGGGGCATACCGGTTCGGTCGGATACACAACGTGGAGCATTGGATCAAATGGATCTGAGCGGCCTAGATCTACTGATACCGATTCGTTAAGTGATCTATTCCTAGCCACAGGATTTGGATCCAACGGCGAGAAGGCTGTCGAGCTCACCTAGGGTTCCGATGGTCAACTCCGGCGAGGTAGCAGCCTAGGTGTCAACCTCCGGCGATGCTCCGGTGGGTTCTGCTTGACGGCGATGTTAGGACGAGGTGCAGGAGATCATGGCGAGTCCGCGTGCAAGGTCGGCGTCGAGGGTGGCTTCCAGAGAGAGGCGAGGAAGGCGGCTGGAGGTTCTCGGGCGGCAGTGAGCTTCGGGAGCTCGTCGTTGGCGACGTTCTGTGATGGATTAATGAGGACGGAATGGATCAGCAGGTGCGTCAGGCTACGGGGAAGGGAGGAAGAGCAAGAGGAGGTGGCGGGGGTACCAGATGTCGTTGGAATCGGCGAGGCGCTCCTGCCGGTACCTGCGGACGTCGACGAGCAATTTCGTCGGTCTGGGGCGATTGGAGCAGGGGAAAAAGAGTCGGAGAGGAGAGGAGATCATGGGGATCTTATAGAGAAGGCCGCGGCGATGAATCGGGCAGGGACTTGATGGGAAATGAAGAGGGGGAGAGGAAACGGGTGCTGTGATCTCGGGCGTAACCGCCGGGTTGAAGACATACCTGACAAGGCGGTCCCACCTGTCAGTGCTGAAAGAAAAATAAAAGAGAAAAACAGAGGGGGAAAGGGCGTGCGGGCTAGCTGGGCTGGTCGGTTGGGCCGCTCCTTCCCGGGTCGGCCCAGTGGCTGCCCTTTCTCCTTTTTTTTGTTTAAAACCTTTTCCTTTTTATTTTCTGGTTTGTTTTATAACTTTTTCATTTAAGCTCCAAATGAGCTCAAACCAATTTCTAAAATTTTCTAAAATTCTACACAATGTTTTCACCCAGTAATAAACATGTTTTCCCAAAATAAAACAAGATTTTCGAAAAGGTTTTATAAATTTAGCAAAAGGCTTTGCTTGCATAATA
The DNA here is from genome assembly GCA_007115705.1 of Dactylis glomerata. Taxonomy (NCBI): domain Eukaryota; kingdom Viridiplantae; phylum Streptophyta; class Magnoliopsida; order Poales; family Poaceae; genus Dactylis; species Dactylis glomerata. Next base: position 39,614 of record QXEO01000805.1, read on the forward strand.
CAAAATAGATATAGGGTTTTCAACTAATCCTTTTAAAACCAGAGGATATATTTTTATAAATAACATTTTGAAATCTATTTTCAAACAATTTTTTAGAAATGTAATCCTCTAAAAGATATCACATTTTTAAAATCACTCCTTTGCAAGCAAGCTTGCATAGGTTTTAAATCAAAACAAAATAATACTTTGAAATCTTGTTTTCTCAGATGAGTTCTTCAAGAATAATAGAAAGTTTAAAATAGTTTTCTACTAAAGCTTTCAAATAGACTCAAAAAGTTTTAAATCCCTGTGAATTTTCAACCATCTCAAGCAAAACAAAAGAAAAAAAAAATTCCCCCAAAATTTGATAAAATCTTGGGATGTTTCAGACTACCACCCTTAAAAGAAATCTCGTCCTCGAGATTGGAGGAAGGCTAAAAGTTTATTTATTCTACTGGAACTAGGGCGCTACCACCCTTAAAAGAAAATTCCTCTTGGTGGTATCTTGATGCTTCCTTAGGCACTTGCATTTTGTTCCCAGCTTGCATTCACTGTTGTGCCATTTTCCCTGAACCGCCCTTCTCAGAAATTTTGATGATCACCACTATGTTCAAATGTGGGCATACCAAGGGTCTCATCCAATTCTGGTGATAAGCAGATATCATCCATCGCATTGTCATCAACAAGGTAGTCCACATCGTCTAAGAATGTGTATCTAGCCTTTTTTTGGTCGGTCCTCACCAAGGCCAAGACAGCATACAGGCCATCACCATACTCCTTGTTGCTTTTTACCTGATTTCCGTTCCAAGAATCTCAAAAGATGACCCAGTGCCAAGTGCTGCATGCTTGCCCCGTGAACATGATGAGACCACACATCCCAATGAATTAGGATGGCATCTCTCTGCAGGCTTCTCATACATTTCATAGGGGTAAACAAGGTGGAAGCTGTAAGAGGTACTTGCACCTTTAAGGGACGGAAGGTCGCCTTATAACCAGCATTGTTGAATCTCTTCTTGATACCAGTGCTCATCATGCTATCTGCCACTAGTACCAGATGGTCCTTAAGAATTCCTTTCGCAACCATCTTCATAGTCATTGGAAGGCGCTGGACAACTTGATCATATCTCGAAGATGAATTCCTTTGCAAGAAAAAGGGATCTAACGAAGCTCTCATGGGCAGGAAAGTAGTTTCATGGATTTGGAGAGTTGCCTCATAACATCGTAGGTCGGGATGGGGTAGACTTTGGTGGCGTAAAGCTTTGAAACCAGGAGGAAATCTCATAGGTAGTGGGGGCTCTCTCTGTTGTCTCTCCCTGGAGAGGAGTGACCTCTCTTTTATAGGCACAAGGAGGTAGCCGAACAGGCCACATGGGGAGTCGAAATGAAGGGTCGGGAAGGTGAATTGAACAGGCAGCAGCTGAAACTGAACAACCTTCGTATTTAAAGCCCACTGAGCAAAATGTTTCGGATTCGTGTAGTCGTTCAAATACCAAAACATCCTCACCGTATTCCTATGTTTTGGCCACACTGGCTCACTATAAGGGATGTAACATATTATCTTCCTAAGGTTATGATTTAACGACATCGTCTCTCATGTAGGTATGTCTCTCTAGATTCACCATTCCTCATACAAGAGCGAATAATATGAGTAGTCGTCATGGGGCGCAAATCCATGTCGCACCCAATCATTACCTTGTATTTGGTTTGGTGCATCTCGCATTCTAACTCTTGCTCAACCTCACTAGCTTTTAAACAAAAGTTTTGTTGGATTTGGAACCAAGTTCCCAAATTCTATTTTGAATTTTGAAAACAAAATCTATCGTTCCTAGCTAGAGGTTTTCAACAAAGCTTATGGCAATAATCCTTAAGTTGTAGATCCTTTGGTCTGCACTTTAAGAGGAAATAAAATTCTTTCCATTGCTCTGTTTGCTCTTTACATTGCTCTGTTTGTCCTTTCCATTGCTCTGTTTGTCCTTTCCATTGCTCTGTTTGCTCTTTCCATTGCTCTATTTGTCCTTTCCACCTTTCTTGCATGAGGTGGTTGAATAGTATTACTTTCACATTAGTTACACCTTAGGGTGTCTTCTTATCGTTTGTGTGGTATCCTTCAGCTATCCTAGCTTACTGGAGTCTTGGGGTATCATCCTTTGTGCAGCCCCTTGCGTAATGTTCCAGTCTCTTGTACTTGAAATACTACCTCATGTTGTTGTACTATGTATCCTTATCTTCAACTGAGGGTCATTGTAGTTGTTCTGTCGTTGAGAATACTTTGGTTTGGGTTTTAGGACTAGTTTAGGTCTTAGCATAGATAAGAATTAGATAGAAGAGATCTAAAGAAGTTTCCTACCCAAACACAGTAGATCAAAACAATTTATCCTACAAGCAATATCTAACAAACATTCATCATATCAAGCCAATTAGTTCTATAACACACACAAAAAGGTACGATCATCCACAAGTTGGTATGATCATAAACGTCTATTACACGTCGTCTCTTATAAAAATTACTAAATGGAAGTCCAACTAAGGCTTCTTGGTACTCTTCTAAGCAGATCCATTGTTCTGGTCCAGCTGCTTCAGTAGATTGGTAATTTGCTCGTCCTTGGTTTTGATGAGGTCTCCTTGAACACTAAGTTCAGATACCAACTTTTCCATGTCACCTTGAAGTTGGTTTATGGTTTCCTTCAATGTAGTAGTGTCTTCCTTTTCTTCTTTGAGGTCTTGCTGAGTATTATGAAGTCTCCACTTGAGTCTTTCTCCAAGTTCCTTTATAGCTGACCAAGCAGCACATCTTGCTGAGTCAAGGAATGATGGATACATCTCAGAATTGGTGAACATCCAAAGTCCCATCTTCTTGTGGTCATCTTCTTTATTCTTGTATAAATGAAGCTGCACCCACCAATATTCTTCACCTTCATCCATCACGGGAAATCCTTTGTAAACAACTTCTCCTTGCATTCCCATACTTAACATGAGGTTCTTCAATGCTTTGGGAAACTCAGTCTCACTCTTCAGGGTCATGATCATCACTGGTTCATTGGTAGTTGACATCGAATCCATCAAGAAAGGACCAGTGGGGTTGGTCATCTAAATTAGAGAGAGATGTAGTGTAAAACAAATAAATGGGGTAAGTTCTTACAAGAAAATTTCAAGCTAAAAGTATATAGATTGATCTCATTTAGAAAATTGAATTGATTTTCTTGTGAAGGTGAGAAAGAATGCTAGGGCTTCCTAGTCTATTCCAAACCTAGGGTCTCGATCCTACAGGCAACACTATGCTCTGATACCATTCTGTAGCGCCCTGCCTTATCAAAAGACAGAACTCCTGTGTATTATGCCATTCCCTGGATCAGTAGATAGCACCACAATACAAAATATAGTAATCATTGCAATAGCATCAATATTACAACGTAAATCCAGTTACATAGGTCTTCTACCTTATGAGTACACAGCATAAAGCATAGTTGCAGCGAGCTTCCATCTTCATCAAGTGCCACAGGCAGACATGTTGGAATGTAAGCTCGAGATCCTACTCCTGGTTCTTTACTCGAAATAAAACCTGCACGTTTGAATATGCAGCCCCAGAGGGGTCAGTACAATGATGTACTGGCAAATGACACATATTTGGTGGCTGTTGTGAAAGAACTAACTACATGACATTTGGCTGGTGGATCTCATAGGCTGATTTGCATAAAGCCAATTTTATCCTAAAATCCTTTTTAATACTTTCTTTCAAAATTTTATTTTTCAAGGGTCAAGACAACCCCCATACATTACATACTGGCCGGTATGTAGTTTCTGGGCGAAACTCAACATAGTTTTGAAGTACAGAAACCACCACCCCTCGGAGTGTATGGCCCCGAGCCTTCTCCTGATTTTTGCTAGTCAAATTTTAAAGCATTCAGAAACGGTGATGAGATTCTTCCGAACATTCCATGTCTAGAGACTCAATTGTCCATTCCGAGGACTCGGCTAATCGATTAGTTTTGACTCCTTGCAAGGGTTGTGCACTTTCACCTTACGACTCATTTTATGCCCATACATAAAATGAGACGAGACCTTTTAGAAGGAGAGAGCAACTAACTGACAAGCTCCGTTCCCAACCTACAATTCAACTACCTGCCACTGCTTTGCACACAAGTTGCACCCTCACATCTAATCAGTCAAGACAGAGCCCATAATGTCATAAGGCTGCACTAGAAGCACTCTAAGCATGGAAGACATAGTAACCTCTTTGTTCCTGGGTGGCAATCCACAAGTGAACGCCCAGGCAGCAACTACATAACGTGTAGCCCCGAGTCGCCACTCAACATCGCCTCCATCATCAAACCAATCCACCCAGGTGTTTCATTTTAGTTGAAGTTCTTAATTTGTTCACAAAACACTTTTATCAAGTGATCATAGCATGGCATCAATATTTTCAAAGTATTTAGCATCCTAACAGGTGGGGTTTGAAGGATAGCTACACACTACTAGGATCTAAGCATTTTATAAAACAGTTGAATATTCCACCTATCATGCATACTACTGAAACACACTAATGCAGTAGTAAAAATAGGTAGGGGATATGTGTGTCACTTGCCTTTTTGAAGATCTCGATGTTTCACTTCTCTCAACTAAGCACGTAGCTCTTCGCACCAACTATAGCACAGAAATAACATAACATAAACATACCATACAAACACAATCAAACAAATCAAACAATTGAAAAGTGTTTGTTTAACAATTTAGATTTATTGATAGGTTATGATAGAAAGATATGGCAAAGGAAATATGAATTGTGAGATATGAATTTTGAGAGCTTAGCTGGGGAAGATCAATATGATTTGAGAGAGAATTGGACTCGGTATAATATAATTGATGAAGTTTTTATGCTTTATTAAAGCATGAATGAGTTTCAGAATAGCTATGTGAAATAGATCACATAGGTGTGGGATAGTGCAACCACAATACTATTTGAATAAGTGTAATAGCATTTATTCTTTAAATAGCATATATCACACTTAGGCACTAGGCTAGGTTTTAAGAATGCTTGAACTACTCAATTAGCACATTTGCAAGTTGAATAGTTCAATACATGTGAACAGAACTAGGTAGGCATGGGATTGGATAAGAATGATTGATATTTGAGGACATGGCTCAACTGGTTCATTGATCAACATGGTGTATAACACATACTACGGTATGGGTTATAACAACACCACATTAACAAAATCTAGGTTTGAGATGAATTCATATTCTACTCAAGTAGCACAATTGCAATTTGAGTACATATATGAATTAGACAAAATATGTTTAGTTGGACAAGGTATAGGTCAAGGTGGTCCAAAGATTTAGCAAACAAAGATCTTTCTAGATACCACGTAGAGGTAACAATCTTGTGCTTAGCTTAATCCTGGATAGAGTTTAGAGATAAATTTTGTGAATAGATTCACATGAGTTTAGAATAATGCAACATAACACTACTGAATAAAGTGTGACAACACTTACTCAAAATAGTACGTGTTACACATAGGCTTGGGTAGGAGTTTGTGATATATTGAATTACTCAATTAACTCATTTGTAAATTGAATAGTTCAATATAGGCCAACATGATTAAGTTGGCATGGGGTTGAATAAGATTGGATGTGATTTAGAATGATGGTGGCTTCTTGGTCGCAAGTTTGGCTTGGACAAAAGGATTAACTTGATCTAGGGTTGACTTTTGAAGATATGGCTAAGTCAGAGTTTTAAATTCCTCTTTGATGAACTCAAACTAGTTTTGATTATAGTTCAAGAATAGTGTTTGATTGGGAATGGTTTATGATATGTGTGGCATGGTGTGGAGTGTGTCTCCACAACTAGCAAATGAGAACTTAATTGAGATATGCCACTATTTACTCAAATTACTCAGGTGTAATTTGAATACTATGAACTTAAGCCCACAAGAATAATATAGGCATGATATTGGGTGATGATTAGGATTAAGTATGATGGTGATGGATAGGTATGATCATAAGATTCAATTTTGTAGAAGGAATTATATTGAAAAGAATCATAGAATTAATTCTATAATGGAATTACTCAAATTCTCATATTTGAATTTGAATATTTGCAAAGGGTTTCAATAATTTTGGATAGTGATGCTACTGGATAGGATACGGTAACACAAAGCTGCTGCAAGTGGTTTCACTCCAAAATCATTTTCAGAATTCAAATGATGATCAAATTGGTGATTTGATTAAATTTGAATGCACAAAGTGTGTGCACGTATCAAATTTGATATTTCTTGATCCCATGATGTTCTGCATGTTGAGAGGATTTCAGAGACTACAAATTTGTAATTTTTGGATTAACTGAACTAAAGATATGATTTAAACAATTTAACAGAAGGTTTGATTCAGTTCTGAAAATAGATTCAAATTGAACCCATAAAATATGAATTATTATTATACTACTGGATTCTAGATGTTCTAAGGATTGCAACGGTATATTATTTGTGATTTTTGAACGCAGGAAACAAAATATATGAATATTGCAAGATTGGATTGAATTCTGATTCAAAATTCTATTTGATTTTCTGTTTTACATTGGGGGACGACACGTGTCTGTTCCTAATTGGGGCATACCGGTTCGGTCGGATACACAACGTGGAGTGTTGGACCAAATGGATCTGAGCAGCCTAGATCTACTGATACCGATTCGTTAAGTGATCTATTCCTAGCCACGGGATTTGGATCCAACGGCGAGGAGGCTGTCGAGCTCACCTAGGGTTCCGGTGGTCAACTCCGGCGAGGTAGCGGCCCAGGTGTCGACCTCCGGCGACGCTCCGGTGGGTTCTGCTCGACGGCGATGTTAGGACGAGGTGCAGGAGATCATGGCGAGTCCGTGTGCAAGGTCGGCGTCGAGGATGGCTTCCAGAGAGAGGCGAGGAAGGCGGCTGGAGGTTCTCGGGCGGCAGTGAGCTTCGGGAGCTTGTCGTTGGCGACGTTCTGTGATGGATTAATGAGGACGGAGGGGATCAGCGGGTGCGTCTGGCTATGGGGAAGGGAGGAAGAGCAAGAGGAGGTGGCGGGGGTACCGGATGTCGTTGGAATCGGCGAGGCGCTCCGCCGGTACCTGCGGACGTCGACGAGCAATTTCGTCGGTCTGGGGCGATTGGAGCAGGGGAAAAAGAGTCAGAGAGGAGAGGAGATCATGGGGATCTTATAGAGAAGGCCGCGGCGATGAATCGGGCAGGGACTTGATGGGAAATGAAGAGAGGGAGAGGAAACGGGCGCGGTGATCTCGGGCGTAACCGCCGGGTTGAAGACGAACCTGACAAGGGGGTCCCACCTGTCAGTGCTGAAAGAAAAATAAAAGAGAAAAATAGAGGGGGAAAGGGTGTGCGGGCTAGCTGGGTTGGTCGGTTGGGCCGCTCCTTCCCGGGTCGGCCCAGTGGCTGCCCTTTCTCCTTTTTTTTTGTTTAAAACCTTTTCCTTTTTATTTTCTGGTTTGGTTTATAACTTTTTCCTTTAAGCTCCAAATGAGCTCAAACCAATTTCTAAATTTTTCTAAAATTCTACACAATGTTTTAACCCATTAATAAACATGTTTTCCCAAAATAAAACAAGATTTTCAAAAAGGCTTTATAAATTTAGCAAAAGGCTTTGCTTGCATAATTCAAAATAGATATAGGGTTTTCAACTAATCCTTTTAAAATCAGAGGATATATTTTTATAAATAACATTTTGAAATCTATTTTCAAACAATGTTTTAGAAATGTAATCCTCTAAAAGATATCACATTTTGAAAATCACTCCTTTGCAAGCAAGCTTGCATAGGTTTTAAATCAAAACAAAATAATACTTTGAAATCTTGTTTTCTCAGATGAGTTCTTCAAGAATAATAGAAAGTTTAAAATAGTTTTCTACTAAAGCTTTCAAATAGACTCAAAAAGTTTTAAATCCCTGTGAATTTTCAACCATCTCAAGCAAAACAAAAGCAAAAAATTTCCCCCAAAATTTGATAAAATCTTGGGATGTTTCACAGTGCATTGGCACTTTTTCATAGCTTGCTTGACTATGAGGTAACATTAGTTGCATATTTCTTATTATGAATTGCCTGAGTACTTGATTATATATTGAGTATATACACATCTATGAAGCAAATGTGTTTGTGAAAGTTCTTTTATCGCTTTCAGTTGTTAACTGAATTGCTTGAGGACAAGCAAATAGCTAAGCTTGGGGGGAGTTGATACGTCCAAAATGTATCTACTTTCCCGAACACTTTTGCTATTGTTTCTCCTCTAATTTGTGTGTTTTGAATACAACTAACGCTGTTTTCAGCAGAATTGCTTTGGTGTCTCGTTTTTGTGCAGAAATCCGACTTTCAGGAAAATCCTGGAAAATATTGCAAAAAATCTATTTTACCAGAAGACGCACGGAGCCAGAAGGAGAGACGAAGGGATGCAGTGGCCTGGGCTCACCACCAGGGGGCGCAGCCCAGCCCTGGTCGCGCCCACCTGTGTTGAGGCCGCCTCGGCCATCGCCTCGACCCCTCCTTCCGCCTACATATACCCTCTGACCTGAAAGGAGCGGGGGTTTGGCGTTTTTTCCAGATAGACTTCCGCTGCGCCGCCACCATCAGAAACCGCGATTCGGAATCAGAAACTCCGTTATGGCACCCTGCCGGGACGGGGATTTGGAGGAGATCTTCATCACCATCATCACCGACGTCTCTCCATCAACCATCCATGACTTCCCCATCCATGTGTGAGTAATTCCCGCTGTAGGCGAAGGGGATGGTAGGGATTGGATGAGATTATTCATGTAATTTGCTATGAGATTGTTAGGGCATAGTGCCTAGTATCTTTTATTAGTGCTTATGACATTGTTGCAACTTGTTGTGCTTAATGCTTGTCACTTTGGGCCCGAGTGCCATGATTTCAGATCTGAACTTGTTATTGTTTTATGATGATACTTGTTGTTTATGGTCTTACCTACAAGTTGTATACATATATTGTTGTCCGGAACCCGAGGCCCCAAAGTGACAGAAATTGGGATAACCGGAGGGGATGGCTATGATGTGAGGATCACATGTGTTCACCGAGTGCTAATGCTTTGCTCCGGTACATTATTAAAAGGAGTACCTTAATTATCAGTAGTTTCCCTTGAGGCCCTGCTGCAACAGGCTGGTAGGATAAAAGATGTCGTGCAAGTTTCTCATTGTGAGCACGTACGACTATATACGGAACACATGCCTATGATTGTTAGTACTAGGATGCTTTATATTATTTATCTGCAATTGCTCATTTCATGAATCATCTTATCCATGCAACGCCCGTACATCCATCCCTATGCCTACAGTATTTCATCCTACTGTTTACTATTGCTACTATTACCGCTTTTATTTTACTACTGCTGTTACTATTTTACTACTATCACCACTATAAAACTGTTGCTACTGATAAACCGCTATGAGCAAGTTTGTTTCTAGGTGCAGCTGAATTGACAACTCATCTGTTAAGGCTTATAAATATTCTTTGGCTCCCCTTGTGTCGAATCAATAAATTTGGGTTTTACTTCCCTCGAAGACTGTTGCGATCCCCTATACTTGTGGGTCATCACCTGTGCGTTGCCATGGTATTTTTTCAGTATTTTTCTGCACGCACTTGTAAATATAAAATACATGTAAATATTCACATATATAGATAATATAGCAACACACTATCCTACATGTATTATTATTTTTATCTCGCTAGCTAAATGCCTATACAATGCTACAAAAGTATGTATTACACATGATAAACTGAGTTTGTTCTGTTAATTTTTAAGAAAATCTAGTCTTCTCAAGAAGTAATTTTGCAGAGTGGTTCCATTTGCCTCTGACAATAGGAATGTCATTGCTACAAGTTTCATTAAAGTTTATCATCGATTGTGCCAGTTGATAAGGATGAAAATGGAGAAGAAACTTTCCGACTTTTCTGCGGAATTGTGGAAATGGAATGGATATACGAAAATGAAAAGGGAATTCCGCGGTACTGAAATGGAAATGATTTTTTTTAGATGGAAGCAGAAACGGAAATGGAACAACATTTTTTGGTGTTACAGGCGCATAAACGTAATTTCAGTTTCCAGCAAATGTGGAATTATGTTTTATTGTTGATATGCATGATCAATCTAGCATGCCCAATATACGATCTTGTCAAATGGAACTGTCTGAACAACCCATCTGACACTTCACATTAAACCAAGTAATTGTGCTAGCGTTGGACAACAAGTTAGTCAATTTTCTGTGAGTTTTCCCTGCATGATTTAAGGAGTCTCATGGTTCCAGTAATCATCTGTTTTTTGTTCGTGTCCATACCGTATTTATTCCATATCAATATTTGTTTTTATATTTTTTTCCGGGGTTTCCATATTCGTCCGATTCCACGGAAAAATATGAAAATAAATGTGCGAGTGACACCAACAAGGAAGTGCTTACTAAGAAGTGTCCAACTTTTGTAATTGTATGAAAAATCTACTAAGACAAGTGTACCATCTTGTTGTTCCTATCTATAAGAGAGACTGAAGCTATTAAACATAATAAAGCATAGAAGAGAGCATATATCTTAATCTCCATCCTCTCTTGTTATCTCTCTCCCCTCTCCACCACCAAGCCTCCACCTCTCATTCTCCTTTTGCTCCCATGGCCGAGACTGCATTCCGGCCATGGGAAGACCTCCCCGCAGACCTCCTCATCGAGATCTCCCTCTACTTATTATGCCCCCTCGACCTCCTCTACATGTCAATGACATGCCACAATTGGTGGTTCGCTGTACAGCGGCCCCTGCCTCGGCGTCAACTCCCATGGCTCCTCCTCCCAGACTCCACAACTTGGCCTGATCCTCTTGTTCCAGGGCCAGGCAGCACACGCATCGTATCCTTTTATTGTGTCCCTGGTAACAGAGACACCCACAACCTCCATATCGGTCACGACGCCGGTGGTGCACGCTTATTCGGCTCCTATGATGGTGGTTGGCTCATGCTCGCCCATAGCCAGACTGACCACCAGATGCTCCTCAACCTTCATACCGACAAGCGCTTATTCCTCCCTGACCAGGTCTATTGTGTGCCACCCGTGGGAGGCGATTTATGGCCTCCCATCTCCACAACCATCCTAGCCGCCACGTTTTCTTCCCCGCTGGGCCGGAACACACAGTGCTTTGGTGCTTCCATTGTCGACTCACCGTATGGGTTCCATTGCCCACAACTTTCCTTCTAGAGCATGCAGGTGGCCCATGATCGCCGTCCAATGGCCATGGGTTTCATGCGGAATTCATGTGGACCGTTGTCCCGTCTGGAGGATGTCATACATCACAAAGGATCTTTCCATTTTCTCACCGATTTGGAGCATGTCGTCGTGTATGACATATTCAAGATCCAAGAAGATGGTGGTGGTATACATTTTGGGCCGGTACATGTGCACCACTACAACTACTTAATTCGGGGGGAACCTCACAGCTCCAAAGTCAAGGCCCGCTACCTTGTGGAGTCCCGCGGGGAACTGTTGATGGTTGTGAGATTCACGGGAGATTCTCCTAGATGGGTTCCGAGGACAGGGGCATTTCAGGTGTACCAGGCAACACAACTTCTCACTGATTCTGGCCTAGTTCAGTTCTCTTGGAACGAGCTGACTTCGCTAGATGGAAGGATGTTGTTTGTTGCGCGTGGTTGCTCTAGGTCCTACGATGTGGCTGATTTCCCTGGCTTGGGATTTGGAGACAGCATCTACTTCTTGGATGACCGGCACTCCAACAACATGGACATGGTGGCCATGTCCCGGTATGGGGTGGCCCGGCGGCAGTTCACCTGCAGTGACAATGGGAGGTGTCAGTGGGTGGAGGGGGAGCCCCGTCTCCAAGTCTTCCAACACTGGTTCAAGTACAAGCAACCATCTGACTACTCTTCCCCGATTTGGTTTATACCTTGAGGTCAAATGCAGGTGTTTCAGTTATGGTGCTCCTTTTAGTTCACTCGGTCATGGTGCCTTGTCAGTTATTCATTGTTTCATTACTCGAGTTTGGAATATTTGCAGTTTCTAATTGTTGTATGATTCAATACTTAATTTTTGGCATATGTACTATTATCAAATTTCTAGATTTAGTCGAGAATAGTCGGAATGCGGAATTAGTTGGTGTTCGGGCTTACCACGTGAACCGCATCATAGCCTCATTTTTTATTCGCGGATAAAAATGTCAAGTGTTGATGTGTCTGTATAGAGTAACAACTTTCCTATGTAAAAAGTGCAATGCATCACCATGTTAGTTGTCAGAATTTTTTGATTATTATATACAACTAGATGACACGTTGCGCCACTGACGCGACCGGCGAAATCAGAACCTTTTACCGACCACCACTATAAATATTGTTTCTTAATTTTTGCTGTTTTTATGCGCCTCACAGAGAGAACGGTTATGACCTACACCAGAGTTAATCTTGCAATGAAATTTGACCATCATTCTGGCTCATGTAATTTTCTATTTTTTCCCTTTTTAGCTGTGACTTATGTCGCCTTGTCTCACAGCATGGTTATGACTTTGAGAAAGTTTGTCTTACAAGAAATTTGACCATTGTTCTAGCAGCAAGAGCCAAATCCTTTTTTTACTTTTCTACCCATAACTTCTGATGATAATTTCCTAGCTGGAAGATATGGACTTCGTTGTAAATAGGTCACTAATTTGAAAGGCCATATCATAAAAATGGCCTTGTTATCTCTATGGCACACTAATATCTAGATCGGAATAGATCCGGTCGTGTGTGGCCTTACCTAGGGTGTGGCGCGAAGCTTCGCTTTCTTGTCGTTGCCATAGGACATGTCTAAATATTAATTTTCATTGTCTAAATCTTGATTTCATGGTATTGATGGGTGAAAGCCACGGTGGCTGCAATCAGAGGTGTCTAAATATTAATTTTCATTGTCTAAATCTTGATTTCCATGGTATTGACGGGAGAAAGTCACGATGGCGGGTGGCTGCAATCAGAGGTTTGTAGTGGCGGAGAAGTGTGTAGGTTGCAACAAAGATGGGCGACGTAGGTTCTTTCTAGGTGTCGGGTGTTTGGTGACTTGTAGCACAACCTTGGCAAGTGCAGGTGGCAGCACAAGTGGACTGCATTTTTGTTGGTGCTCTTTGAGTACCGAGTCACAATTTCAGGGTGAAAGCCAAAGGTTTTGGCCTTCATCGGGCGATAACAACGCTAGTGGAGGCGTTATTTTTGGAGAAGTGGTCTAGGTGTCATCTTTGTTGCTGATGGTTTGTGTACTGTTGTTGCCTATTCTATCCAATTGTTCCCAGATCAATCATGAAATGTGTCAATACTCACAAAGTCTAAAATAGGGAAGTACTACCGTTGTTCTAAAATATAAAATGTTATTATGGTAGGCAAAAATAGCCTACGAAAACGTCTTGATGTGAAACAGAGTTATAGGTCCTAAAGTAAAATAAAGATTACGCTGTAAGACATGTGATTCCATATCTCAACACATAAAAAGATTTAACCAACATCAGACAGTAACTTGAGTACAACTGTTCAAATATTCATTCCTGCTTCCATCAGGTAAAGGCGCAAACAAGTTTGCCGAAAAAGAGTATTCCATGGTCCAAGAATTCTGCTGGAGAATCTTCCTGATTTAGCTAGAAGGGCAGAAGGATCTACGTCCATTGTATGGCAAGATGATCATCCTGACTTTTTGATTTCTGTGTTAGCTATAGCTACAGATGTTACAATTATGCCCAATGAATAAAATTAGCCATGATGGCTTTCCCTAAACAAAAGAAGAATTCTGTTGGAGAATCTTCCTGGAAATAGTCATAAAATTAATATTAATTAGACCTAACAACAATAGATAGCAAAAAGATTTACCAGTGAAAGCTCATAGGCCAGCTAAACTAAAGTACAAAACATATATACATAACAGTTGCTGAGTAGGGCACAGAAGTAACCGATCCATCATATAATTCTGGACCCATCATGCAATTTAAGTATCAGTAGGGAGATTAATATGTCACACAGTATAGACCAGATGCATAAAGTGATGTCGCCAATGCCTATACACATGTCAGTTTAGAGAATAAAGCAAACCGATGAAGCAGTGGTCAGATACACAAACATGATGAGGTTGTAGGTATAGAGCAAGATGATCCCGTTTCCTTTCAAACATTAATTAATTGATCCAGAAAACCTCATCTCAAATCAAGAATTAAATATATATAACTCATTTTTAGCCATATGTAGATCATAGCCAATCAAGAAAACGTATTACAACCAAGGGCAACAAAAATGGCAAGAGATAAGTCATAGCCAATAAAGTAACTAAAGTAAGCACTGAGATAGCCAGACAATATATTGGCAGAAAGGAGAATTTCGGTTATTTCTTAGGACATTAACAGCATGACGTCTGCCCAAACTGAGTGCGTATTGGTCAAGCATAACTACGATCAGCAATTGCAGCTATTAGTGTCCCAAATGAATACCAACAATCCACTTTCAAGTCCCAACCAAATAGAAAGTTAAGCTCACATAAACCAAGTTAAAGCAGAGCATTACCTATTTGCTCTCAAAACTGTTGAACGCTGGATAAAAACGTCTGTTCAAAACATGCAGGTCCCACTTTTTAATTCATTCACTGCATCCTCCAGACAATGAGACGGGATGAGCCAGGACGCTGCAGTGTCTTAATCTGCGGTAAAAAATATATATTTAGAAATTGGCGTTCTTGGTGACTATAAAGCCATGCGTAATTCAGGAGTAGAATTTCCTCCACAAGGTTTTCAGAATAGCATGGTAAAGATGACACAATGGCATGACGAGCATATCACTACCACTTATATTAGTCCCGAAAATTCATGCAGGCGTAACAAAAGTAAGTGAATCAATGCAACTATAACCTCACATGCCAATTTAGAAGTGGCATAGCTGTCTGCTATTTACGGATACAAAACACATCATGTCACAAAATGCTTACAATTACTGCATGTAGAAGCACAGCTCCTGTGAAAGCAACATACAACAATCTTACTTAGAATGCACACAACTCAGGCCCACGAACATGATTTGATGTGTGAACGATACGGAACAAAGTAAAATAAAGCATAACACCCCCAGTACTTACGTCATGCAGATCATCCATGACATATTTTCTGCTACACTCATGGTCTGCAAGAATAGAATTTGATCGCCGGCCTTCTGAAAATCATCAAGCGGCAGCAATTGGGAACTGTTATTTCCATGTGTCTAGAGGACAGAAGCCATTTAGAGAGCATATTATTTCATATGTCAATTCAGTGCCAAGGTCAACGAAGATAAAAACAAGCTATTGCTTTGCCTGCAAAAAAATTTCAAAGTCTCACCCACAACAGAATAATATGTATTCACATGCCCGCCTGCTGTCCCACCGCCTCAGGCTCCAAGCAAATGTATTCCTCTGAATAGCTGCATCCTCATGATTGTCTCTTACTGCAGAGACAACAGCCGAGGCAAATAGGTTAAGTTAGTAGAATACAAAATTCCAGATACCATAACCGATCAATATCTACCAGGTAAAACTGGCATAAAATAATGGCTAATTTTACAGTACCCTGAAATTAGTAGGAACCGTCCAGTTTTCTTAATCCAATGGCTCATGTGATCTGGTACTCCATGATTTGCCCAATGAAGTACCAACTCCAAAACTCCCGATAAGTCAAGGAGTACCTCCATCCGAGGGGCAAAACGGTGATCCCTGGTGCCCTGTTATTATTTGCCCGGTGGTGTTAGCGTAAAGGAGGGCAGGGGGGTCGCGCACCGCTGCGTTGACGTCTAGAACGAAGTTGTGGTCTCGCCGGCGGCAGCGCAGCAAATAGGAAGAGAGGGCCGGATGAGCCTTTCCCATCAGGCCATCACGGTTGGCGATGACGCGGCGCGGAGGAGGACGAGGCGCTACGGGGCCATCGCATCTAGCCCCCAATGGAGGATTTTGGATCATCATCCCATCATCTCCGCTTCCTCTAGTCATCTTCTCCAAACTGAATTTTTAGTTCATCACTTCATCTTCTCCAAACAACCAGGGTACAAGGGCGATTGGCCATGACCTACGCCCTAATTGGCCTAGACAGATGCGATCAACAGAGAGGTGACCACGTTCGTGCAGACGGTCGCCGCCGCCATCTTGCGCCAGCCTTTTTAGAGAGCTAAGTTAGCTTTTTTTAAAGGCTTACATTTCGGGACGGAGGTAGTACTTGTCTAGCAGTAATTGAGTAAAACTGGCATAAAATAATGGCTAATTTTACAGTACCCTGAAATTAGTAGGAACCGTCCAGTTTTCTTAATCCAATGGCTCATGTGATCTGGTACTCCATGATTTGCCCAATGAAGTACCAACTCCAAAACTCCCGATAAGTCAAGGAGTACCTCCATCCGAGGGGCAAAACGGTGATCCCTGGTGCCCTGTTATTATTTGCCCGGTGGTGTTAGCGTAAAGGAGGGCGGGGGGTCGCGCACCGCTGCGTTGACGTCTAGAACGAAGTTGTGGTCTCACCGGCGGCAGCGTGGCAAATAGGAAGAGAGGGCCGGATGAGCCTTTCCCATCATGCCATCACGGTTGGCGATGACGCGGCGCGGAGGAGGACGAGGCGCTACGGGGCCATCGCATCTAGCCCCCAATGGAGGATTTTGGATCATCATCCCATCATCTCCGCTTCCTCTAGTCATCTTCTCCAAACTGAATTTTCAGTTCATCACTTCATCTTCTCCAAACAACCAAGGTACAAGGGCGATTGGCCATGACCTACGCCCTAATTGACCTAGACAGATGCGATCAGCAGAGAGGTGACCACGTTCGTGCAGACGGTCGCCGCCGCCATCTTGCGCCAGCCTTTTTAGAGAGCTAAGTTAGCTTTTTTTAAAGGCTTACATTTCGGGACGGAGGTAGTACTTGTCTAGCAGTAATTGAGTAAAACTGGCATAAAATAATGGCTAATTTTACAGTACCCTGAAATTAGTAGGAACCGTCCAGTTTTCTTAATCCAATGGCTCATGTGATCTGGTACTCCATGATTTGCCCAATGAAGTACCAACTCCAAAACTCCCGATAAGTCAAGGAGTACCTCCATCCGAGGGGCAAAACGGTGATCCCTGGTGCCCTGTTATTATTTGCCCGGTGGTGTTAGCGTAAAGGAGGGCGGGGGGTCGCGCACCGCTGCGTTGACGTCTAGAACGAAGTTGTGGTCTCGCCGGCGGCAGCGCGGCAAATAGGAAGAGAGGGCCGGATGAGCCTTTCCCATCAGGCCATCACGGTTGGCGATGACGCGGCGCGGAGGAGGACGAGGCGCTACGGGGCCATCGCATCTAGCCCCCAATGGAGGATTTTGGATCATCATCCCATCATTTCCGCTTCCTCTAGTCATCTTCTCCAAACTGAATTTTCAGTTCATCACTTCATCTTCTCCAAACAACCAGGGTACAAGGGCGATTGGCCATGACCTACGCCCTAATTGGCCTAGACAGATGCGATCAGCAGAGAGGTGACCACGTTCGTGCAGACGGTCGCCGCCGCCATCTTGCGCCAGCCTTTTTAGAGAGCTAAGTTAGCTTTTTTTAAAGGCTTACATTTCAGGACGGAGGTAGTACTTGTCTAGCAGTAATTGAGTAATCCTTCGTATTACCTGAAGAACTTAAGATAATAACGAAGGGAGATTGTTGCAATCCTTATTCTTGACATAAATATAAACCTAACACAAAGGTATAAGCAATAAATTTACTGTCATGTAAAGGTTTCACCAAGTACAGATGCAAAATAGGTATAGAGAACTATATATAATTTGTAACAGAAGCTATCAACATCAGTAGAAGCAAGTCCCATGTTTACAAATCATCCAGCTTTCAGGTAAAAAAATCTAGCTGTTAATGCTTATGACATGGATTTCAGATCTAGAATATTAAATATCTTCTTCATATTCTAGATAAGCTGCAAACTCTCTGTCTAGGAACTTCATCTTATTCCTCATTGTACTTTTCAGAACAATGAATCGAATTAGCCAAGAATCAGTTTGAGAAGAAGAGATAGGGGTCGTAAATCATGAGTATGCTCGGTACTAACCTGGAGCCGATGCAATGGCGCTATAATCACGAGCAATGCCAAGAATCCAGCCGGAGCGGCATCAAAATCCGTCAGAAAAAATCCCCACCGATCCTCCACTCCAAAATCTTCCACCTTAAAACAAACCTCTACTCCCCCTCCAAAATTCAATGGCTGCAAACAGAGGGGTCTAAGCCTTTGAAAAATTAATCAAAACTAAATCAAACTACAGGAGGAACATCTGGGGATTTTACCATCTTTCTAGCCATGGAATCCTCCCGACCGAAAAAGGAGATGGAGAAGTAGGCACAGAGGGCGCAGAGGAGGAGCAAGCGGCAATGCGGGTGACCCACGCTCCCCTCACCTTCCTCAACGGCTGTGTTATGAGTCACGAGCTCCGGTGGCAACGGAACAAGAGCTCGACTGGGAGGAGTAAACCTTGGGGTCTCAGCCGTGCTCGTCGTCGCTTGACGCGTCCGCTGCTTCCCAAGCCACACCCGTTGCAGTTCAGCCACCTCCTGCGCCTCAGTGGCGACAGCGTCGCCCCGCCGTCTGGTCTTCTTGGCCATCTATGGCACGGGAGCTGGAGAGAGAAGGGGTCAGGCTGGAAAGAGAAAGACTGCCGCCCTCCGCAATTGTGGAAGACACTATGTCTGTCTCAACGGTTTTTGCCTACGAGGATATTGGGTTTCCATCCGCAACGACAGTCGAGGCCTGGAGTAAATGACGCAAAACCACCACGTTTGAGGCGTATTTGACAACTTGCTATCACTTTTGTGCTAAGCGACACTTAACTATCACTTTTGGGGCAGGTCTGCGACGGAGAGCACTGATTCGGGGCTTAAACCGTTTTCTTACAGTTTGGGCCCACCTGTCGGGTCTACGTGGCAACAATAAACACAGAAAAGTCTGAATCAAAAATTTTAAGGACTAACAAATGATTTCCTTTGAAATTGAGGGCCTATTTGCAAAATTGCCATAAAGATAAGATAGGCATCTGCCGGCCGTGTGCTCCCGTGCCTCCGGCGGCGCCAATGAGCGTCGGCACAGCGCCCGCGCATGGCCTCCTGGAGCACACCACCGCCACCTCGCCGGCGTGGAAGGGCGTGCCGGTGGCGGGAGAAGCAGGGGCCGGCGGCGGCAGGGGAAGCAGGGGCGCGCCGGCGGCGGGGACAACAGGGGTGCGCACGCCGGCGACATGGACAGCAGGGCGCGCCGGCGACGGGGGAAGTAGGGGCACGCCGATGGCAGGGACAGGAGGGGCACGCCGACGGCGGGGACAGCAGGGGTGCGCACGCCGACGACATGGACAGCAGGGCGCGCCGGCGATGGGGGAAGCAGGGGCACGCCGGCGGCAGGGACAGGAGGGGCGCGCCGGTGGCGGGGACAGCCACGGCGACGACATGGACAGCAGGGCGCGCCGGCGATGGAGGAAGCAGGGGCACGCCGGCGGCAGGTACAGGAGGGGCGCGTCGGCGACGGGGACAGCAAGGGCGCGCCGGCGACGGGGATCTCGCCGGGAGGATCTCACCAGCCGGAGTGGAGGAAGACGACCGCCTCCTAGGGAATTTTTCCATTTATTTTATTTTTCTTATAAGAGGACCTTTATAGGCTAGTAAAATAATATTTTGGGTTTTTTACAAAATAATGAATGACTGTTAGGGTTTTATTTGCCACGTAGACCTGACAGGTGGGCCCATATTGTCATAAAACGTGTTAACTCTACTAAAATGAAAAATTAGTGCTCTCCGTCGCAGACCTACCCCAAAAGTAGTAGTTAAGTGCCGCTTGGCACAAAAGTGGCAGCAGGTTGTCAAATACGCCTCAAATGTGGTGGTTTTGCGTCATTTACTCCGAGGCCTGCTTGCCCGCAGCACCTTTTGGCATGGTCGACAGTCTTCTTTCCCCCTGATTTATTCAGCACTTGCTGATAGAGAAAAAAGAACTCTGCCCTCCATTGAATTGTTTGTTGTTGTTGTTGTTGTTGTTGTTGTTGTTGTTGTTGTTGTTGGACTGCTGACTATTGGTATGGGAGATGGAGGGGAAATTACCCGGTTGATATTGGTAGTTTGTCTTCTGGTAATTTGGTTGGAAAGGGTGCTGGCCTCCGCCTCGGTATTGATAGCCGCCACCATCACCGCGGTCCTGCTAGCCGTCGCCCTCTCCACCATAGTTCTGGAATCCACCGCCGCCACCACGATTTGGGCCCTCCCCCTCCAAAGCATGGTGGCGAGGGTTATGATGTGCTTTTGCTGGGTTATGGACATCCTAGAGAGATTTCTATGCGTAGAAGATGCTTTGGGGCTCTGTAATAGGTACTTGTTGGAAGTACATCCCCTTTTTCTTTGTATGTTCTGAACTTCTGATTTAACTTTTAAAAAACTTTGTACAAGAAAACTTTGAAAGGATTTATAGGTGAGCTATCCACTATTAATGGCAGACTGAACTATCCACTCCCTCCTCAATGCCAAATTATACCTCTGAGAAATTCATTAGCTATCTTTATTTATGTCCTCAAGGTCAATTGAATTGCTCATCTCGCAACTGAGACACAAGCCTGGACCTGGGCAGGTGCACCCGGTGCGGCCGCATAAGGCCTCCGGCCGCACAGGGCCCCCACCCAGGTATACATATCGTATATTGCTAGGCCTTGTTAGCAAATTCCTGTTGACCCCAGCCCAATTCTGCAGGGAGCTCCTGTAGGACGCCTTCTGCAGCGCGGACAGGAAGCACCGCCTGAAGGCCCAAGGTTTGGGCCGGCCAATTAGTGTCTTTTACGCTTACTGCTTTCGTTTCTATTTTTCATTTATTCCTTTTTCCTTTTACATTTTAAAAATGTTCACCAATTCGAAAACAAAATATTTTATTTTAAGTTTCGAACATTCTATAATACTAAACTATGATTTATTTACATTTGTGATTATTTTCAAAAATCATGAATATTTTTATTAAAAAATGAATATATTTAAAAACTATGAACAAAATGTCAAAATTCATGAACCCATTTTTGAAATCCATGAACAATTTTTCAAAATCATCAACCAATTTCAAAATTTGTGAACAATTTTTTAAAAAACTTGAACATTTTTCCAAAATCATGAACCAATTTTTAAAAATTCATGAACTATTTTTAAGAATCTAAAACATTTTTCAAAAATTGTGAATTAATTTCCAAAATTCATGAAGAAATTTTAAAAAATCTTGAACATTTTTCAAAAATCATGAACCAAAATTTAAAAATCATGAACATTTTCTGAAAAAGCATAAACCAAAATTTGAAATTCATGAAAAAATTATGATTTTTGTAAAAAATTATAAACGATTTTTCAAAAATCATAAAAAAAAGAGGAAGAAGAAAAAAAGGAAAAAATAGTAGCTGAACGGAAGTACACAAATGCCCGAACGGATGCAGACACGGGAGTAAATTGGGCCCAGCCCATAAATGAACTAGTGTAGGCGGCACGACTCTTCAGCACCGCAGAAGGGGGCGCTCCTATAAGGCGCTTGTTGCGTCCGTTACCGGACCGACACCTGAAGAGCATCTCATTAGTGGATCGCTCCGTTTGTTTGTTTCCTGAATCGTACACTATAAAAAGAATCAGGTTTTTGCATTTTACAAAATTCAGTGGAAAATAGAAATTCTTCTTATTTAAAAATTGTTTAGATTCATTTATCAGATTTTTTATTTTTTTCAGATTTTTAAAAGTCTAAAATAAAAAAATCATATAAGAAAAATGTTCATATACAAAAATCTTTAAATTATTAATAATTTTGGTAAGAACAATTAGGTTTAAAAAAATTCAAATACAAAAAATTTCAGATCTTAAAGATGTTCAAATTTAAAGTTATTCCAAATTAAATTTGTTCAAATTTAAAGTTGTTCCAAATTTAAAAAATCAAATTTAAAGTTGTTCCAAATTAAATTTGTTCAAACATAAAGTTGTTCCAAATTAAATTTGATCAAATTTAAAGTTGTTCCAAATTAAATTTGTTCAAATTTAAAGTTGTTCCAAATTAAATTTGTTCAAATTTAAAAAAGGTTCACATTTTCAAAAGTGTTCAAACTTAAAATTGTTCAAGATGAAAATTGCTCAAATTTTAAAGCGTTTGAATTAAAATGTTTAGATTTTAAAGTAAAGAAAATAAAAAACAGAGAAAAGGAACGGAAGAAACCGAACTTTCTCAAAAACCAAACCAGAAAAAACCTGAAACAGTAAAACGAAAACAGAAAATAACTACTAAAACCAAACCAAAACCGGTGAAACAAACACCCTGTGATCCTCTACTGGGCCCGCCCGCTACGAAACCTCAAGCGATACGGGGTACGCATCGGCGTGCTAGCTGGCATAACGGGCGATGAATAGGAATCACCCGCAGAAGGCAGCGTATAGGGTTTCCGATCCTGCACGCTACCAGCTGAACTCATCGCACGGTGATGGACTGCGCGTCTGCGCCACGCCCGCAGCCCAGCAGAACCCATCGCATTGACTCCTGCCCCCTCGTTTTCTTCTTCTTTTTTCCTGCCTCTGCGTTCCCCAATCACCGTCAACGATGGAATAGGGGCATACCGAAGGGGATTGGGGACTGGCGGTCGGGAGGCAGCCGGAGGCAGCAGAGCAGGGTCCTGTGCAGCGCCGGCGCCCGACTCCGGGTGCATTTGTTTCAGCCTTTAATTTCAGGTCCTAATTTGTATACTCCAGCTGAGAAGGAGGGAGTAGTGCTTGTGTTTTTGCTTGTGTGCTAAAGATGTCATCTAGAATGTTTGAGTGGTTATGAAAAGCGACAGATGAGAAATCGAAAAGACGAGTTCTAGAATCCCAAAAGTGTGTCATAGACAAATTTCTTTAAAAAAATGCAAGTTATGCTAGTAATTCTCAGGAACTATCTCTAGCAACTGTTGAACAGCCAAACAAAAATTTAGATACAAGAACGACAATAATGCTAGTGGTCATGAAAAGTTAGGGGAGGCCAATAATGTAACAGATGCTTATTTGGTTTGTATATGTCATTTTCTTGGACAAATGTAGCTACTTTATGAGTTGAATATTGTCACCAATAAAATCATCTGTTATGCACTTTATCCAAAGAAAATTTAGGAAGAATTGTTCTAAATGTTTAAGTTGCGTTTAAAATATTTAAAATCATCTCTTTTATTTGTATATAGGGCCTTATTTTATATCCTGCATCGGGCCCCTAACTTGTCAGGGCTAGCCCTGCTGAGACAAACCTACAAGCTAGAGCACAATGAAAAGTAGTAGTTGAATCACTTTTCTAATGTTTCTAACATTTTCTTGTTTACTGCACATCCAATTATGGTTAAGTGTAGACAACTAATGAAACTGACAGCAATATTCATCTACGTGCATGCAGATAAATCTTCCGAGGAGCTCATTTATAAACACAATGGTGACAAGGCGTTGATTTTAGATAGAAGGCACCTCGTGTCCAGCTTTAAATTAATAAAACCACAAAGCAACGTAGCTTACAGATTTGCTACAAAGTACAATCCCTGCTGCCCAAGGGGAGGGGCAAACAGCAAGTTCACAGCCACACCAACGAGGCCAACCACACTGGTCAGACCCCAAGAGGAGATTACTTAGTACTTAATACAAAACAAGCACAGCACGCAGGCTGGAGGGAAGTTCAGGAGCAATACTAATAACAATAAACTCCAAAGTAGTCTAAAACAGAAGACTAGGCACTGGGCGACGGTGGTGGGGGCGAGTATGAAGTAGCGAAAAACGATTTCGTCATGGAAATCAGCTCGTCCAGCATCCCCTTGTCATTAGCTCTTTGAAGCGGCCGCCAAAGCTGCAAAGAAAGAGTTATTTTGAAAATGCAATCAGCGGGCTGCCGAGGGAATTTCCCTTCAATAGTGAATTTGTTACAAGTAGTCCAAATTGCCCAGCACTGAGCAGCAAAAAAGGTCCACACAGCTCTCTGAGCTTTAGAATTGAGAGAGTCAAGAATAGCGAACCAATCTAGTCTGGATCTGGGGTTCCAGGACACCCCAAACATCTCTCTGACTCCACTCCAGAGAAATTGGGCCAGCGGGCACTGGAAGAAGATGTGATCGACATGCTCTATGTCGCCACACAAGGCACATTTTCCATCGGACGGACCCAACCTAATCAAAACTTGGTCGTTTGAGGGAAGCCGCCCCCTAGCAGCTTGCCAGGTAAAGATTTTAATTTTCAGGGGGATAGCGAAATCCCACAGATACTTAGTAAGGGCAACCTCGGGTTTTTTGCAAAGCTCCAGGTAAAGAGATCTTGTAGAGAAATTGCCCGAGGGGTCTAGGTGCCAGGAAATTCTATCTGGACCATTTGCCAAATCAATCTCTTCAACTACATTACAGAGTTCCCTCCAAGCCTGGAGGTCGTTCTGGTCTAAACTCCGACGAAAGGGGATCCGCCACCCCTCCTCAGAATACGCCTGGGCTATCAACAGATCTGAATCTGAGCTTTTTTGGAAAAGTGCAGGAAATCTCACCCTGAGAGCAACCTCACCAACCCACAAGTCATTCCAAAAACTAATCTTGGAATTTGCCCCAGGATGGAATCTGACCCCCAACCTTGTGGTATTTTTGTTTCTTTCTATAAAAAGCTGAATTTTAATGTCGTTGTGTATGTGATTTCAGCAGCAGATAGTTAGAGATGACTGTAAAGTAGTGAAAACTGTCAAAATGTTGCCATAGATGCAGTTACGGGTCTAGTGAGTCTACTCCTTGGCCAATTGGCACGAATGCTATTTGCAGTGAAAGCATTTCCTCCTGTGTCGTTTTCAGTCTTGTTTTAACCTTGCCTCGTGGATTCAGTTATAACTTTATAAGTATGAATGAAAAACAGTGTCTGTGCTGAAAACACACCCATAATACAAGCTACTCTCTCCCATAAATGATTTTTGTAACCAGCTCATAAACTGTGCATTGCAGTCATGTGTTGTTGAAGACATGTGTATTTCTTTGCTTCCATAGCGACCAGTAGCTCATAAATTTCCTAACTATTCATCTTGTACATAATATACACATAATTAAGTATACACTGAAATGGTGAATGACTGAATGTGGTAACAATTGGGAGAGGCTTATTGGCTCTAGGGTGCAAATGCTCCCTTTATTATAAATGCAATTTAAATATATTTTGAATTGTTAAAAAATTTGAAAAAAAATGGTGCATGTACATCTTTACAACCTATGCATGAGCCAAGTAGTTTCACGAAAATCTGACCCTTCCTGTGTGCTAAGCAAAAAAAAATACAAAATTCGGTGGTAAAATAAGGGTTTGCATGAGACATTTTTTTTAATCTTTTTTACTCACAACACTACAAATATCGATTTAGAAACTTGGTCATACAGATGTAGTCTGTCGAGATGTACGCGCGAAATTTTTGTTCGGAATTTTTTCACCTTTTCAAATATGTTTTTTGAATAAAGGGAGCATATACACCCTATATCAAATATGTATTTCCCGTAACAATTAGCCTTCTTCAATTGTATTCGTTAGTTGGCCAGACTAATTCTGGGTTAATGTTTTTGTACACATTTTCCTTGAAAATATTATCAACTTCATCAAAGAGCATCATTTTTAGTTGTCCAAGATAATAACGGCAGCAAGATTACTTGTTTATTCTTGTTTTTGGAGGTATAATTAGGCCTTGTTATTTCGATTATGAATAGCCAATTGAATACATCAGAAAATAACACGGCCAGCATATGGTCCAATCCTATACTTCATGACTTTATTTTGCTCTACCAGAAATTCCTTGTAAGTCGGAAACTCAAAAGAGAGCTCGGGCTACATGTAGCCCATTTTAGGTGTTTATTTATGAACCTTTGAAATTTCAAAGTTAGACATTTCAAAATTCTAAAAAAAATACATGGACATAGTCAATGTTGTACTCATTGTGTAAATTTTCAAAATACAACATATTATATTATATTTTAGGCTCAAAATAACAAAATATTATGAAAAGACAATAACAAATATTTAGTGTACTGTTTTATGGATGACAAAATCTTAACTTGTTATGTTTGCTAAGCCTAACATATAATATATTTTGTTTTTAAAATTTACACACTTATAGAACACAACATTGTCTATGTCCTAGTATTTTTTCCAAAAATTTAGATGTTTAAATTCGAAATTTTAAAGGTTTAAAATCTGGCCTACATGGAGCCCGAGCTCCAAAAGCCTGCTCTCCCTGTAAGTCATCAATCTAGTTAAGCAGCCGGCCTTGTGTTTGGGAATGTGGCCTTCCACTTAAAACACTTGGTTGGTAGTATTGGGCTCATTTCTCCGTTCGGCCTAGACCTCAAGGAGGAGATAAACCAAAAACGAGGGTGATCGACTTTTCCAGAATCCACTAAAAAAAGGAACTTTTCCAGGAAGGCAAGGGAGGTACATGACAGATCCGTCAGAATCATGGCTATCATTGATACTCATCATTTGTTTTCGTCAAGAAATAGATTATCTGCCTTCTCCCATCTAGAATTTGAAGGGAGGATTCCTTGCAATTATTCTTAGCAGTGCTATATACATATACAAGATAAAGAACAATTGGTTAAGACTCATTCGCGTCATCACCAACCAAAAAAAAAACATTGGAAAATTGAGGTTCTCAACATGATTACACAATGTGTGCTTGTGCCACTGTTGAGATATATATCTAGCCACAAAAATCATTGGAGGCTGTGATGATTACTTGTACACGACAAAGCAGGAGAGGGAGAACCAGGACGAAAACCATCACAAATTGTAAGGAAAGCCTCTTCACTAGACGCAAGAAATTATGCGAGGACTAGATCGCTCGTGGACCAGCGAAAGCCTCCCTTGCCTTGCTCCCATGAGACATCAGGTTGGCCACACACACCAGCTCTCATTATCACCTCCAGACGTACCACTAGTGTTCTACAGTCTCGTCTCCATCAGAATTAATACCTGAATTCCTTAGTAAACAGTAATTATTATTACGGGGTAAACGCACGCCACTAGTGTTGCAGGATAAGTGCTGAGGTGGAGTTGTTCTTATGTGTCTCCAATAGCTTATTAGATAGCTTGATCGATCGTTCAAGCAATGGTTTCTTGCGTAGCTCAGTCACTTCAGTTGTCTCCTAGCTGCCAGCCATCCAATACTATAAGTCTCTGCGTTGCCATCATCCAATTTTCATATCATTTCAAGTAGTCATAGAAATCCCATGGGAACCACCACTACTTGTGTCGATCGCCGCCAGCATCATCTTCGGGAATCATTTTCAGCCGAATTCATCAGTACATTCGAGGAAACAAAATACATGGCGCAGGACGCTCAGGTTGTTAATTCTGTTCAAAATGTTCCAGAGTGACACATGATCAAAAGTAGAGATTGGTCTGCGGTAGCTAATGGCTGGTGATAATCCGATGGAGATCTGTGTGGTTAAGATCGATGATATAACTTCTAGATCCATTAGTACGTGGCACGACGCTGGGACTTAACTAGTGTAAGGATAAATTTGGACGGCCACCCGCCCCCCTCCATCTCTGCACAAATATACCTGATGTGATATATACCGGTGATTAGAAACCACGGCTTGCATATGATATGTTAATAAATCCACTAGGTTGGACCTCTCTAGGGTACATTAGCTTCCATATCCTAATTGATCACTAGTTTAGAACAGTTGATGTTTCAGTACCATATGCTCACTCCCTTAATGTTTATGCCCGCCGAGTTAGGACACTTGGATTCCAAGGGACAAGGGAACAAAGAGACCATCTCATCACAAGAGAAAACGAAGCTAGAAACCAAAGAGAACATGGAGTTACTGCCGCAAGCTCGTGCTTGGATCATATTGCCGCAAAGCTCAACACGAGAGCGACGCTTCCGTCTCTGATTCGATGGGGGTAGAGAACTCGGAGAAAACAAAAGCGGGCCGAAAGGCAGGCGGCGAGGGGAGGGCACTCTCCACGGCCGTGCGTGCTGGGCCGGCCGCTGAGTTTGTTCCTTTGCTCGCCGTGACCAACGATGGCGATTTCTTCTTCTTTTTAACCCGAAATAGGATTGACCGTGACAAACGATTTCACTAATGTCACGATGATCCAATTGGATGGCCGCAAAGTTGAGCGACTTTTATACTGTGCAAACACTGTCACACACCCTCTTCCTGCTCCCGGATTCCATCTCAGCCCCACCGACAAAGGCACAAAATGCTGCGAATTGCCGGCTCCTGGCGTGACTCTCACCTCCTCCTCTCACCTTTGCGCTTTTCTCGGATCAGGATCTAGGTGCCGGCGTGCGGTGTGACAGGCTCTAATGTGTGCGCAGCTACGTTGGAATAGCTCAAAAGTTGCAATTTACACCTGTATGTGGGTGCTTTTCTGGGACAAGATCAGTAGCATAAAAATTAACACCATGTTCATCACATATAGCATGAACCATAGAGATGAAACTAGTGGTTCCGTTGGCCATTCCATGTTCGCCACTCTTCGATGAGATCTTTTTGAAGATCTTCGTGCCTACCTGAATCTCGAATGTCATAATATTAAGAAAGCGTCGAATTTGGTCTTCACTTCTACGCGGCCGCACCAGTTGTTCCATTGGATGGTAGAATGTATAATCTAGAGAACGTCTAGCACATGAGGTGGTGTGTTAGACGGGCAGGATTCGAGACTCACTACTCTCACTTGATGAAAAGCCATGGGGGTTCCTCCTCCCGTGGTCTAGCTTTTTAATGTATAAGCCAAATCTTTTCCACGCTTACTCTCAATGATCATGTTATGCATGATCACACAGGTTGTGATGATGTACCAAAAGATCTACTGATCCTAAAACCTAGTCGGTCCTTGCACAGTAGGAAATTAGGATTGCAAAATATCAAAATCCCTCTCCACATCCTTCCTAGCAGCTGCTTGAGCATTATGGAAATGAAGTTCTTTCTTACCTTGGGGGCTTCAAATTAGCTTCGCAATAGTAGTTCACTTCGGATATATCCCATCGGCGAGGCAGTAGTCCATATTGTAGTGCGGAAATTTGTCTGAAACTCAACGGGTGTAACACATTGATGTCATGATCCACGCATCCGAAAAATGCATGCCAAATCCATGTCTTATGATTGGCCATGGCTTGTAGAATGATGGTGACATCTTATGCCCATTGAACTGACCATGTCATGTGCACTGAAATTCTTCCACATCTAGTGCATGCAAGCAATGGATGCGGTCATACCTGGAAACTCGTGTTCTTTGTTCATGTTCAAAATCATCAGACTGTCCTGAGCATTGTGTTCTCTCAAATAGTATTGCCCAAACACATCAACCACCACCTTTGCAAACCGACGAAGGATTGTTCTCACAATCCCCCGACAATCACATTTTCAAGAAATGGAAGAGTGCTTATTTGCTCGGTGGAGACTCGGGTCAGTAGGTTTAGATCGAAAGTCAATGAAGTAGATGAATTTACCTTAGATTTTACTCATGGTGTGATCATTAGATCGTAAAAGAAGTACAAGATTGGAGCTCGATGGTCTTCTAGATGCTCCCGACAATATTAGTTGAATCTAGGGTTATGCCCATGGAGACTACGACAAGTAGGGCTTCGATTTGGGCCTGACTGCCTAAGTTAACTTCGGGTTAATCGCCTTTAGTATATAAATGCAATATTGCTAGGAGTCTCCATGTTGCAAGTAATATATTAGATGCCTTGCATGTTAAGTTGATCTTGTAAACTTCCTTCAATGTACGTCTGGATCAGGGAGCCTTCATGGAAGTCTTGGTGTAGCATGACAGGTTAAAGTTTGTTGGAGATTCTGGATATGGGCCGTCACATTGTGATTGTCATGGGCGGCGTAGAATGCGTGCAAGTCTGTGTACCATATGGATAAGGTTCATTCCCACTTATCTTTGACAAGCCCCAGTCAGTGCCTTTAATAGGACTGCTTACCTTGATGTGTTGGTGAATTTGCTTGGCTCTTGAATGGACTTGCCTCATGGGATTAATGACTTCTCACTTATTGATATTTGACGCGTGGTGAATGACCAGCCCGTTGGGAACCCCAAGAGGAAGGTGTGATGAGTATAGCAGCTAGTTTTCCCTCAGTTAAGAAACCAAGGTTTAATATCGTTCAGGAGAGGAGAGACAATGACGACCGAAGGTGATGCTTGCTAGTTTGCGACAGCAGCGGACAATTTATATATGGAGCCTCGTCCAAGCTTTGCTTGCTAGCTGCAACGCAGAACCTGCACACACACAAACAAATACTTTGCTCCCAACTTACGATGAGGTTGTCAATCTCACCGGTTTGCTTGAAACAAAGGTTATGAGTGTATCGAGTGGAAAACAGTAATAGTATGCGAGTAAAGTAAACAGTGCGAGTAAGGTAAACAGGTGATAGCAATATGATGTAAATAGGACCGGGGTCCACAGTTCACTAGTGGTGCCTCTCCATAGATAAAATAGCACGTGCTGGGTAAACAAATTACAGTTGGGCAATTGATAGAATAAAGATAACGTGATATGTCAAGAAGATCACTATGAGATTTACTCTGGGCATTACAACAAAATACATAGACCGCCATCCAACTGCATCTATGACTAATAATCCACTCCCGGGGATATCAATCCGAACACCCTAGAAGTATTAAGTTGCGAACAACAGATAATTGCATTAAGCAAAGTGTGTAATGTAAACAAAGCATATGCCCTTGAGCATATGAATGTTGTTTTCTCCCTAGTAGCAACAGCACATCTACCACCTTAGAGGTTTCTGTCACTCCCCCAGGTGAAATAGAAGCATGAACCCACTATCTAGCATAAATACCCCCTCTTGGAGTCACTAGCAACTACTCGGCCAAGATAGCCACTAACAACGGAGAGCATGCAAGATCATAAACAACATAGAGATAACAAAAGATAAAATTCAGTACAGCAACTTAATCATAAACACCAATATTCATCGGATCCCAACAAACCAAACATGTAGAATTACATAACGGTGATCTCAATCATGTAGGGCAGCTCATGAGATCTAAACATGAAGCACATGGTGGAGAAGACAACCATCTAGCTACTGCTATGGACCCATAGTCCAAGGTAGACTACTCACTCATCGCTCCGGAGGCAAGCATGGCGATGAAGAAGACCTCCGGTGGCGATTCCCCTCTCCGGCAGGGTGCCGGGAAGAGCTTCTGGACCCTCCCGATCTTCGGGTCGACGGTGGCGGCGGATCGCGATGTGTTCTGGAAAATTGATCGGGTACTTAGGTTTTTTCCGTCGGGGGGTCTTTATAGGCGAAGGGGCGATGTCAGAGGAGGGCCCAGGTGGCCTCACACCATGGTGGCGCGGGCCAGGGGCTGGCCGCACCACCTGTGTGTGTGGGCCCCTGGTGGCCCACCTCCTACTCCTCTTCGGATCTCTGGAACCTTCCGGGTAAAATAAGACTTCAGGAACTTGTTTCGTCCAATTCCGGGAATATTTCCTGTGTATCACTTCTGAAACACAAAAACAGCAGAAAATAGGAAACTGGCACTGTGGCACTTGTTAATAGGTTAGTTCCGGAAAATGCATAAAAGTGCCACTAAGTGTAATGAAACAATAGGCAAATGGTGTAAAAACAAGCATGGAGCATCAAAAATTATAGATACGTTTGAGACGTATCAATATTCCATCTACCACAGTTGGATTTCATGGTAGAAGGTCCATTTTATATGGTTAAAGCATCTTTAATAATGCAAAACATGGACTATGGAGCCTCATGGATGGTTCTACCATGCTTTTTTGAAATTTGTGGTAGATTTGTGCCATCGACCAAAGAAAATATGCTATGGTATATGGGTTTCTCGGACCATCAGAATGCTGACATCACCCTAACTAACGTGTGTAAAACATCATCAACACAGTAACTGGTGACATCATCTAGGTAACCATTGACAACATCTCATTTACCGTGAATCGATACATTGACTTGTATACTGATGGACCCATATATGAATGGCATCACCTCGTATAGGGATGATGTCACCTTGTATCAACAAAACCCATCTAATATATGTGTCGGCCCATAAATTAATACAACTTAGCAAATCGGCCCAATAACAATAGCAAGTTGGCCATCACAAAACCCATAGTAAGTAGGCCAGCCCATTAGTAATTAGCAAGCATGTCCATTACAAAGCCCATGAGTGAGCAGGCAACTCATTAGCAGTCCATAAGTTAGCAAGCCCGACCATGAGAAAGCCCATAACAATTAGAGCCCAACAACAGTTCATAAAAATTAGCAAACCCGCCAATTAGATAGCCTAGAACAATTAGCAGGTCGACCCATAGAAGTTAGCAGGACAATCCATCAGAAACCCATACCAATTAGCAGGCTGACCCGTAAAAGATTCCACAATAGTTAGTAGGCTGGCTAACCAAAAGCTGCAGTATTGAGCCAAACAAGCAAACAAGCTTCTCTCTTAAGCATATACCTAAGCATGGCCTTATAGTAGCTTGTACAGACTAGCAGCACTACATGCTTCTCTTACAACCACGAGTCTTGGTCAACATGCTTCTCACATCAAAATCCAGTGGGTGGATTTTGGGTGCTTGTACTCTATTGTCTTTCATTTGATTTTGGGCATTGCACTCAGAACAAAGTCAGTTGGTTTGGAAGGATGATAAGAAGTTGAACTAATAAACAAGATTACATATCCAATGACCATATTTCAGATTCAAATTATAGGTGGACATTTGCCGGATGACTTAAGCTTTTGAGATAGACACAAACATAGTAAAACATGAATGGTATTGTTATGGCAAAGTTTGAAGTATCATTACTGGCAATAGACACTGGAGTGTCATTTCCCTTCCTAAAGGCATTGCCATAGATCTTGCCCCTTTGAACCATAGAGGTTTTTCTAGCTTTGTGCATTTAGCAGATGTTGGTGGTCCTTTGCGAGCCAACATGATCAGAGTTGCTAGTCAAATTTGGTGCATTTGCTTGGTGTGGTGTCTTGGTGCTTGAAGATCCAGGTTGAACCACTAGGGGTTAGTTGAAGAGTTGGGATTTGTGAAGGGATCGAGTAGATCAGAGCCTAGTCCTCCTCTGCTTGCTTTTTCTTCTTTGTATTTAGCCTTTTCACTTTCTCTGCTTATATTTGTACCTTGCATTTAAAGCTTTTTTAGTTTTCTTGTTTTCTGTTGGTTTGTTCATGTATGCCGGTTGGATGATGTATTTGTTAATTCAAAGTCGGACTCATTTAGAGAGACTTTTGTCTAAAATAATAGGCGTGAATAGTTCAGTGATATATAACTCCCCATGTTGAGATCTGTTTCGTGCAGATAGCTGCCATCGGCTCCCAAACTGTTGTTCCCTCCATGTTGCCTACCTAGGCGACACGAGAGGCGATACCTCTGCTAGCCTCTGCCCCCTTCTGACCTCCTGCTCCCATTTCCCAATGTCGCCAGTGGTCAACGCACAGCAAAGGCCAGGCAGTAGAGGCGGTGGTGGTGGTGGGGGTTTTCCCCCAACTATGGCCCTCGTCCTTCCCTCAGTGGTGGCCCTGCTCACTTGACTCCTTGACGGCATGGTGCAACTATCGGTTGGCGGTGAGCTCGACAAGACGACACATGCGGCCACAATCTAGTTCACGGATGTAGGAGGTCTAGGGATTCCCGGGGCCTATGAGACAAGGCGGGCCTATGGTATCCAGGGTCGCAGCTAGTGGCAAAGTAGAGGCGCCTGGTTGCTAATGGTCCTTGGCAAAATTGTGGCACCAACATCGACGGGTCAGGTGGCCTATTGATTATGGTCGTTGTGACGGTCGGGCCGGTGTGCTGGAGGTCTCTAGTACTGCAGTGGTGATGGTGAGGTGTTGTGGCAGCGGTAGTGCAACCCAGCTAAAGCAATGTTCTGGTCCATGGCCTAGTGGTAAGGGGCGACGGGTGCACGACACTCGGGGTGAAAATCATGCTCGTCTAGAACCGGCGATGCCGGTGCTTGCGGGCTTCATGTCCTTCCATGGAGGCATTGCCGAGGAGTGTCGCCACCTTCCTATCCCACTCGGGGTGGTGCCTCCCATTGAAAACCGAGATGGGAGTGTCTGGTCGATGATGGCGGCATCTTGGGCGTCGTGCCTTCCTTGAAAGAATGATTTTAGAGGCACGGATCTTGGAAGTTCCGGGTCCGGTTGTGGTTCTCTAGCATTGTTATTGTTGATTAGGGTTGAGCCTCCAGGGCACCACTCCAAGATAGCGTCATTCACGGGCTTGTCCAAGTTTTGCCACCCACTCGCCAACTCCTTCGACAATCAAGGGTGGAGGGTACATTGACGAGGAGAGTTTGGATGGAGATGTTGTTCTTGGCGGTGACCCGCGTTGGTTGAGATGCAACTTTGTATTTAGGCTTGAGCCAGGTCCTTATGCGTTGCAGTCTTAATGTGCGTGTTGGCTAGTCTTCGAATTAGCATTGTATCTAGTCGCTTGGTTACTTCTTCTATGAAATTGATACACACTTCCATGATGTATTCTTGAAAAACAGATAGCTGTCATCACGAGCCTCCATCACCACGATTCAGGCCGTGGCAGCGATCGAGCAACTAACTGGAGCACCCGACAGCAAGGGTCGCACGAAATAAATCAAAGGAGATGTGAAGCGACTTTGTGAACCCTCGTGACTAACTTAATTGTGCTAGCTAGGCAAAGTCAATGATAGGAGCTCATGAGCTTTTCATACTTCATGTGATTCACGCCGATGCTATAAACTATGAAATTGGGGTGACATGTATGTGTGTGTTCCGTGCCATCATAGGCAAATTAGTATACTAATCGAGAGGTTAACGGAGGCAATGAACACCGATGGTCCCTTTCCTCATTTCTCCCCCTGATGTCACCGGTAACTGCGCGTTGTTTTCAAGCTGTTTACTAGCGCCAGGTCGCCGTTAATAATTGGACGATAAACCTATAAAATAGGATGAATTCCTCCCGTAAGTATCACCCGAAAGGGGCCTTCGATGTTGTGACGTTTCTGTAGCCTTTGTCTCGCTGCGCAACTTGCACACTGAATATTGCCTCTTTTAAGCTCCAGGTCCTAAACTTTGACAACTAGATGACACTAGAGGTCTCGTCAATCATGTCATTTGCTGATTAAGTAGTACGGGCCTTCTTGTCCGATCTCTGGCATCAGAAAAACTAAACGTAAGTAGGATCTAGGCTCTTCTCTGCACTCTAAATATGTGCACAATAATTTGGGATTATGTTACTGATCACAGCTTCAACACGGCAGTCAGAATAATTTACTGAAGCCATCATGTAAGTTCAGTCATACTGGTCCTTCTTCTTCATCTGCTAGCTTGCAAGTTTGGTCCACATACATAAGTTAACTTCAGTCATGCTTGTCCTTCTCCTTGATCTGCTCGCTTGCAAGTTTGGTCCACATACATAAGACGATGTTGACTTACCAGAAATCAGGTACTTACACCGTAATTCATACTTAAACCCCCCGTATTTTCTCCCTTGCGTCACATCCGGTTTGTAATCTAGTTTCCAAAGTCTGCGAGTGATCCAACAGCTGATGACTTGGAGGCTTTTCACATGCTTCACGCACGGTCCCTTGCTTCTTTTTCTTTATGTGTGTACATGGATGCTTTCCAAGTCCAAGTAGCAAAAGCTTGCAAGGCAAAGCCACAAATAAGCAGGAGTAGCTTTTGGGCGTATCACGACGGATGCTACAGCTACCATCCACGCGGAATATCCCCAATCTCTTGCTCAACAGCTGCCGGGAGTCCGACGCATCGAGATTCGAGAAACAGCAGAGATATTCAGTTATTTCTCCTGGCACCAATATAATCAGTTACTCGGAAGAGGAGATGTGTTCATCTGGCCAAGTCCTTCATTATTGCTTCAGCTAAACACGAACAACTCTCATACAAGAAAGAAGAAACCCCGTTTCGTTTATTATATATTACTCTCCTAGTAGTAATTTACAAGCAAAGATCTGATCGATACATATACATATACTAGGACCGGCCCAGCACGCGTGATGCGCATGCTGCATTCCCTGTCTTTCTGAACTCTCTCCCCTTCGTCTTGTTGGAAATTGCTGTCCCGGCCAGTGCTGAATTCCACATGAAGATCACCAGTCCGACAGGCTGGGAGAGTTGAATCGGGTTGTGTTCTGGATCTCAAAGTAATGGTGCACCGGCAGCCAGCAGCGTCTACGCGGTCACCGAGGTCTCGATCGCGACGCGATCGGTGTAGAGGACGTCCTCCGTCTTCTCGGCCTCCTCCCACAGCTCCGGCAGCGCCTCCCTGATGTTGTGGATGCTCTCCAGCGCGTGATCTGCGCCCTTCACGCGGTGCGACGTGCCAACCAGCACTGTGTGGAGGCCGATTATCTTGCCAGCCTGAATGTTGCGCACGCTGTCGTCGAAGAAAATCTGCAGCAAGAGCAAGTGAGTTCTCGTCAGCACACGGTCAGGTACGGAACTGAAATGCTGCATCCTGCGCTAACTGAAACTACCAAGACACATACCGCCTTGTAGGGGTTGACGTTGGCGATCCTGAGGGCCGCCTCCATGGCGCCGACGTTGGGCTTGCACAGGACGGGGGTCCTGGGCAGCTCGTCGACGCCGCCCGACCCGGCGAAGTGTCCGGCGATGTCGAAGACCTGCGGCGTGGCCTGGTCGAGTGACGGCAGCAGGCACGGCGGGTTGAGGGTCTCGAAGCAGATGATCCCCTCGAAGCAGTCCTCCAGGCCAAGCCTCTTGAGGGCTCTCACGGCGTGGATCATGTCGCCGTTCGTGAATATCTGAAACACATGTGTCAAAAGCTCGTTAGCCATCATTAGCTCGGCGAGGGACCCTGGTGTAGGTGAGGTTTTCATGTTTATTTCAGGAACGGAAACGTACGAGCTTGCGGATGCGCATGTTCTTGAGAATGTGCTTGAGTTTGGGGTCGGGCTTGATGTTGTCGTAGGGCAGCCTTCCATGGACAAAGCTGTGGTACTCATCGTAATCGAAGTTGTAGCCGATCGCCTGAAGATACCAAAACAGGGGAGGGAACAGAACATTCAGTACGCGTTCAGTTATCAAGAGCTGAAAAGACGACGGCACGTATAAGGGAGGGATCGCGTATTTACCCTGAGTCCGGCCATGGTTGTGCCGTAGTTCTTGTAGAGCAGATTGCCGAGGTTCTCGATCTTGCTCTCCTCGATACCCAGCTTCTCGACCATGTAAGCTTCAATGTTGGTCTTCACGTGGGACGAGATCCCCGAGCTCATTGGGTACAGAGTGTCGTCGAGGTCTGCAGATTGCCGCGGCAGAGAAAGATCATCAGAACCTTTGCATTTCGTAAGAAGAACTAGCGTGGCAGAAGCGAGAAGCAGCAAGAAAGAGATGAATGGAGCGTGGCATTCTGCAGAAGAAGAAGAGGTAACTTACCGAATAGGAGGCAGTCGAACTTGGGCTCCTGGACCATGAGGCAGCGCTCGTCGAACTCCATGATTCGGACGGTGAGGAAAGAGCTGCACAAAGAATCGATCATTAGCATGTCGTTCGATTGATTTTTTTCCCAGCAATTTTAACCATGTTTCAATTTGCTCATCAATTATACATATCATCGATCATTCCCAAATCTATATGACAAAACCCGCATCATTTCCCCCGTGTATTACTGACATAGAGTTCAACCGAGCCACATTTGCCGCGAAG
Organism: Dactylis glomerata; assembly: GCA_007115705.1. Lineage (NCBI taxonomy): Eukaryota > Viridiplantae > Streptophyta > Magnoliopsida > Poales > Poaceae > Dactylis > Dactylis glomerata. The sequence continues at coordinate 77,312 of QXEO01000805.1, forward strand.
CATCGGGCAAGAACACAATCATACCTAGCGAATCGAGTGCTCGGGAGCTGCAATGCAACTGGCGCCGATGCAGAGGCGAAGAGCAAGACGACAGAGCTCACGAGGCTTGAAGAGCGCTCTGGCTGCAGGGGGGTGCAGGTACAGAGAGGGAGAGAGCGAGGAAGAGGGGGAGGAGAAATGGAAGGGAGGGGGAGGGTTTATATAGGGGGAAGCCATGGCGTGCCCGACGGGCATTAGCAGTCGTGGTTAGCAGCCGATACTTTGTTAAGCCCCGATCGAGACTAGTTAATTGGCGGAACGCGGTTGTTAATAGCCTCCAAGGGCAGTGCCCCTCAGCTGTCGCTCCATGATTGGCCGGCCCCCTGTCCGTCAAACCGTGGGGCAGCGTCCTCCTGCCCGGCGAGCGCAGGGCGGGTTCCTCTTCCTGGAGGATGGGGTAGGGATATCTTTTCTGAAAAATAGTCGGGAATGCGTCGCACGATAACCACACGGGTACAGACACATGGTATTTTCTTGACAGCTTAAATGTACACATGGTTCATTATTTATATACTGTGATGAGGAAGAGTTTTTCAAGCGAGTTTAATGGAGGAGACCATGGCGCCTGGTTTGTGACGTGTGGCCTGAGGCAAAATTGTGGGTGACCCCAGACCCGTTCCATGGAAAATGGGCATCGTGACAGTTGTGATACAAAGATCCAAACAAACAAGGAAACAAATTGCGACCGTGACAAACGGCCTCAAAACAATGAATGTCACTCTGTCAGTCACGCATTTCTTATGGTAAAAAACTGGAAATAGGCATGCTCCCAAAAAAATCAGTACTGCACTTGGGCCAATAGCAGCCGAGGTAGATACTCATGGTTGGCGATGAATGCCGTTGTAAACTTGGAATATCCGGTCAGATAATCCCCAGCTCAGGAAATTCAGCAAGATATATGGATTTTTTTTCGATAAAGGCAAGATATATGCATGGGCGACAAGAGATCTGGAATGGTTGGATCAGAGCCAAATTGGGGTTCATGTGGTCGTGTACGCGCAATAAACTTGAGCCGCTTCTCTTAGCTTTGTTTTGCTTCCTTTGAAACAAGGGATCGATTTATCTTGTCCAAATTCCCTTCCTCTTGAGCCAGTTAATCTTTCTCTTGCTTGGTTTGACACGACTTTGGGTTGAAAACACACTTGTCGAATTTTGTAATGCAAAATTGTCAAACACGACTCCGGCACTGACCGCTTTTACCGTATGATTCACCGTTCCGGTAAGAATGAGGGAATGAAAACGTTTCCGTCGGAATCATGCCAGACTGTTCCATGACCGTGAGGGACCTGATCACCTGAACCTGGCGATTAGTACGTAGAACAGAACAGCTGCTGCTTACTAGTAGTAGCAGGCAGGAAGGTAAAAGAGAAGTTTGGGACAGGTTCCCGCTGGCGCAAATCATTTGCGAGCCCAATTATTGGACCAAATCATTAGATAACATAACACCCGTGGAGGGCCACGTGGCGCCCGATTTTTTCTGTCAGAGTCACGGGCCGACGCGTCAACAACTCCATCGATCGTACGTACGCTCTACAAGTCACAGACTCACAGTTGTCACACACTCCACGGCTACCAAAAAAAATACAGCTCTACTGTTTGGGTTTTTTTTAGCCGGTTTAGCTGTTTTAAACGTCGGCGTCGCAGCAGCCATTTCAGATGTCTAAAAATACAACGCGCAGCCCGCATGCGCAAACAAGTTATACAACATACATATATGCTTCAAACAAGATCAAACAAATCATAATATATCGCACGTAAATCTAAAATAAAGTATACTTCATCATTATTACAACATAAATAAATTGGTCAGCAATTTTTAAACAAATGGTTCATCAAATTATACACAAATAGTTCGTCTAGTCGCTCTCGAACCAACACACAAGCATACAAATGAATATGAATCTAGCGGCGTTGTTGGCCACTCCACCTCCACCGCTTCTTGATGAGATCGATTTGAAGATTCTCATGCACATCTAAATGGAATGGAAAGTTCATACGGGTTGTCCCATCAAGTCATAGAAGGGGTAGTCAAAATCTTGACCCCGTCTCGTTCACAATAATCATATGATGCATGATCATATACGCATCCATGATATACCAAGGGACCTTATTGCTCCTAAAATCTAGCGGGTCCTCTCACAATAGTGAATTGGGCTTACAAAATCTCAAATGATCTAACTATATCTTTCCTAGCCGTCGCTTGTGCATTAAGAAAATTAAGTTGTTTCTTACCTTGGGGTTTAACAACCACCTTCACAATTGTGCACCACCTCGGCAAGAAAGTATCCATAGTTGTACTTGTGGCCATTTACTTTAAAAACTCCATCGGTGGAACTTCAGCCATTACTATTTGTGTCATCAATGGTGACTGTTGAAGTTCATTGACATCATTGCAAGAATCGGGCATCCCAAAAAAGCATGTCAAATCTAAGTCTCATGATCGGCTACGGCTTCAAAGATGGTAGTAATATCCTTTTTGTGCCCTTTGAACTGTCCATGCCATGCTGCTACAGCATACCTCCAAACACCTTTCGTGTGCGGTCGAGCTTGGCGGCTACAATAGGTCACGGTGGAGCTCGTCGGCTACAGCAGGTCGCTGTGAAGCTTGAATCGAAGCTGGGGGCTGGTGGATGCGAAGCTCAAGGCGACGGAGGAGGAGGTGTGGCCAGGGGTCGCGGTCGCCAACGGGCGACAACATCTGCCTAGGCGGCAGGTCGTGGCTGGCGCGGTGAACTTAGGGAATCGTCGGGGGATGTGCTTGCGGCCAAGGGCGAGAAGTCTCCACGTGGGTGGGTCACCGGAGCCGGTGCTGGTGCAGAACTGGGCGCTAACGGACGGCTGAGAGGTTTTAGGACGCGGGCGGGGGAGACGATTGGTGTGCGCATGACGACAAACTGCCACGCGCTAAACCCCGCGCCGCGTAAATGCCGCACTGAGGGTTTTTTTTAACGTGCGGCAAAGATTCTTCACCATGCGGCGTTGTTAGGCGTATGTTGGAGCTGCGTTTTCGGTCTCCGGCGTCCAAAAGCGATTTTAGCGTCCCGCTGTATTTTTGGACATCTGTTGGAGATTGTCTAATAAAAGTTTTTTCTTTCTAATGAGCAATTGATAAATATGATTAAACCTCCGAAAAAAAATCAAACGCGGCTGCCTAACGACCAATGGCCGTCACAGTATTTGTCCCCTGTGGTCTCCCCAGGAAAGGGTCGCGCAATGGGGGAAGGGAGAGTTGACATCGAACAGCCGCGACAGCAACGGCACGTATGCGTGCCGCGTTGGGTGGCTGCCGATCGATGGCGGGGCGTCGTGCGCCACCACCACACCCGTCGTCGATGGCTCCGCGCCCGCGGGCGGCGACGGTCCCCCGGCCACTCGCCCTGCCGCGCGCGCTCTGCGGCCGGGGGCATGCTGACTTCGCACACCACGCGCGCTTAAAATAAAATTAAACAAAACATGCGGGATCGATCGCGTCCACGGCTTCGTCATCCCGTGATCGGATCGCGGAATGCGACGGGCTGGGCGATTTTTGAATGGTCCGTGCAAGCTTGGTACAGTTTCGCTAATCTTCCCTCTCTCGAAAGGCCAGCCGTGGTAGCTAGCTCATGTGTGCCCCTGGAAAATATCTCCGACAGGCGACAACGCATACGGCGGCGGGAGAGGCGCGCGGGCTGACAGATGGTAGTGCGTGCCATGGCGCTAGTACAGTCTTATTTACAGCAGCGATCAAGCTGCTAACGTACTGTCGTTTTACTGCATGTTGTCTTGTTCCTTGAAATAACCAGCGGTAGACCCAGCGACATGCTGCAACTGTCGTTTACTGGCTACTACGTATTTTTATTTTTGAGAATTGGAGCTACTCCGTATTGTTTGTTTTGTTGCTTGAAATTACCAGGCTGGACAGCCTTACTGGCAGAAGTTTGATGCAGCATCCAAACGAAAAATATCCATGGGGAGGAGGAAATCCCTATTGGATCTTTTAAGGGATTTGCCAATTCTCAGTTGAATGAAAATTAAGTTAGAGCTCAGTCAAGTTATGATCCACCTCATTCACATCACGATTTGTGCATCCTAAGTTGCAAGTAGAGTTATAACTTATAACTATGACTTTTGGTTGCAACTGGATGCAACTGGGATATTTTAGTTGCAAGTGCGATCGTTATTCCTAATACAAGTTGATTTGCAACTAAGATTGAGTGACATCACCGGACTGAGAATTTGCTTAAGTGAGAAGAGTGATGGAAGCCCAAACATTTGCACTTAATCATGATGGATGACCAAGAGATAATTAGTTGCACCGACCAAGAGGTAGGGTCGATTAAGTGTAGCCAAAACCAACTCTTGATTAGGCCCAAAACCAAATGGTGAATCTACCATGGATGAAGAGATGATCAACTAATTTCAGAACTCGCTTGCGAAGGGGGCAAATAGCACAATGGTGAACCTACCATGGATGAAGAGATATTTCGAATTGCAAGTCATGCGAACGACTTGTTTTTTTTGGGGGGGGGGGGGGGGAGGCACACCTTACAAACCGAGGAACTATAGCTCAGAGAAGTTGCACCAAGGATGAGCCCTTGTAAGCAGATTTGATCATGCATTGTCTATTTTCTATTAGAGTCCAAGTGATGGTGTCCATGACATCATCATTAAGGTTGATTTGATGGAGAAAATTCCAAAGAGTGACAAATGGGTGCGTGTGCTCCATTGAAATGTTAGCATTCATGTTGATCTTGGAGATACAAGCTTTGTTGGTAAGGGTGTTTTTACATATCATTTCATTCTCAAAGAGAACACGTAGACGAGGGGATGTAGGTCTTTGGGCTTCTAACCATTTCCCATTGAAATTGCCTCCCAAAAAGGTGTCTTCTCACCATTTCCCATTGAAATTGCCGTTCTGGCATTGAAAATGGTCATGTCCATGCGTGTAAGGGTTTACCAAGCCCACCGAAATCTTGGATGAGTCTGTTCCATTCAAGCCATGACCATCTCAATCTAAGGGCTCAACGTGGTGTTGAGCATGCCAAGTCCCCTAAGATTTATAGAGCTACAAACCATCGTCCGATTGACCTTTCAATTGTCACCAAGATCTTACCGGTGCCCACCCATAGGAATTCCCCTCAATTTTGTTCATGTTATGCAAAGTGCCAGGAGGAACAATGAGCGGCATCAAATGATAGATCGAAAGAACTGTCTTCACAAGAGAGGTATGATCCGTCATTGTACCAAAATTTTCATTCCACGTATGTATTTTCTATGCAAATTTATCTTCGAGGTGTTCAAAATCCGTTGTTGTGGGCTGCCAAATCAAGAGGGGCAGCCCAAGATGGTTGAGTCCTTTTTTTAATTTTCTCGTATCTTTTCACCCCTAGGAGTTTGGACATGGGAGGGGAATTGATGTTCACACAATCCCCTATAATCATCTGAAATACCCTTTTCTAGAAAATGAGTGGTATGGTTGAGAATGGATAGTTTTTTATCTAGGAAAAAATGAAGAGATTTGTGTAGATATCTCGGGATTATTTTGTCCAAAATTGTCTTGGTAAGCGAACAATTGGAGATTTTCCGGGATTACCGAATCTCCTCCGATTTTCTTAAATACACTAGATGTAGGGTATGAGTGGGAATGATTCTCGCTCTACTGGATGCCCGTCAAAAATATCATCAAGATCAATTAGGGCACATCTAATTGAAACCAGAGAGCTTTTTGAAATTAATTGTAAAGTCCACTGACCTCATCATGGAATTTTGATGCACCATCAAAAGGAAATTCCATCGGGGCGGTCAGTCTAGCTGTTAGAAAACCTTAATTAGAAAAATGGTAGTACCAACCGAACATGTACGTAACGAGGACAGGAGATAAGCAATACCCAGGCGGCTAGGGTTTCCATCCCCTCCGCCGGCGCTGTCGCCGGTCCGCCTGCCTCCGTTGGCCTCTAGGGCCTTGGAGGTATGGTGGATCCCGGTTTCTCGCTGGTTCTCATTCCTTGTTAGGTTTTATCTGTGTCCTCTTCAGGATGGTGAGGCGGCGTCAACATCTTAAAGTCAGAATAAGGTCCTCCCCGCCCTATCCTGGCTCCGATGGTGCGTCAAGCACCGGCGGAGGGCGCGTGGAGTCATGTGTCCGGCGGATCTCATGAGATTTGGTCGGTTTCCGTGATCGTTTGTATGGTTTCGGGTCAGTCTCTTCCGATTTACGGTTCTCATCATCGACGATGGTTGTTGGCCTGGTGCGCTGGTCTTTTGGGGCCTTAGCACGACGACTTCCCGTCTGTCTACTACAACAAGCTCTACTACGACAAACTTTGCCCGGCTCCGGTGATGGAGGGGCGAGGACGGCGGCGCGCTGTCGGCTCGTGCTAGTGTTTGTAGTCGTCGCTAGGTGGTCCAATGACCTATTTGTAATTTTTATTACTTTTAGGCTTCTTTGTACTGCTATTGATGACTATTAATGGATTGGTGGAATTTTCGCAAAAAAAAACCTTAATCAGCATATGATCTTGGCACTTTTGGAAGAGCGCGTACGGAAGTCCAGCTAAGAGTAGGCACTTTTCAATAAGGATTAGGCGATGTGTCACGCATGAAACCTCTTAAGTAAGCCAAGCGAAACCAAACCACGTACCGGAACGAGCAGCTAGCTAGCTAGCCAGCTGCAACAAAAGCACAAACCTCTTCGTCCGCTAGTACAGACTCGTACAGTCGTACGTACCACGAACAACAACAGCACGGCCCGCGTATGATTCAAGCAGACCCAATAATTCTGTGCTGTGCAGCTGCCAGTGAGCTGCGATGCACAACGACGACAATGCCAGGCAGGCAGGCAGCTCTGCCGTATCGCACTGCGCTAGCAAGTGCATGCAGGACCAAACAGCCCAAGCCATGAAATACCAATGCGTCTCGTCCTCTTACTCGAGCGACGACACTCTTCTCCCCGATCTTCCGGGCAAGTACCGTCCTCTGGCGAGCGACCTCCCAGATGCTGGCAAGAGCTGCCATTGTCATGAACGGCGATTCCAAACACGTCGTAGTCTGTCGCTAGTACTGCACTATGATTTTCAGGGTTTTGATCGCAGCCTCCTGAAGTTTGGCTTGGATGGTTTCGATCCTGCTCAGAATTATTGGGAAATTAGGGATAAGATCGACCCGTGCTTGATTATTACTGATCTGAGAGGGAACGGAAGCATCCCGTGGCTCAATAATTCAGAGCCAGCGCATCGAGCTAGCTATGGCGTGCGGCCAATGCCCTGGTGCCCGCGATGGCTAATCATTGGCAGCCATTTGTGTATCTTAATCAGTCGCCTCCGTTTTTCTAGATGGAACCTAGCGGCATGCAGCGCATAAGCGTTCTTCGAAATAACCTAATTAATCGGCTGCTTGAAGCGTGTAGTAGGACTGGACTGCCAGGTCGTCGATCGATCACTCATCGAGTCGGGTACTGCTGTCCATTTGCTGCTGCTTGGAAGGAAGCATAAAGTTGTGTGGAATTTTTGGCTCTGAAACGAAATGTTAATTATTCGCACAGCAGTTGGGGATAACCATATCTAAAGTTCTAAACTGAAAATTCATGCTAGCGAATTACACATGGTACGGTAAAGCACTTATCTCCAAATGCGTGTGGCAGCAGTGAGCTGTGTAGATAAGAGACTCTCTGAAATCAATCATCACAAGGACAATATATGTTTCAGATAAATGAATAAAAAGGAAACTGATCAATTGAGCATGGAGGATGTCAAGCGTGTCTATAAGCACGTGTGTAAATTGTGTTTCGTTCCTGTTCTCTTGCCCATCCTTCCTTGAGCAAGAAAGATGCTGCGGTTCACATGGCTCACGCGCAACGCGTTGCCTTGCCAACCACTACTAGCTACCAAGTAGTACTAACCACCCAGCACTTGCAGAGAAGGCTCATCCGTTTCAACTAGTATGAACACAACACAAGAAGTTTCTTGCAGACCCTGCTGATTCCGGTCGCCATGTAAATGTCATATAACTAAGTGTCAAACAAGAAATGGCATGGAATGTGAGACGAGTGGAGATAATTAAACGCTGATTCAGAGCGGTAAACTGCGGTTGGGGTTGGTGTCACGGTGTGTACATACGCTACTGCATATGAAGGCGCTGCAATAATTTGACGACGACCTTGACCTATAGAAGGCCACTCTTGGTTTTGTTTATGCCGGTGATATATGATCGATGTCTCCCTTTGTGTTTATTGCAATGGTGGTCAATTTTAAAGATCGGAAGACTCGCTTGGTGTATTAGGGAACTGGGGATTGTTAATGGTCCCTGTGGAATTTAGACAAACAACCTATGGACCTATGGCGCTTTCATACCGCCACAATTGTTTTGGAGTACCGCATCAACGCAACTTCATAAAAAACAAAGTTTCATTCAGCGCAAAAGAATAAACAAAGTCTCATGAAGCAACTGGGACACTATTTTACTCAGTGCCCGCTAGCGAATGTACCATTTTCATACGTATGTTCTTCCCTTTTCTTATGTGTTTCGTACCATAACTTGTTCTGAATTTTGGTTTTTCTCCTTCGGACGGTCCTCCTCAAGTGCGTCAAACCAGGCAGCTATCAGAGAGACTGTGGCATCTCTAAACCCCAACACGCAGGGTTCAGGGTTTTGTCGTCACGGGCTAAACCATCACATCGTCAAGCCTTAATCTGCCGGAAACGACAATGTGTGCACTGGCCGGTCACGCGTCAGAATACGGAGATTGTGCGTTGAAAGAACACTGGTTGCTTTGCTGAATGCAGCAGCTCTGGTATCACACGGCCATAGCTGGCTCGCAGTTTCCGCTGGGCTCTGCTCTACAGTCTGCACTGCACCAGAAGCCACCTGCTCGGGTTCTGTGAACGACAGTCCGGATTGGGGAAAAAAACCGTCCACGTTGTGACCCCGGTGATCTGAAAGTTGCAGCAGGAATTGCATACTACTGAAGATGATGAGTAGTGGTGTGTGTTGTGAGTGGCATTCAGCAGATCAGCTGCTGGCATGCGATGCGACGGATGCGGTGTACAATGTGCAGACAAGGCAACGCCGTGCAAGTATGGGCGCTTGGTTCTTTCTGTGGGCGTTCTTTCGACGCGGGAGCGGCAGCACTAGACGTCAACAGCAGCAGCCAGCCTAGACTTTGTCCTTCAGAATGACTCTGAGTTCTGAAGATGATGTTGATCACACCAAACTCCTCCGCCACATTCAGTTACGCACCATCTAGGCCGTAACTGAACTAGACATGGCTAACCATGGGTGTTATCTGGTCTCGGCGGCTCCTCTCAACTCAACTCTCAAATCCATCCTCGGCTGCACCTGCTGATGAGATTTTCCTGTCAAAGTCTGAAAATATAAGGCAAAGATCATTGCAGGATCTCCTAGGCGTCGGTTATTGGACGGTGGCCTCAGATTTCAGACACAGTGACCACGGTGTGTGCAAATCACACACGTGAAGTCGTTTTATTGGAGTGAAGTCGGTCCCGTTCTGATCTTGGCGCAACGTGTAACACAAATTATTGATCTCGCCTGTCACGCGTTGCCTCGTGTTGAGTAGGATACTAAAATCAGTACCCCACACATCACCTTCCGTTAAATCACTGTAGCTATCAAATTAAGGGATCTTATGTCACGGTAATTTGGAAGAGACAAAACTATTCGGAGCATCAGAGAACCGAAACCACGTTTAATCACAGAGGAACTGAAAGCTAAGCAGTACTAGTAATCAAGAACCTCGGAGAAAACCCATGAAGTGATGTTACTCGATGGGATATAAGATTTACCTGTCTCTGCATCATAAGGCGCCAATGACATGCAGCTAGTAGTTCAGTAAAAGGACTACACGTGTAATTTGGCCGCCAAAGCATACAAGCTTGCAAGTTGCAACTGAATGAGATCGACATGATGGACTGAATGGGTCCAGACTCCAGACAGACGGCTCTTGTGATAGGCATCAACAATTCTTTGCAGCCAACCACCCAAATAGCTAAAAGCTGTTACGGCAATCGACCGTTCCAAAAACTGTAGCACTTTTTTTTTTTGCGTATCAAAAACTGTAGCACTTGACAAAATGATTCAGGTCATATCTCTTCTGATATCCACGCACAAGGAAATCTCTTCAGATAAGGCGGAGGAACAGAAGGTTGCCCACAATACCTGTCAGGTAGTCCTTATAGCGATTGATATGTTGGATTCATATACTACCATTATTGCATCTCAAAATCATGAAACTTGGACCTGAACACCGATCAGGCAATCCATAACCAGTTAACCACATACATGCCAGTAATCTGTTGATCTCTATTCCCCACCAGGCATCTCCGTAACCAGGTATCCATCACACAGGATCATGAGTGGGCCGTGTGTGAAATAGTGAGACTGTATGAGTAGCGTGCCCCAGAGGCTTTGCTCCATTAGATGTTGTGGATGATTAACTGCTAAATGCAGTTCGTTCAGCAAGCATCTCGACATGGTAGCATGTGCTTGATAATGATAGAACAATGCTCTGTGTGTTATTCCAGTAGCATTGGTGTATATGATGCAGAGGCCGGGGCTTAGCTCCCACTTCGAAAAAATGAGCATTGTGGTATTGGTTTATGTTCGTCCTGCCGTGTTACTGCGTAATCCTCTTCTTCGTCAGAAGAACTGGATCTGATTCGTCAGATGAGATATGAGAGGGGAAAAATATGAGAGGTAGAGCTCGGTTTGGACTTTGGGAGAACCATAGAAAGACAGAGTGAGTATTGAGGCCGATTTTTGGTAGCGTTATTGCATATCGTTACTACTGCTTTGCTGCTGCTCTTCTGTGCTACTGCTTGCTGCTTCTCTTGCCAAAATGGAAACAATTCCAGCTCTTCTCTTTTTTAGGAGATCCATGCTCCATGCGGGCCCGTGGCCATCTGAAGCATCTCTACATGGGCCGCTTTTATCTGGCCCATTCATAGGAACTTCTATAATTTTCGAAATTTACAGTGACAAGAAGATCGGCATGCGACGGATGCAGTGTAATTTGCAGCCTGCCTAGGCAACGCCGTGCAAGTATGGAGCTTTGGTTCTTTCTGTGTTCTTCCGACGCGGGAGTGGCAACACTAGACGGTAACAGCCAACAGCCAGCCTAGACTTTGTCTATAAAAAAACTTCTGAACTCTGAAGATGATGTCGTAACTGAACTAGACATGGCTAATCATGGTTCATGGGTGTGTGATCTGGTCTCGGACTCTCGGTGGCTCCTCTCAACTCTCAAAGTCAACCTCGGCTGCGCCTGTTGCTGTTGATGAGATTTTTCTCTTAAAGTCTGAAAATGGAAGGCAAAGATCAGTGCAGGATCTCCTAGACGTCAGTTATTGGCCATGGCTTCAGAGTTCAGAGCACACCGTACGCAAATTACACGTGAAGTCCTTCTGGAGTTGGTGTTCGTCCCAACCAGATCTTGGCGAAACGTGGAAACAAAAATATTGATCTTCCTGTCACGCCCTGCCTCGTGCTGAATAGGATACTAAAAGCAATACCCTACGTTGTTTGCCGTTAAACCACTCTAGCAATTAAATTAAACTAAATAAAGATCTTGTGTTATGTCACAGTAATATGGATACGACAGAATTGCTTGAAGCAAGCACAGAACCGCAAGTGATTCTTTGTCTCAGAGAGAGGAAGGTGGGTTATTCACGTTTAACTCGGTGATCACATAAGAACTGAAAGCTAAGCAGCACTAGCAATTGAGAGCCTCGGAGAAAATTACCCATAAACTGATGTCATGGTCTTTTATCTAATTCAGTAGTACAGAAGATTTACTCTTATTCAGTAGAACTGATGCCAATTACGTGCGACTTGTATTTTAGTACCGGCTAAAGCAAAATGGAAGTCTGCGTCGCCAATGCATACAAGCTTGTAACTGAATGAGATCGGCATGATTGACCGAATGGGTCCAGACTCCAGACGCCTCCTGTGACGGGAGGTCTTTGCAGCCAAAATAGCGAAAAGCTGTTACGACAATCGTTGCAGAATTTTTGGCACTTGACAAAATCGTTCAGGTCATATCTCTTATCATATCCTAGTAAAAAGGAAATCTCTTCAGATAAGGTGAAGGAACAGAAAGTTGCCCACAATACCTGTCAGGTAGTCCATTTCAAGGTTTAGCGATTGATATATTGGATTTAAATATACTACCATTATTGCATCGCAAAATCATGAAATTGGACCTGAATTCCAATCGCACTCTCCATACCAGTTAACCACATATATTGTAGTATTATATTGATATTTATTCCCCACCAGGAATCTCCATAACCAGGTGTCCATCACACAGGATCACGAGTGGGCCTTTGTGAAAGAGGACTTTTACAGTACCCAGTACTCCAAAACAAGGCCGTGGAGTACAAGCGAAATCAGGTCGTTCGTTATGGAAGGGTATGTTAGACTTTTTATTACTAGCCCACAGATCGTGGGAAAAAAAAGATAGAGAGGCACAGAAGCCGCTTTGGGTCGCGCCTGCTGCCTGCCCTCGTCTCCTCCCCGCCGCTGGTCGACCGGCCTGCCACACGCCGCCGGGGGTCGACCTGCCCCGCCTCACGCGCCGCCGGGTCGACCGGCTCTTCCCACGCGCCGCCGCCACACCGCCGCCTGATGCCGCTGCGGCGCCTGCCGCCTGCCCTCGTCTCCTCCCCGCCGCTGGTCGACCGGTCTGCCCCACGCTGCCGCGGGCCTGACGTCGCCGCGGGTTGACCTGCCCTGCCTCACGCGCCGACCTGCCCTTCCCCACACCGCTGCGGGTCGACTACTCCGTCTCCCTGCCCCGCTCCACGCCGCCGCAGCCCGCAGGTCGGCCCACGTACGCCTCGTTGTAGGGGCTCCTCCGTTGGAGCGGAATCGGCGCCGACGCCGAGTCTTTGCCCTTTCACTCTCGTTTCGAGGGTCTCCACTTGCGCGTCGTACGTCGGATAATCTAATCTTACAGGTTTTGAAACTATATGTGGTGACATAGAGAATGTTTACATGTTTATTGCTCTGTTCCTATGCAAAATTATGTAATTAGGCTCTCAAAATTGATGATTCCAATCATATTTAGTTTTCCACCAAATGTATATTGCGGGATAGAAAGTCAAGGAAAATACATGACATCATGGATAGTTGCTGCGCTATTATAATTTAAGCACACATGACATACATATATACTAAATATGATGGTTTGATAATGGCAGGTTTCGAGGGTGGATGCTATATCACCAGAGAGGATACAAGAATATAGCATGATGGTCAGTCAGATATTTCAAAGCGCATAAGAAGGTTACGAACACTACAACAGGTATGCGAAAGCAAAAGGGTTTAGTGTCAAATTGGACGATAAAAGAGCATTTCCCTGGGACCAAAGAATTGAAATGAAGACGTTTCGTCTGCTCAAACGAAGGGCACCGTTTGCAAAAGTACTTTGAAGCTACTGAACAAAAGAGGGAGCCACGGGCGCTGACTCGTTGTGGCTGTAAAGCTATGCTTGCGATCATGCGTGTTGCTGTTACAGATCTGTGGTTTGTGAATAAATTTGTCGATCACCATAAACATCCACTTGCCAACCCTGAAGAAGTTGTTTTCCTGCGGTCGCATCGTCGGATAACCGACGCTAAAAAGGCTGAGGCGATTGAATATGGAATTGGTGGCCTTCGTACGAGCAAAGATGGGTCGATGCAAGCCAAGTTTGCATTTGTGTTAGTAAAAGGTGGACCATGCAAGCCAAGTCTGCATTTGTGTCAGAGAGAAACGCCAATACGCATGTGTGGTCAGCAGAGATGGGTCGATACTGAGATCTGCGAAACAAGGCTAGTGTTGCACTATTGAAAGCTTCAAAGAGCACAGTCATGGATTTTTTACAAATCATTCTTGATGAGCCCGTCGAGAATGATGAGAACACAGAGGAGACAGCATTTGGTCCTATACCCTCTCACTATTCTGCATCTAGCCGTGCCTCAGGGGAGAGAGTCCTTGATCCAAAAGTAATTGTTCCCAAAGGTGCTCCGTTTAAGAAGAGAATGAAGCCATTTCACGAGACATTGAGGGAGTCCAACGGGCGCAAGAAGAGAACCAGGCGCTGCAGCGAATGTGGCGAACTCGACCACGACATTTGGAAATGTCCTACACTGGGGTAATTAGTACTTATTCACCTTATTGTGCAAGTATTTCATTTTTATGCGATATCAGTAAATCTGCTGACAGTAGAATATTTATGTGTAGCTAGTTCAACCTTAGGCCGTTTGATCTGCAATAATAAGGTTGTTCCATCATCTACAGAGCCGAATGAGTTCATACGGTTATCACAAGTTTTGATAATTTTATAAGGATTATCATTTCTAGAATGTCCTCACCAGAAGTTTACTGATATTAAGCTAATTACTAGAAGGACCCGGCGCGCTATGCCGCGCCCGTTTTGGATGTTTGCATTATTTTCTCCATTCTAGTTAGTGCGGTGCAACGCCAGTGCTGATTCATATCGCACGTCTTCTTGTGCTCGCAGATACTGTGAAGCACTTATTGTGCTCGCAGAAACTGTGAAGCAAATGATAGGATGTATTGTACACAGTGGTTGTTGCCTGGATATCTTATCAACGGAACTGCCCAGCGGTGCAAATGTAGGTTGCACACAACAGTGCTTTTCATGACCAGGCGTCTACGCTACTGAGGACACAACGGACAACGTCTCCCAGGACATTTTTTCTGCACCATGTAGGTTTTGGTGAACATATTGCCTCTACCTCAAGATTGCAAATTCTCTTTTTGGCAGGTAAAGAATGTCGAACATATAATATTGACCAAACAAAAGTAAGCAATCAGGTGCATTCGTACACAAAAAAAATTCAAAACAGTGAAGCAACCAAAAGGAAAGAGACCTAAAGATGACTACATTTACACGATGGATATTTGTCAACCCTCCTAGAGGGGCATGCGCAGAACTGTTTTGGTTTCTATGCAATTTCGACTATGCCAAGCTCACTTAGGTACCAAGTACACACCACGCTCAGCTATAATAGCTTTAGGGGGCATCGGAATAGCTTCAATTTGTAAAGCATCAAAAGCTAGGCCTGCCTTCCCAGCTGCAGCAGCTATAAGCCTATAATGTATCTATTTTCAACTGGGATGATCATAACCCAGCCTCCCTATTTGCTACCTGTATCAACAGAACCATTAATGCAGGATATGACACCTCTTCAACCTTTCCAAACTGGAAGACAACGTTCTCAACCTTCCGAAATTTACACTCACAACAACTACTATGCTGTCAAGCATTTGCTCTTGAATTCACATTCTTCTACTGCTTACTGCCTACTGAGCAGCAATATATGAAATGATTTCTTGCAGCTCATTTCAGGTTAAGTTCATATGCTTAAAGTAGAACCTACAGAGGATAATCACCTGATACGCAGGGAGCCAGCAGCAAGTTCAATCCATGGATATTTAAGCACCCGTAACTATCATGTGTAGGCACGAACGAAAATGTGATGCTAGTATTAATGTTGAAAGCTAATGATCCATTTAGACAATTAGAACAAGTGAACTTAGGAGTTCAGAATTCATGGGCCATCTTAGAAGGGAACATCAATTTCTGAACACAATAATAATTCTAAGGCTTGCTTCCAAATCCAGGGTCTAACAGTGAGATTCAGTTTGAAATACGGTATACTAACAGTGAGATTTGAATAAAATAAAAATATACTGTATACCTTTGTATACTGGAGTCACAACTTTCATTAAAAATGCCTCTTCATCACTGTCATACATTGGTTTAAATTTCGAACAGTTAAGCACACATTACCAGCAAACATACCAATGATACCATTAAAAGATCATCTATTCAGACAGGAAGCACCATCATACCAATAAATATGATCTTCCCACACCTGTAGCAAACATATATACCAATGATAAAATCATAGCCGAATGAGCATATTTACAAAATACATTTATCTCCATTAACATAAATAGGAACTTTACAGTTGCTAAGCTGAAGTTGTGTGGCAATCAAGGTACTAAATAAATACATTATGTCATGCTCTTCCAGCATAAAAACGGAGAAAACGCCGATTAAATGCCTTATGCTACAATAAGTTCAGCACTGAATCTCAATAAGCTTACCAGGTGTTGGTAGTAATGAATAGCGTAATGCCAGAAGCCAGACCATAACCTTTCTTGAGAGTTGAGACACTATTGGTTTACCACCTCAACATAGACCAAAATCTAGGATGTAGATAAGGAGCATATTATTCTCTTAAGCCCCAGTTGGTAGCATGCCTGAAGGAAACGAAATAACTGGGTAGCAAAAAGCCAAAAACCGGAAACACAAAGCAGAGGTTAAATATAACTTCATCTAAACATATCAAGCTATGGTTTTGGCTTTGTGGTAAGTCGGTGGCTATGGTACAAAGATTTTTATAGCAGTTGGATTAAAAAATTAATCAAGTTGATTAGAAGAATTAATCAAATGCCCTCTAATGATCAATGAAGCTACCACATAGTTAAGAATGTATCCACTGGCTTATGAACATTTTTGACAAATCACTAATTCCCTCTTGTAAGATATTAACCGCTCTTATCAGCACAGATCAAGATGAAACATATCACAAAATATTAGCTGTTATTATGAGCACAAATCAATATAAAAAATATTGCAAAAGATTTATTCCCGACAAATCTTCCATGCTGAACCTATCAACCCTGCATGTCACAAAAGGGAGGAGATCCGACCATGTGTTACCAAGGAATGTCATTAATCCTCTTGACAAAGAAAACAGGTAGCCCTACAAAGGAAAAAATAGCTAAGCATTTTTCACATGTTTTTTATCCCTACTCTTAAAACAGTATAGAGCATATTATAAGTGATAGGCTGACAGACTTATTGCCACAAATAAATAAATCATTTATTTGAAGGATCAAATACCAAAATCTAGGAACAAACAGACACATGATTTTATTTCCATCATCAAGATATTCCTCTCACAAAGACTTTTTCTGGATGCCAATCTTGCCATAAATAATACACTCCTAAGTTGTGACTGTGTGCCTGACTTGATACTCAACTTATTTAGTTATAAGTTTTCCATTGATAAACACATATATAGACTCACAATCACAATAATTGACCAAAGGTGCCCCTAAGTTGCACATCGCTAAATTAATCCATACTGTATTCGTTAGCAGACAAATGGTCCAACCTAGAAAACAGAAGTTATTTCCAAGGTGAGCCTATTGGTATACCCTTAGAAAACTTACTCGGAGATGAAATGTAAATATTCATCTCTATACACGGTCGGTGGAATATCTCTCCCTTATAAGAGATTATAACAAATGAACATGCACATTAGCAGATTGGATGGATGAAACACTGAAAAAAGGAAGAGCGGTGCAATGGGTCGCTGGAGTAAAAGTTCTAGAATGCTTATGTATGATACCGAAGTGATAATATTGAGACCCACAATTAATATTAAAAAAAGATACCAATAATTGACATACACACTGATTGCACAATAATGAATTGTTTACAACACTCAATCGACTACAAAAGATCGTTATTCCTATTAACTTGGCACTCATAGAAGAGAAATCAGAAGGTTATATCATCTCGGACGAAGAATGTCAAAACCTATGTCTCCACACCTATTTAGCGATGTGATCCCTGAACTTTGGATTAAAATAATTCAAAGGAATCACTCGTAAAAATCAGGAACATTGTTTTGATGCCTTAACTGATAAAGCACATGGACATGGAAATATGAGAAAACTTCAGAAACAAACACGGTTATTATGATCCATAGCTTCAACCTAAACAAATTGATTTATTTCCGTTGGCGTAAATAATCTGGGTTCTCTAGGGCACGAGGACGCATCCATGCCATGATGCCAATGAAGACAATCAAATAAAGGAATAGTTTATCCCCTCCAAACTATTTCCATCTGAGAACAGGAGGGGGCTTCAGAGTTACTACAATGATAAATCGAGGAGAGATTGATGAATTGTGGCCCTGAAATCATAAAGTAAATACATGAAAATCTGTAGCATTCTATTTGACTAAGATATCAACATAAAGCAACAACCATAGATATGATATTTATAGAACTGACACTATCTAACAACAGATTTACACTTGCCGGCAAGGTAATGGAAAACCAAGTACTATTTTTTCCGCTGAAAATAAAATAGACGACATTAAAATAGTAAGTTGTGAAGATCTAACTTATGACTGAAAGAGACGATGTTAATACCAAAGGGAAAAAATAATAACGCATACTTGACGTCACTTTTTAAACCTGCATATTTTCAGGAATGGAAGAGCGCCCCCCGCACACACAAAAAGGCTTTTTCGAACAGAAAAAATGCATAGTGTTCAAATAGTTTTCCATAAGAAAATACTTTGCCTTAAAGTCCAAGAAGTCATAACGATAAACTTTCCGCCATTCTTGACAGATTTCTTGGAAACACTGTATACACAGGAGAAGAGCACAAAAGAAAGAGTCACGACGATATTCATCTTGTCTGGAGGAAACTAATCAGCAGCTTGGCATGAAAAAAATCATGCAGCCAATTAAATCTGAAATGTATGATTATTTCAAGGCAAATATTCCATGACATTAAGGATTTTCAATTATCTTTTAAAAAAGAATTAGCATTTCCAGGCTTTGCATTTGCTTGTGATTGGATCTGCATATAGATACATGCTATCTATATATGTTGCAGCTTTTGTTGATTAATCAAGCAGGTATTTTATTTCCTATTTACACAAGTGCAGAATCACATCAAGGGGTATGAATCACATAAATGACCTCTCCCTCTGCATGCACCATACAGCAAGGACACATTCAGGTTAGACGTGATTAACTCGGAACAAAAAAGGGGGAAATCAAGATGGGATTTTTATATATACAACCTTCTGCTGAACAAATAATAAGATTCTATGCAAAGAGGTATGTACGGACTGAAACAAATCGGTCTGATTACATTGCAGCTACGACATCCGCACTGATTGGACTCTGAAGCCTATAAAACACCCTGTATGTTTATAAGTGGGAATTTTAGAAAGTATAATAAGTAATATATTGAATAGTAGACTGGCAGGAAAACACAAAATAACTTGCCAGTAACTAACTTGACGGGGGAAGAAGGTTAGGGAAGCTAAATATAGTCTGATAAGATGACACATTAGTTGGGGTAGGAGGGGAGCAACAACCATCTGCCATTTTTATCCCTCTGAGAACCGGGAGGTTTTTGAAGTCTTGATCATCAACTAATTAAGTCTTCTTACCTCAATCTGAGCATTTATGTATTACAGAAAATCCTCTAATCATGCTAAGGAATACATGAATGCAAAAATTAGGGGGGTGGAGAGGGGACCTGATCTTGCCAAGGCTTTCACAGCCGGATCTGTGGATGCTACAATGGGCTACGATGACCTGGGAACCGGAGCATCGAGGAGGCTCGCTGAGAAGTAGGACGAATTATATTGTTAGAGTTGAAATGGCGGTCGAATGTGCCGAGGAGCATTTGATGGGGTTGTCGACGCCATGGACGACCGCCTCTACGACCTGCGGCTCGCACCACGCTGCTCTGCCTTGTTTGATTAGAGGAAAGGGACAGGGGAGAGCCACCGATGGGGTTGACCTGACAGAAAGGAGATCTAAAAAAAAGACCTCACCGAAAGGAGAACGAACGACTGTGATGGCAATGTTGACCATCAGATCCAGCGTCCCCATGAGCCGTGCATCCATGCGCCGCTCCCCTTGTGCTCCTCCTTTCCGCCTTCCATGGCGACTCAACAGCGGCGGCGCCGGCGCCGAAGACTGAGGAGGTGAGCTTGATCTGCCCTCACGCGATGATAGATGGCTGGTTTGGAGGAGGCAGAGTGCACCCGACGACCATATTTTCGCCGGCCATCGTCCATCTCGCAGTATTTCCGCCGGCCATCATCTCCCTATGCAAGAACCAGAACGGAGTAAGAGACCCGTAGCTGCGTATTGATGAGCCGGCGGCGAAACAGCAGGACGACCTAAGGGCATGTACAACGCAGCCGCTTAGAGCAGGCGCTAGGATGAAAATCCTGTCCGTTACGTGCGATTCCCAGTCTAGGCAGGGATTTTTCTTTGCGTCGACTCCTTCCTTTGCGCCGAGCGCTAACCAAGTTTCTTTTCCCACGCGTAAAATTAGGAGGCGTCAGGCGCTACAGATCCGCTCTATTTTAGCACTGAAAACACGCACTACAGATTGCCCCCCTAGCATCTGGCGTTGGAGCAGCCGGACCCTAGCGTCCAGATTAATTTTTCGTTAGCGACCACAATTAGCGCCCAGCGTTGGGACAAGCGTCTAGCATTGAATCTAAGCGCCTGTACAAGCGTCTAGCATTGTACATGCCCTAAAGCAGCCCCTGGACGTTCTCTTTTTGTCTCTTGACCCCCACGGCCCCACACGTTCTCTATTTTTTTTACCCAAAATTGCCCAACGAACCGACTCTAAAAATCGTTAACTGAAGGTAGCTCGACACGTAGCTCCTTCCGTGGCACCGCACGATAGCAAGAGCGAAAATCGAAACGGAATTACGTACATCGCTTCAAGCCT
This sequence comes from Dactylis glomerata, assembly GCA_007115705.1. Taxonomy (NCBI): domain Eukaryota; kingdom Viridiplantae; phylum Streptophyta; class Magnoliopsida; order Poales; family Poaceae; genus Dactylis; species Dactylis glomerata. The sequence continues at coordinate 97,929 of QXEO01000805.1, forward strand.
AGGGAGCTTAGTGCTCTTTGAAGATGCTGCAGTCTTCACAGCTTGGAGATACTAGACCTGTCAAAGCACTGTGAAGACCGAAACACCTCTGTATTGGCCTTTGCTGTTGAAGAGAGCAATGAGAAGCATAGAAACTGTGGGCTTATTTTACAACTCCTGGCAGTTATCTTAGAAGCTCTTTGATGTTCCTCTTCTCTCACTTGTAGAGTTCTAGACATGATGTTGTAACCTTTTTATTTCATTGTCTAGATGTTCTTGCTCCATGTATGTGCTGGTATGGAACTTAGGATATATGTGCTTAGAAATCGTAGCAATAAAAACTTTAGCATCTATTTTCGTTCAGTCAACCTTATGAATAACGATGATATATTTTGCCTGATTGTTCAACTTTCAGCTTGTGTGTGTTTGCACCAAATTAATATTGTTATTTAAAGAATATAATAATTTGACATAACCTTTGCTGTTTCAAAGACATTTTGAGCATAATTCATAAAATGGAAAATAGTGGGATAGCCACCATGATAGATGTGCATATGCATCCCACCATTGGATCTGGCACATGCAATACGGTGGTCTCTAATTTTAACACACCGGTCACTAACGCCGTTATATAGAGAGTACAACATGCATCATTCACTTTTGTTTCTTTTCTCCTCCACGCCACTACAGATGTTGTTTTGATTTTGTTTTCATTTCATGCATGCATTCGTCAGGGGCGTTGGTTTTCGTTCCCATGCCCACTTTTGTTTTCTTTTCCAAAGTTGCCAGTGGTTTTGTTTTCATTTCATGCATGCGTTCACTTGCCAACTTTTGAAAACTTTCCAAACGGGTGGCCACTACCCCCGTCCTTTTTTGCATCTTCCACTTATTTGGTTCTCCCCCCCCCCCCCAAGGGTCCAGCCACTTTTGTTTTCTTTTTTCATCACACCCATATGTTTTTGCGAGCCAACTTTTATTTTTCTACAACGTGTTTCTCTTCCCTTTGACCACAAATCCCATCTTCTAAAAAGAAAACAAAAATAGTGTTAAGGCATGCGGCAATGGAGCTTTTGAAAACTTTTCAAAACACTACATAGCAACTTTCCAAAACCAGTGGAGCTTTTGAAAACTTTCCAACACTACATAGAAACTTTCCAAAACACAGGGTGCATGCATGGCCATCCATGCACAAAAAACAGAACCTGGTGCTCTATTGGTTGGACGGATACCACTGCTAGCTAACGGTGGCATTCCAAGATGCGAGCCCGTGGAGCATGTGCTCCCCATTATCTGACGGCTGCGGGGGTATGCACAGCTAGCCGGGTGGCTAGCAAATTCGCGTCGTTCATAAAATATATGTAATAAATCATCATCAGATGCACACCTAAAAAAAATCATCATCAGATGCATAAAACACAAGTATTTGAACATCAACAACAAAGATCACACTTTGTAACATGAACTTCCAAAGAAATTATTCATACACCCATTACAATACAAAGCACTCCCAAATGAATATTACAAAGACACAAATGAATTCAAACTCACAATTGAATATTACAATCTCACAAATAAATATTACAATGTCAAATGAATAAGTAAATATCACAAATAACAAATGGAAATCCTATTCTAAGTTGATATTGGAAGAATCTTGATTGTCTTCTGTTGGTCATCTACTTATTCGTCTTCTTCTCCCCTCTCACCTACAAAACGAACATTCAGCGGAATTAGTAGAGGAACATTAAGAAATAAGGATCCATAAAGGAGCACACATGATCAAGCTGTAGCAATTGATCCAATCAGTACACTAATAACTTGCTTAACATAAACTGAATTTTGTGTCCATGATCAATGGTTAGGGCTCGATTTGGTACTGGTAGTGACAGAGATCGAGGGATTCATGGTTACACATGCTAACAATCCCAAATTTGGTTTCATGTTGGCCCAAAATTTATAGAAGCTTTAACAATCACAAATTGGTATCTGATCAAATATCACGAGTGGTTACCATCACATAAATTAATCACATCCGGCGTATAATCACGTAACTACACTATGATAGCATTTTCATTGTTGCTTGGTACTGTGTCATAAATTGGACAATTTAAGTCACCCTTAGATTGATTGGAACGAGCAGTCCATAACTTAATACCATGAGAAGAATTGGATGGAACAAAGGAAGGGACATTTCGAGCCTATTTTGATGCAACAGTATAATGATGCAAAACACATATGGATGTCTGAAAAAAATTACTTTACACTTTATTCATGGAGCTCCTAGACAGAAGTTTCATTGTGGTTAAGAACTAGTATAACACAAGTCAGTCATGTTGTACCAACCACCGGCCACATGAAAGCATAAACTGGCCCTTACAGCAATTCTAAATTTGTAGCTGCGCAATTAATTGCATGAGAAAAAAGGTACAGAGATGTTATCAGTCTTACTACTAAAAATTGCACACACCAACTAAAACCTAAATCTTATCCTACTCATCAAATTGTGATAAACCGGAGATCACAGCCACACTACATCGGTACTTAGATAATTAGGAGATCATCCTCACAACCACAAACACCACACATAACAAGCATGTCCAGGACACCATTACCCCGGTCATAAATCTATGGCTAACCACAGCTAAATGATCTGCCGATCACTGAACACGGATGAGAGCAGGAGAGAGCTAGTGCTTACCTGAGTAGCGTGATCGAACCATAGTCGAGTCAGACGGAGAGGTAGTCGTTAGTTGTAGAAGGGGATGGGACCGCCAGGTAGCCGCAGCCTATCACCACACCGAGCTGCAGGAGGCCACGACCAGCTCATGCGGCGCCCATGTCCAGGAGATGGCTGAGGCGGCAAAATCGAGCTGGGGCTCGAGTCGAGTTGGAGCAGCAGGAGGGGATACGCAGTCGTGGGATGCAGAGGAGCGGCGCCCTCGCAGTACATGCGGTGGCGGCGGGATGCGGAGGTGCGGTGCCGGCGGGGGCGGATGAACGGATGCGCCGCGAGCGCGGCGGCGGCGGGATGCGGAGGTGCGTCGGCGGCGGGACGCGGAGATGCGGCGCCAGCAAGACGCAGAGGTGCGACGCCAGTGGGGGGATGAACGGTCGCGCGGCGAACAGCGGCGGCGGGATGCCCCTAACCCGGGTCAGATAATCTGCACCATAATGAATTACCGTTTTACCCCTCCGGTGGAGGAACTCCGCGGGTTCTCCCTGGAATTTCGCTTTGGTACTCCGTAAGCCGCCCGTGGAGTACCAGCCTAGATGGGCCGTTCGATGACTCAAAATGGACGGCTCCTGTTAACTTCGGGGTACAGTAAAAGTCCTCTTGTGAAAACAGTGAGACTCTATGAGTAGCGTTCCACGAAGGTATTGCTCTATTAGATGTTGTGGATAATTAACTGATCGATGCAGTTCGTTCAGCAAACATCTCGACATGGTAACATGTGCCTGATAATGATGGCACTATGCGCTGTTGTATTCCAGCAGCATTGGTGTATTTGTTTCTGTATTTCTTTCCGTGGTATTGCTCCAAATAACTCGAAGTGATTTTTAGCCTTTCCATGCTCTTTGCCAAAAAGAAGAAAAGAATTCCAGCACTTCACTTTTTTAGAAGATCCATGATCCATGCGGATTGCGGGTACAATGGGCAGCAGATAGAGTCCGTGGCCGTCTAGAGGGGCTATTCAGTTTGCGGTCACCAAGTTGTTTGGCATAGGCTCACAGGTGCCTTTCTTCGCTGCAATCACATCACGGTACCGCAAGTTTATGGGGTCAATCACTGAGAGGATCATTTCTGGGTCTAATTCGAATAGCCCAAATAATACCGGTTGAAATCGTTTGAACACAAATATCTCCGTTACGGTGATGACTCGGCGCTCCACTTGGCAGGATACCCCGTTATTACTTTGCCACCGTGGCTGCCAGGTGGCGTACCTCGTCCACATAACCTTTCTCTTCTCCCCCCATTGTTCTTCAAGCTCCTGCTCCCGCTCGCCTACCGAGATCTTAGAGTACCACAGCGCTACTGGCGCCGCGCAGGGGACATGGCCTCGAGGTTGAAAGCGGGTTCTCCTCGCTGCGGATCTGGCAAGATCGGGATCGGGAACTGGGAAGATCTGGAGGAGGTTGTTCTCATGCTGGAGAAGGAGGTTGTTCTCGTATTGGAGAAATGGAGGCTGTTCTCAGCCTTCCATCAATTCCAGCAGCTCTAAGAGAAATGGAGAAGTAACAGGTATGCAAAATCTGAATTCTCTCTGAATTTGAATATATATGATGAATACTCTCTGAATACGCACATATACACTGGATTCTATTATGTTGCTCTTGCTCTCTGGTGAATTGCAGATTATCATGTTCCAGGACAGCATCATCCTCTTGCTCTACTATGTTCTGAACTTAGTTATGATCATCAACCTTTCTGTCAACTGTAGCATTACAAATGTGATTATCTGCGACATCTTTTTGCCAAGTATCCTCATCTGCTTCTCCTTCTTGACAAGTAGACTGTTCTGCTTCCGGTTGTGTTTCTTGTCATGTTCTATGACTTGTATGAATATCTACTGCTGGTTGTGGTTCTTGAGTAGTTCCATGATTTCTGTGAAATATTACTAGACACCAATTCCTTGAACATTTATCTCATTTCTCTGATGTGATCTAGTAGATATTATGTTGCCAAGTAGATGGTTAGTCTGACTGCTGGCTCATGTGCCCTTCCATGCTTGAGCAAATCACTTCTCAAATATTGCACAAAATTTGTGTGATCAGCATATAGGTTCAGTACTGTCAACTATCAGTCGATGTCAACTAATTTACTATTTTCTGATGCTGGAGTACTTAGATCATGTCAATTTAGCAAATCCACCAACTGAACATCAATGCTTTGCACGAAAACTAACACATAAAAATCAACAAGAATGGTGCATTTTCTGAATCTTGCAAATCCACCAACTGAACATCAATGCTTTGCACTTTCTGAATCTTGCAAGATCATGTCAATTTAGCAAATCCACCAACTGAACATCAATGCTTTGCACGAAAACTAACACATAAAAATCAACAAAAATGGTGCATTTTCTGAATCTTGCAAAGAACAGAGGGAACATGACAGCTTCCAGAGAAGGCTAGAGGGGGAATTGGCAGTACCTAGCTTTTATGTAACAGCAAAATACAGATAATCATAACACAACAAAATATGTCAATTTAGCAAATCCAAACAACAGAAGATTATTCCATTGCTTGGTCATACAGATAAACATAACACAACAAAATATGTCTGTTACAAGCAGATAATCAATTATAGAGGCATTACACATCATCATACTAGTGTTCGTTAACTTAAGTTTAAAAGTAGAACACTTCAAGGTAACTAGTCTTCTGGCTATTTCCAACGATGAGTTCGGGGAGCCCTAGGCATTGTTGGGAAGATCCACATTGGCGCCTCTCACTCATTGTAATAAGTGGGTTGGTATATCAGTTGTGATCCTATTGCCGGAGCTCCTCCATTGATGTGTATACGGCTCCAATCTGGCACTGGCCTCTGGGTGTAGGGACAGGCTCGATGGTATGCAACAAACACACAGTCTTCTTGTAACAAGGACATGCCTTGTCCAGCAGATGGACTAGCTTTTGCAACATCATAACAGGGTTCTCGGTGGAAGATTGGGTTGTTGATTCCAAGAAATACTGAAAGCCCATGCAGATGCTCCTGCCTGATCCACACTAGACCATCAACATGATCTTCTACTTCTGGGCGAAGATTGAAGGGATGCCTTGCGAAAACGTGGCACCGTAGACTAGGATAAGTGCTCAACCGTATCCCATCTTCAAACTGTGCAGGAGCATTGCTGTGTCTATCACCATCTATCTGAATCCAAAGTAGATCGAAATTGCCATAATGGTAGGTATTGGATGCCAAGAACCAGGTAGTTTGTGAATTAACCACTACATGATCTGCAACTTCTTCAACGTCGTCATCTGGATCGGCAGGAAATGCATCTCCTTCAGCCGCATCGTCAGCAACTGCAGTGGCTTGAGCCGCATCGCTAGCAACTGCAGCGGCTTGAGCTGCATCGCCAGCAACTGCAGCACCTTCAGCCGCATCCCCTGCAACTGGATCCTCGATGTTCAGGGCAAGTATTAGACGCGGGCCTTCATCTGTGCCTGCGTACAAAAGAAGATAAGCCATAATACAACAATGCAGTAAGCAGGTAGAACTACCTGTAAATTCAGATAGGAAGAGGGCATAACTCACCCCAAGTATGTGGTTCCCAAACCAGAACATCTCCTCGTGGTTCTGTAACCGCGTACACGTGGAACAAATCTATTCGATCACCGAATCGATGAATTGCACAGGCGTCGACATACCTGCGAGGTGCAAGGTGGTAATTTTTTAGGATGACCCATTCGTTGTCTTGGTGACTGTCTACATAGGCGATCAGTTTGTCAAAGATAACGATTGCTTTATAATGCCACTGATCACTATATTTTTCCTTGTAAGGGGTCTTGGTAATCTTTATCTTCAGAAGCTGTAACTCACACAGCTTGTACGAAAACATGCATGTTCGAAACGTGGGGAAAACTCCAATATGAGCCAGTAATGGGAGAGGCAGAGTCACTTCTCTGTACATGTGGCGGATCTTCAGGAGGCCATTATTCATGACTAATGCCATCCAGTCACCGTGACTTCCTACCCAATGCCCTCTTCCATCGGAGTCCTTGCAATGCACTAATACGTCTCCAACGTATCTATAATTTTTGATGCTCCATGCTTGTTTTTACACCATTTGCCTACTGTTTCGTTACACTTCGTGGCACTTTTGTGCATTTTCTGGAACTAATCTATTAACAAGTCGCCACAGTGCCAGTTCCCTATTTTCTGCTGTTTTTGTGTTTCAGAAGTGATACACAGGAAATATTCTCGGAATTGGACGAAACAAGTTCCTGAAGTCTTATTTTTCCCGGAAGCTTCCAGAGATCCGAAGAGGAGTTGGAGGGGGGCCACGAGGGCCCCACACACCAGGGCGGCGCGGCCAGGGGCCTGGCCGCGCCCCCTATGTGTGAGAGCCCCTCGGGCCACCTCTGACGATGCCCCTTCGCCTATAAAGACCTCCCGATGGAAAAAACCTAAGTACCCGATCAATTTTCCAGAACACATCGCGATCCACCGCCGCCATCGACCCGAAGATCGGGAGGGTCCAGAAGCTCTTTCTGGCACCCTGCCGGAGAGGGGAACCGCCACCGGAGGTCTTCTTCATCGCCATGCTTGCCTCCAGAGCGATGAGTGAGTAGTCTACCTTGGACTATGGATCCATAGCAGTAGCTAGATGGTTGTCTCCTCCACCATGTGCTTCACGTTTAGATCTCATGAGCTGCCCTACATGATTGAGATCACCGTTATGTAATTCTACATGTTTGGTTTGTTGGGATCCGATGAATATTGGTGTTATGATTGAGTTGCTATACTGAAATTTAACTTTTGTTATCTCTATGTTGTTTATGATCTTGCATGCTCTCCGTTGTTAGTAGCTATCTTGGCCGAGTAGTTGCTAGTGACTCCAAGAGGGGGTATTTATGCTCGATAGTGGGTTCATGCCTCTATTTAATCTGGGGGAGTGAAAAAAACCTCTAAGGTTGTAGATGTGCTGTTGCTACTAGGGAGCAAACAACATTCATATGCTCGAGGGCATATTCTTTGTTTACATTACACACTTTACTTAATGCAATTATCTGTTGTTCGCAACTTAATACTTGTGGAGTTCTCGGATTGATTCGCCACAAGTGGATTATTAGTCATAGATGCAGTTGGATGGCGGTCTATGTATTTTGTTGTAATGCCCAGAGTAAATCGCATAGTGATCTTCTTGACATATCACGTTTATCTTTATTCTATCAATTGCCCAACTATAATTTGTTTACCCAGCATGTGCTATTTATCTTATGGAGAGACACCACTAGTGAACTGTGGACCCCGGTCCAATTTCCATCATATTGCTATCACCTGTTTACTTTACTCGCATTGTAATAGAGAACAAAATCTTACCATTGAAATGCTTCTCATCGAGGTCCCCTACTCCATGAGACAAATGAGTGAGACAAACTAGTCTAGGTTTAGCATCCGAAGAGTGTGGGGACCCACTTGTCTGGGTAAGGTTTGGTCTGACGTGTGTTTGGGGCCCCACTTGTCAATAGTGTTCCGGGCCTACGTGGGGCCACATATCATAAGGGTTAGAGTTTGTGGCCAGTGGAAAAACCCAAGCAACAGACGCGTGGTAGCAAGTTGTGCGTAGCAGCGGGATGAGATTTCACAGGGCAAGTAAATTGACGAGACACGCACTTGAGCACTTGTAGAATTTTCGCCCAGTATCAGTCCCCTCGAAGGCGACGCACTTGAGCGGCTCAAGTTTGTGGACGCGGCAAAGTTCTTCACAGGTCGATGCTAAACCACGAAATGTGGGGTCTTCACAGGTTCGCGGGGCATGATCCGCTTCCCTGGGGTCCTACACGTCCACGAGTTCCAGAGAAAATCAACGTTAACTTACGTAAAGCGACCGAATCAGAAAGAAAATGGCCATTCACAGATCTAAAACCAAACACATAGCTTGAGGGGGTGCAGCTTACCCCGAGGGTCATGGCGACCAAGGCGGTGGCTCGTACGAACGTCGGCGAGGGCGGCAGCAGCGGACCAGGAAGAGGGGTAGATCGAGATCCTCCTGAGTGGGGGGTGAGGGCTGAGAAAGGGGGGAGAAGAGGACAGGGAAGGGAAGCGACTGTAGTCAATGATACTTGTGCATTTTCCATTGTCTAAAAGGGCATCCTGACAGCATCATGTGCATCTGTCACTAGCTTGGATGTGCACTGTTCGGCCTTCTGCCATATAATGAATATTTTTTGCCCTAAATCCATTTAAATCCAATTTTGCACTGCGGCTACAAGAAATGCACACCAGAAAAATAGGGGAAAAATACAGGGAGGTCCCCTGGGGGTGTGGGACCCTAGAACCAAGACCAAACCATGGTTCCCACCCACCTGGCAGACATCGATGGCACCGCGAGTTTGACCTAGATCTAGAAGGGGGGCCTGGGGAATTCAGAAAAAATCAAAAAAATGGAGAAACAATGCATGGAGTCATGGTGAGTGATGCATCACCTAGGAAAAATACCAAACATGCCATCCCAAGGGTTCACAGGTGGACTCTCTCACAGAGAGGTGCTTCCAAGCAGGAGTTCTCTTGGTCTCCCTTGTCAGGTGACCATGGTTTGTGCAAGTTCCACAGCAAACTGTGGAACCATGGTCCCATTTTTGGTGGAGATGTGCATATTTGCATTTTCAATAACTTTTGCAACTAGTGTTTTTTCATTTTCCACATAAAAAATGCATTTCCCATTTTTCAGGTGACCGGAGGGGTAAAAACAGGTGCATTTTTGTGAAGGGGCCACCAAGGGCAGTGTGCAAAACATCACCACCCTATTTTTCATGGGTAGGACCTACAAGGGGTGCCACATCCAGGAGGTTAGGAATTATCTCGGCCTTCTGCCATATAATGAATATTTTTTGCCCTAAATCCATTTAAATCCAATTTTGCACTGGGGCTACAAGAAATGCACACCAGAAAAATTAGGGAAAAATACAGGGATGTCCCCTGGGGGTGTGGGACCCTAGAACCAAGACCAAACCATGGTCCCACCCCACCTGGCAGACATCGATGGCACCACGAGTTTGACCTAGATCTGGAAGGGGGGCCTGGGGAATTCAGAAAAAATCAAAAAAATGGATAAACAATGCCTGGAGTCATGCTGAGTGATGCATCACCTAGGAAAAATACCAAACATTCCATCCCAAGGGTTCATAGGTGGACTCTCTCACAGAGAGGTACTTCCAGGCAGGAGTTCTCTTGGTCTTTCTTGCCAGGTGACCATGGTTTGTGCAAGTTTCATAGCAAACTGTGGAACCATGGTCCCATTTTTGGTGGAGATGTGCATCTTTGCATTTCGAACAACTTTTGCAACTAGTGTTTTTTCAGTTTCCACATAAAAATGCATTTACCATTTTTCAGGTGGCCGGAGGGGTCAAAACAGGTGCATTTTTGTGAAGGGGCCACCAAGCTCAGTGTGCAAAACATCACCACTCTAATTTTCATGGGTGGGGGACCTACAAGGGGTGCCACATCCAGGAGGTTAGGAATTATCTCGGCCTTCTGCCATATAATGAATATTTTTTGCCCTAAATCCAATTTTGCACTGGGGCTACAAGAAATGCACACCAGAAAAATAGGGGAAAAATACAGGAAGGTGCCCTGGGGGTGTGGGACCCTAGAACCAAGACCAAACCATGGTTCCCACCCCACCTGGCAGACATCGATGGCACCGCAAGTTTCACCTAGATCTGGAAGGGGGCCTGGGGAATTCAAAAAAAATCAAAAAAAAAATGGAAAAACAATGCATGGAGTCATGGTGAGTGATGCATCACCTAGGAAAAATACCAAACATGGCATCCCAAGGGTTCACAGGTGGACTCTCTCACAGAGAGGTGCTTCCAGGCAGGAGTTCTCTTGGTCTTCCTTGCCAGGTGACCATGGTTTGTGCAAGTTCCACAGCAAACTGTGGAACCATGGTCCCATTTTTGGTGGAGATGTGCATCTTTGCATTCCCAACAACTTTTGCAACTAGTGTTTTTTCAGTTTCCACATAAAAAATGCATTTCCCATTTTTCAGGTGGTCGGAGGGGTCAAAACAGGTGCATTTTTGTGAAGGGGCCACCAAGGGCGGTGTGCAAAACATCACCACTCTAATTTTCATGGGCGGGGGACCTACAAGGGGTGCCACATCCAGGAGGTTAGGAATTATCTCGGCCTTCTGCCATATAATGAATATTTTTTGCCCTAAATCCATTTAAATCCAATTTTGCACTTGGGCTACAAGAAATGCACACCAGAAAAATAGGGGAAAATGCAGGGAGGTCCCCTGGGGATGTGGGACCCTAGAACCAAGACCAAACCATGGTTCCCACCCCACCTGGCAGACATCGAGGGCACTGCGAGTTTGAACTAGATCTGGAAGGGGGGCCTGGGGAATTCAGAAAAAATCAAAAAAAATGGAAAAACAATGCATGGAGTCATGGTGAGTGATGCATCACCTAGGAAAAATACCAAACATGCCATCCCAAGGATTCACAGGTGGACTCTCTCACAGAGAGGTGCTTCCAGGCAGGAGTTCTCTTGGTCTTCCTTGCCAGGTGACCATGGTTTCTGCAAGTTCTATAGTATACTGTGGAACCATGGTCCCATTTTTGGTGGAGATGTGCATCTTTGCATTCCCACCAACTTTTGCAACTAGTGTTTTTTTAGTTTCCACATAAAAAATGCATTTCCCATTTTTCAGGTGGCCGGAGGGGTCAAAACAGGTGCATTTTTGTGAAGGGGCCACCAAGGGCAGTGTGCAAAACATCACCACTCTAATTTTCATGGGTGGGGGACCTACAAGGGGTGCCACATCCAGGAGGTTAGGAATTATCTCGTTCTTCTGCCATATAATGAATATTTTTTGCCGTAAATCCCTTTAAATCCAATTTTGCACTAGGGCTACAAGAAAAGCACACCAGAAAAATAGGGGGAAAATACAGGGAGGTCCTCTGGGGGTGTGGGACCCTAGAACCAAGACCAAACTATGGTTCCCACCCCACCTGGCAGACATCGATGGCACCGCGAGTTTGACCTAGATCTGGAAGGGGGCCTGGGGAATTCAGAAAAAATCAAAAAAATGGAAAAACAATGCATGGAGTCATGGTGAGTGATACATCACCTAGGAAAAATACCAAACATGGCATCCCAAGGGTTCACAGGTGGACTCTCTCATAGAGAGGTGCTTCCAGGCAGAAGTTCTCTTGGTCTTTCTTGCCAGGTGACCATGGTTTGTGCAAGTTCTACAGAAAATTGTGGAACCATGGTCCCATTTTTGGTGGAGATGTGCATCTTTGCATTCCCAACAACTTTTGCAACTAGTGTTTTTTCAGTTTCCACGTAAAAAATGCATTTTCCATTTTTCAGGTGGCCAGAGGGGTTAAAACAGGTGCATTTTTGTGATGGGGCCACCAAGGGCATTGTGCAAAACATCACCACTCTAATTTTCATGGGTGGGGGACCTACAAGGGGTGCCACATCCAGGAGGTTAGGAATTATCTCGGCCTTCTGCCATATAATGAACATTTTTTGCCCTAAATCCATTTAAATCCAATTTTGCACTGGGGCTACAAGAAATGCACACTAGAAAAATAGGGGAAAAATACAGGGACGTCCCCTGGGGGTGTGGGACCCTAGAACCAAGACCAAACCATGATTCCCACCCCACCTGACAGACATCAATGGCACCGCGAGTTTGACCTAGATCTAGAAGGGGGGTCTGGGGAATTCAGAAAAAATCAAAAAAATGGAAACACAATGCATGGAGTCATGGTGAGTGATGCATCACCTAGGAAAAATACCAAACATGCCATCCCAAGGGTTCACAGGTGGACTCTCTCACTGAGAGGTGCTTCCAGGCAGGAGTTCTCTTGGTCTTCCTTGCCAGGTGACCATGGTTTGTGCAAGTTCCACTGCAAAATGTGGAACCATGGTCCCATTTTTGGTGGAGATGTGCATCCTTGCATTCCCAACAACTTTTGCAACTAGTGTATTTTCAGTTTCCACATAAAAAATGCATTTCCCATTTTTCAGGTGGCCGGAGGGGTCAAAACAAGTGCATTTTTGTGAAGGGGCCACCAAGGGCAGTGTGCAAAACATCACCACTCTAATTTTCATGGGTGGGGGACCTACAAGGGGTGCCACATCGAGGAGGTTAGGAATTATCTCGGCCTTCTGCCATATAATGAATATTTTTTGCCCTAATTCCATTTAAATCCAGTTTTGCACTGGGGCTACAAGAAATGCACACCAGAAAAATAGGGGAAAAATACAGGGAGGTCCCCTGGGGGTGTGGGACCCTAGAACCAAGACCAAACCATGATTCCCACCCCCCTGGCAGACATCAATGGCACCGCGAGTTTGACCTAGATCTAGAAGGGGGGCCTAGGGAATTCAGAAAAAATCAAAAAAATGGAAAAACAATGCATGGAGTCATGGTGAGTGATGCATCACCTAGGAAAAATACCAAACATGCCATCCCAAGGGTTCACAGGTGGACTCTCTCACAGAGAGGTGCTTCCACGCACGAGTTCTCTTGGTCTTCCTTGCCAGGTGACCATGGTTTGTGCAAGTTCCACAGCAAACTGTGGAACCATAATCCAATTTTTGGTGGAGATGTGCATCTTTGCATTCCCAACAACTTTTGCAACTAGTGTTTTTTCAGTTTCCACATAAAAAATACATTTCCCATTTTTCAGGTGGCCGGAGGGGTCAAAACAGGTGCATTTTTGTGAAGGGGCCACCAAGGGCAGTGTGCCAAACATCACCACTCTAATTTTCATGGGTGGGGGACCTACAAGGGGTGCCACATCCAGGAGGTTAGGAATTATCTCGGCCTTCTGCCATATAATGAATATTTTTGCCCTAAATCCATTTAAATCCAATTTTGCACTGGGGCTACAAGAAATGCACACCAAAAAATAGGGGAAAAATACAGGGAGGTCCCCTGGGGGTGTGGGACCCTAGAACCAAGACCAAACCATGGTTCCCACCCCACCTGGCAGACATCGACGGCTCCGCGAGTTTGACCTAGATCTGGAAGGGGGGCCTGGGGAATTCAAAAAAATAAAAAAAATGGAAAAACAATGCGTGGAGTCATGGTGAGTGATGCATCACCTAGGAAAAATACCAAACATGGCATCCCAAGGGTTCACAGGTGGACTCTCTCATAGAGAGGTGCTTCCAGGCAGGAGTTCTCTTGGTCTTCCTTGCCAGGTGACCATGGTTTGTGCAAGTTCCACAGCAAACTCTGGAACCATGGTCCCATTTTTGAAGGAGATGTGCATCTTTGCATTTCCAACAACTTTTGCAACTAGTTTTTTTCAGTTTCCACATAAAAAATGCATTTCCCATTTTTCAGGTGGCCACAGGGGTCAAAATAGGTGCATTTTTGTGTAGGGGCCACCAAGGGCAGTGTGCAAAACATCACCACTCTAATTTTCATGGGTGGGGGACCTACAAGGGGTGCCACATCCAGGAGGTTAGGAATTATCTCGGCCTTCTGCCATATAATGAATATTTTTTGCCCTAAATCCATTTAAATCCAATTTTGCACTGGGGCTACAAGAAATGCACACCAGAAAAATAGGGAGAAAATACAAGGAGGTCCCCTCGGGGTGTGGGACTCCTGAACCAAGACCAAACCATGGTTCCCACCCCACCTGGCAGACATCGATGGCACCGCGAGTTTGACCTAGATCAGGAACGGGGCCTGGGGAATTCAAAAAAAATCAAAAAAAAATGGAAAAACAATGCATGGAGTCATGGTGAGTGATGCATCACCTAGGAAAAATACCAAACATGGCATACCATGGGTTCACAGGTGGACTCTCTCACAGAGAGGTGCTTCCAGGCAGGAGTTCTCTTGGTCTTCCTTGCCAGGTGACCATGGTTTGTGCAAGTTCCACTGCAAAATGTAGAACCATGTTCCCATTTTTGGTGAAGATGTGCATCTTTGCATTCCCAACAACTTTTGCAACTAGTGTATTTTCAGTTTCCACATAAAAATGCATTTCCCATTTTTCAGGTGGCCGGAGGAGTCAAAACAGGTGCATTTTTGTGAGGGGTCACCAGGGGCAGTGTGCAAAACATCACTACTCTAATTTTCATGGGTGGAGGACCTACAAGGGGTGCCACATCCAGGAGGTTAGGAATTATCTCGGCCTTCTGCCATATAATGAATATTTTTTGCCCTAAATCCATTTAAATCCAATTTTGCACTGGGGCTACAAGAAATGCACACCAGAAAAATAGGGGAAAAATACAGAGAGGTCCCCTGGGGGTGTGGGACCCTAGAACCAAGACCAAACCATGATTCCCACCCCACCTGGCAGACATCAATGGCACCGCGAGTTTGACCTAGATCTAGAAGGGGGGCCTGGGTAATTCAGAAAAAATCAAAAAAATGGAAAAACAATGCATGGAGTCATGGTGAGTGATGCATCACCTAGGAAAAATACCAAACATGCCATCCCAAGGGTTCACAGGTGGACTCTCTCACAGAGAGGTGCTTCCAGGCAGGAGTTCTCTTGGTCTTCCTTGCCAGGTGACCATGGTTTGTGCAAGTTCCACAGCAAACTGTGGAACCATGGTCCCATTTTTGGTGGAGATGTGCATATTTGCATTCCCAACAACTTTTGCAACTAGTGTTTTTTCAGTTTCCACATAAAAAATGCATTTCCCATTTTTCAGCTGGCCGGAGGGGTCAAAACAGGTGCATTTTTGTGAAGGCGGCACAAAGGGCATTGTGCAAAACATCACCACTCTAATTTTCATGGGTGGGGGACCTACAAGGGGTGCCACATCCAGGAGGTTAGGAATTATCTCGGCCTTCTGCCATATAATGAATATTTTTTTGCCCTAAATCCATTTAAATCCAATTTTGCACTGGGGCTACAAGAAATGCACACCAGAAAAATAGGGGGAAAATATAGGGAGGTCCCCTGGGGGTGTGGGACCCTAGAACCAAGACCAAACCATGGTTCCCACCCCACCTGGCAGACATCGATGCCACTGCGAGTTTGACCTAGATCTAGAAGGGGGGCCTGGGGAATTCAGAAAAAATCAAAAAAATGGAAAAACAATGCATGGAGTCGTGGTGAGTGATGCATCACCTAGGAAAAATACCAAACATGCCATCCCAAGGGTTCACAGGTGGACTCTCTCATAGAGAGGTGCTTCCAGGCAGGAGTTCTCTTGGTCTTCCTTGCCAGGTGACCATGGGTTGTGCAAATTCCACAGCAAACTGTGGAACCATGGTCCCATTTTTGGTGGAGATGTGCATCTTTACATTCCCAACAACTTTTGCAACTAGTGTTTTTTCAGTTTCCACATAAAAAATGCATTTCCCATTTTTCAGGTGGCCGGAAGGGTCAAAATAGGTGCATTTTTGTGAAGGGGCCACCAAGGGCAGTGTGCAAAACATCACCACTCTAATTTTCATGGGTGGGGGACCTACAAGGGGTGCCACATCTAGGAGGTTAGGAATTATCTCGGCCTTCTGCCATATAATGAATATTTTTTGCCCTAAATCCATTTAAATCCAATTTTGCACTGGGGCTATAAGAAATGCACACCAGAAAAATAGGGAAAAAATATAGGGAGGTCCCCTGGGGGTGTGGGACCCTAGAACCAAGACCAAACTATGGTTCCCACCCCACCTGGCAGACATCGATGCCACCACGAGTTTGACCTAGATCTGAAGGGGGGCCTGGGGAATTCAGAAAAAATCAAAAAAATGAAAAAACAATGCATGGAGTCATGGTGAGTGATGCATCACCTAGGAAAAATACCAAACATGCCATCCCAAGGGTTCACAGGTGGACTCTCTCACAGAGAGGTGCTTCCAAACATTGCATGACATGGTTTCATAACAGTTCATAACATAATAAACACATAGTACTTCAATGTGTTCAGTTCATTACATAATTTTATTGCGAAAGCATGACACATCAGGGTTCAAGCCGGGCGCGTAGCCGCTCGTTTTCCTTCTCAAGAGATGCCACAAGTTGGCAGCTTGCGAGGTATTTCATTTTGGAATCCACGAGCTCCCTGAGTGCTTTCTCGTTTTCAGCCAGTAGGTTCCTACATGTGATCTCCAGGGTGACATTACTGTTTGTTAGCTTCAAATTTTCCTCCAATAGATCTTTGATCCTGGCTGTATTCTTCTGTGCCAAGGCTCTGGCTTCCTTGTGCAGTTTTGACCACTTAAGATTCTCCTTTACAAGCTGCTTGCGCTCATGAGCAAGGCACTTGGCAACTAAGAGGACTTTAGCCATATCCACTTCCTAGGTCAATTTTTTCTCCCTTTATTTGGCTATCCGTTCATTAAGCCAGGATGCCATATCTGGGTTCAGCCCCACCTTATTTTCCTGTATAAAATAAAAATAGGGTTATTTCTACCAAGGATGCCAACTAAGTGGCAGTGGCATCCTCGCAAAAACCCCATTACAGGTAAAGCACTCTACACTCACCTAATTCAGAATCGCAAGAACCCCAATGCATGTCAATGCAATTAGAGAGTGCTTACCTCGCTGAGCCAGGGAAATGTGGGCATCGGGTTCTGGATCGCCGCCGCCATTTTTTGGGAGAGAGGCACACCCTGCAAAACCATCATGGCTCCGCCGGCTCTGGAACATTTTATTCCACGGTAATGAGTTATAGAGGAGGAAGAAGAAGAAGAACAAAAAGATGATGATGAAGAAGAAGAATTTGTCCCAGTACCCGAATGAGCCCTCGCCTGATTGAAGTTTTCCCTTCTCCATCAGGGAGAGCAAAGATTGCGCCTCTATGTGAGGGCTTTCTCTAATGGATGGAGCAAGTTCCTTCCGGCGGCGAGCTCTCTCCATTCTCTCCGCTTCCTGAGTCGTCAGGGGGCGGTTTCTCTTTGGAGGCATGGCTAGACAGAGTGGATGGCCGGGCAGGAGGAAGGAGAAGGAAGTAGGTGAATGAATAATATGGCAAGATAGTCAAACAGCCCAGCCCGTGGTCCAACAACTGCTCTCTGTCTTCTAGCCTTCTCATGCAAGCTATATCCTCCGTAAATGAAAAAATAGAGCCCCCGCCCAGCACGCGGGTGGATACGTGGCGCCGATTAACTGACGCTCACTGCCCCGTCCCATCGTGCCAGTGCCAGGGTCCTGGCTAGACCCTTCGACGAGAAGGAACCGGTCCGCATACATGAGAAGGCATGCCAGGACACGCCAAAAGATAAAATGCATTATATTTTATATATTAACTGAAAATGGAAGGGTCAAATCTTAGGCAAGATAAATTGCATTGAACAGAAAATGCTAGCTAATATGCATGCCATTTGCATTTTCTTCATAGATTACTAACTTAACCACTAGCTAAACCCAGTACATGACATCGTCGGAGTCGTCGGAGTCGACCTCCCTTGGGGCCTTGTCCTTGCCCTCTGCTTCATCCTCCATTGTGGTTGCCTTGCCCTTCCCCCTGCCCTGGGGTTCCAATGACCTGGTCATGGCCGTCTTCATGTCTCGCGCAAACTTTGCGTCGGCAGATCTTGGCTGCTCAGAGTTGACGCCGTCGTCTGATGCGGTACAGTGTTGATAGTTTTTCACCGTCCAGTTGGGAACCCCAAGAGGAAGGTATGATGAATATAGCAGCAAGGTTTTCCCTCAGTTAAGAAACCAAGGTATGTCGATCAGGAGAGGAAGGAACCAATACGACTGAAGGTGATGCCCGCTAGCTTGCGACAGCTCTGAACAATTTATAGGGCGCCTCATCTGAGCTTTGCTTTGCGAGCGGCAACGTGGAACCTGCACACAACACAACCAAATACTTTGCTCCCAACTTATGATGAGGTTGTGAATCTCACCGGTTTGCTGTAAACAAAGGAATGAGCGTATCGAGTGGAAAATAGTAATAGTATGCGAGTAAAGTAAACAGTGCGAGTAAAGTAAATAGATGATAACAATATAAAGGAAATAGGACTGGGGTTCACAGTTCACTAGTGGTGTCTCTCCATAAGATAAAATAATACATGCTGGGTAAACAAATTACAGTTGGGCAATTGATAGAATAAAGATAACGTGCATATGATGAGAGGATCACTATGAGATTTACTCTGGGCATTACAACAAGATACATAGACCGCCATCCAACTGCATCTATGACTAATAATCCACTTGTGGCGAATCAATCCGAGAACTCCACAAGTATTAAGTTGCGAACAACAGATAATTGCATTAAGCAAAGTGTGTAATGTAAACAAAGCATATGCCCTCGAGCATATGAATGTTGTTTTCCCCCTAGTAGCAACAGCACATCTACAACCTTAGAGGTTTCTGTCACTCCCCCAGATTAAATAGAGGTATGAACCCACTATCGAGCATAATACCCCCTCTTGGAGTCAGTAGCAACTACTTGGCCAAGATAGCTACTAACAATGGAGAGCATGCAAGATCATAAACAACATAGAGATAACATAAGATAAAATTCAGTACTTCAACTCAATCATAACACCAATATTCATCGGATCCCAACAAACACAACATGTAGAATTACATAACGGTGATCTCAATCATGTAAGGCAGCTCATGAGATCTAAACATGAAGCACATGGTGGAGAAGACAACCATCTAGCTACTGCTATGGACCCATAGTCCAAGGTAGACTACTCACTCATCGCTCCGGAGGCAAGCATGGCGATGAAGAAGACCTCCGGTGGCGATTCCCCTCTCCGGCAGGGTGCCAGGAAGAGCTTCTGGACCCTCTCGATCTTCGGGTCGACGGCGGCGGCAGATCGCGATGTGTTCTAGAAAAGTGATCGGGTGTTTAGGTTTTTCCCGTCGGGGGGTCTTTATAGGCGAAGTGGCATCGTCAGGAGTGGACCGAGGCTCCCTCACACATAGGGGGCGCGACCCAGCCCCTAGCCATGCCGCCCTGTTGTGTGGGGCCCTCGTGGCCCCACGCCATCTCCTCTTCGGTTCTCTGGAAGCTTCGGTGAAATTCTGGGCGACTGGCTTTAGTTTCGTCCAATTCCGAGAATATTTCCTGTGTAACTTTCCTGAAACACAAAAATAGCAGAAAACAGGGAACTGGCACTGTGGCGACTTGTTAATAGGTTAGTTCCGGAAAATGCATAAAAGTGCCACGAAGTGTAATGAAACACTAAGCAAATGGTGTAAAAACAAGCATGGAGCATCAAAAATTATAGATACGTTTGAGACGTATAAGCATCCCCAAGCTTAACTCCTGCTCGTCCTCGAGTAGGTAAGTGATAACAAAAGAAATAATTTTTGTGGTGACATGCACCTACACAATCTTGATCATCTAAGTAAGAGTTGTGCGCTGGGATCAAAAGAACTTAAAACATGGGCATGAAAGACATAATCTTGATAGAAGAAACTTAGCAACCATGTTATAACATGAAAATGAACACAAACAAAAGATCATGAAAATGAAACAATGAAAGTCAAACGTGTGTTCAAATCATAAGGAAAAAACATATAAATGGTTTTTAGCTTGTCCTTCATGGAGAGCAAAACATAAATGTATAGGACACCTTCAAGTTTAAGAGGGCGACTAGATACAAATAATTTGAGAACAAGTGAAACCAACAATATGAATCAATCAATCAAAACTTTGGGACAATGCACATTATACTCAGAATGACAACTATGCTCTCTTAGATGGTGCATAAAGATAGAAGGTGGTGACTCAACATAAAAGTAAAAGAAAGGCCCTTCGCAGAGGGAAGCAGTGATTAAACATGTGCTAGAGCTTTTCATTTGTAAAACAGAGAGATAGAACTTGAGTTTTGAGAGGTGGTTTCTTTTGTCAACGAATAGCAATGGGGTTCTTACTATCTTCCATACAAAAATGAAGCAAGTTTTTGAGAGAGAGATTGGCACTTTTGTGCTCTTTTATAAAGCTTGGCACTCCTCCCCACCTTTTTTCCTTTCTCAAACCATGGCTAACCGATTTCATCGGGTGCCCACCAACATTCACATACCATGGAGGAGTGCCTTTTTTATTTCTTTTATTTCTTTTTTTCCTTTTTGGAATAAGCAATCTATACTTCTTATAAAGCAAAACCCCACTAAGGGGTCATTTAAGTTGTCTATCTCAACATGCAAGCTATCCACATCACCCACTATATATTAGCCAATCAATTATCCATGTCATCCCACTAATATTAATTTATTTATTATAGTATATCTTTGCATGCAATATATCGATGTTATGAATTTTTTAAGCCACACAATTGACCACTTCAATTTTTTTGGTAAATACACAACAATTCCACTTTAATTAAATTTAGCCCTTAAATATTGTGACTAATTGAATCTTTGGATTTTAATATACAATTTCACATTTCATGTGTATTATACATAATAAATTTTTAAAGAGATTTTCGCTGCAACGCGCGGGGTATTGTTCTAGTATGGAAGATAGCAAATCCGACCACTACGTCCCCATGAGCTGAAAACAGTGTCACAAAACGAGAAGTATTTTGAAGGTTTTAGAAAGGTAGCACATGAAAATTTACTTGGAATGACTTACAAATACCATGCATAGGAATTTATAGTGGACACAATGGCAAACTTGGTTTTTAGGAGTTGGATGCAGGAGTAGAGCTCATACTCAGTACAAAATGAAGGCTAGCAAAAGACTGGGAGCGACCAACTAAGAGAGCAATAACGGCCATAATCATGCAAAGCGACAAAGCGACATTAAAAGAAGCATAAGATGGCATCAAAAGTCAAAAACTAAATGATTATAGAGGCTATTGGCGACTTTGTAAGAGTTTAACATGTGTGAGCATGCGCCAAGTCAACCCAAATAAAGCATCAAGGAGAAAACCAAAATAATGCTTCCAAATAATAAAAACAATGCATGATTTTTTCAAAGGCTCATTAAGCAATCTCAGTTATTTGAGACAAGTCATGCTACAGCAAAACCACTAAGCATACTATCAAAAAGACATCAAGCACGACATGAAAAAGTCTAAGCCGCAGTCTACACAAGCTCCTTCTTGTACCACTTTTTTGCATAAAGCTTTTTCTCTTTTCCAACACCATTCAAACTTTTTATAAACACCTCTTTTGATGAAAACCAATATAGACCAGAGGAAAAAATACACCTTGATGAAAATATGTAACAAGATCTGAAGGCAAATCAAGGCGAAAATCGAAAGCTAAACGCAATTCTAGAAAAAGAGAACACTCGTTGAAATTATAAGAATGAAAAACGGAGTGTTCTTGGCAAATGAAAAGCAAGGCAACTTCTCCAAAAGAAATTTGTTGGGGTCCAACCATTTATTGCAGCAAACAAAACTAAACTAAACTGAAAACTAAAACAACTGACACTCCAAGAAAAATGCATAATGCATGAAGCAATACAAATATAGTGTTTTGAAAGGTGACCTGATTTTTGCCGATGAAGAAGGGGTGCCTCGGGGGCATCCCCAAGCTTTGACGCTTGTACTTCTTGGATATTTCTTGGGGTGATGCATGGGCATCCCCAAGCTTGAGCTTTTTTCCATTCTTCAACTCATCTCATCATTCTTCGATCCCTACACTTGAAAACTTCCTTCATACAAAACTAAACACAAATCTATTAGCAACATTAGTGTAAGTATAGCAATGAATCAACCCTTTTTGCTTCAGGTTTCAACCCAAAACCACCACATATAAAGTCTATACTACTGTAGAAACTTCCCCAAAAATTCCATGATCAAAAGAACTCAAAAAGAAAGCGATAAAGCGGCAAAAACGAATAGTGACAGAAATCTGTCAAAACAGAACAGCTGATAAAGGTCGATTTTTTAAGGGTTTTTATGTTGCTCAAATCAAAAAGTGTTCAACTATTGAAAGTTTTGATATAACCTGGGGCATATGCAAAAGAAATCGCAGTTCCAAAAGATATACAGAGAATTTTCACGAATTTTTACGGTGCAGCACCGAAAACTGTTTCAGGACAGCAACATCCCCAAATCTTACCTCACTCAAATTAGAGGCTTCTCTTGGCACAACAATGAAATAAAAATGATAAGGAGAGGTCATTACAGTAGTAATAACTTCCAAGACTCAAATAAAAGAAAAAGAACTGAATGTAAAAACATTGGGTTATCTCCCAAGAGTGCTTTTCTTTAACGCCTTTGAGCTAGGCGCAGAAAGTGCGAATCAAGTAATATCAAGAGAGGCATTAAGATCCATTGAAGAGGTCTTATCAATAAGGCATTGTATTTCATCCACATAAGTTTTTGAAAACCCTTTGTGATCACGCTTTGGTTCACTCAAATCACTAAAAAGATTTTTGGGACAGATCCAATCAAAATTATTTTCAAAAGCTTCATACAATCCCAAGAGTTTGCTAGGTATAGGTATCTCGGTTCCCTCATTGTTTGTACTAACAACCTTTATAGGTGAACCAAGCTTATTAAAGTGCTTAAGAACTTTCCTAGCTTCAATGGCAACATCTCTAAATTCTAAGCGCAAAGTTTCCAAGATAAAAGCTTTCTTTTCAGGATCCTCAATTTCATGAAGCTTAAGGAACATGTGTTGCATAAAAAGATTAAGGCTAGCAAACCTAGCTTCCAACATGTGAATTAAATAAGCAGAAGCAACTTCAATACTTGGAGCAAGCTCAACCAAAGACTTTTCCTCAACTTCTTTATGCATACTAATATGATTAAAGAACTCCTCAATGTTATCTTTCCCAATAATTGAACCACTACCTACTGAGAGGTCCTCCAGAACATACTTAGGGAACAACATAATGAACTAGAGTAAAGAAATAACAACTATAAAGGATACTAATTTTTTTGGGTTTTTGATAAAACGATACAAGTAAAAATAAAGTAAAGCAAAACTTAAAACAAAGTAAAGGATGTGCGTGCGAAAACTCCCCTCGCAGAAGTCTTCTTCTTCCTCCCCGGCAATGGCGCCAGAAAAGAGCTTGATGTGGTACGGTGTTGATAGTTTTTCACCATCCAGTTGGGAACCCCAAGAGGAAGGTATGATGAATATAACAGCAAGGTTTTCCCTTAGTTAAGAAACCAAGGTATGTCGATCAGGAGAGGAAGGAACCAATACGACTGAAGGTGATGCCCGCTAGCTTGCGACAGCTCCGGACAATTTATAGGGCGCCTCGTCCGAGCTTTGCTTTGCGAGCGGCAACGTGGAACCTACACACAACACAACCAAATACTTTGCTCCCAACTTACGATGAGGTTGTCAATCTCACCGGTTTGATATAAACAAAGGAATGAGCGTATCGAGTGGAAAATAGTAATAGTATGCGAGTAAAGTAAACAGTGCGAGTAAAGTAAACAGATGATAACAATATAAAGGAAATAGGACCGGTGTCCACAGTTCACTAGTGGTGTCTCTCCATAAGATAAAATAATACATGCTGGGTAAACAAATTACAGTTGGGCAATTGATAGAATAAAGATAACATGCATATGATGAGAGGATCACTATGAGATTTACTCTGGGCATTACAACAAGATACATAGACCGCCATCCAACTGCATCTATGACTAATAATCCACTTGTGGCGAATCAATCCAAAAACTCAACAAGTATTAAGTTGCGAACAACAGATAATTGCATTAAGCAAAGTGTGTAATGTAAACAAAGCATATGCCCTCGAGCATATGAATGTTGTTTTCCCCCTAGTAGCAACAGCACATCTACAACCTTAGAGGTTTCTGTCACTCCCCCAGATTAAATAGTGGCATGAACCCACTATCGAGCATAAATACCCCCTCTTGGAGTCACTAGCAACTACTTGGCCAAGATAGCTACTAACAACGGAGAGCATGCAAGATCATAAACAACATAGAGATAACATAAGATAAAATTCAGTACTTCAACTCAATCATAACACCAATATTCATCGGATCCCAACAAACACAACATGTAGAATTACATAACGGTGATCTCAATCATGTAAGGCAGCTCATGAGATCTAAACATGAAGCACATGGTGGAGAGGACAACCATCTAGCTACTGCTATGGACCCATAGTCCAAGGTAGACTACTCACTCATCGCTCCGGAGGCAAGCATGGCGATGAAGAAGACCTTCGGTGGCGATTCCCCTTTCCAGCAGGGTGCCGAGAAGAGCTTCTGGACCCTCCCGATCTTCGGGTCGACGGCGCTGGCGGATCGCGATGTGTTCTGGAAAAGTGATCGGGTGTTTAGGTTTTTCCCGTCGGGGGGTCTTTATAGGCGAAGGGGCATCATCAGGAGTGGACCGAGGCTCCCTCACACATAGGGGGCGCAGCCCAGCCCTAGCCACGCCGCACTATTGTGTGGGGCCCTCGTGGCCCCACTCCGTCTCCTCTTTGGTTCTCTGGAAGCTTCGGTGAAATTCTGGGCGACTGGCTTTGGTTTCGTCCAATTCTGAGAATATTTCCTGTGTAACTTTTCTGAAACACAAAAACAGCAGAAAATAGGGAACTGGCACTGTGGCGACTTGTTAATAGGTTAGTTCCGGAAAATGCATAAAAGTGCCACGAAGTGTAATGAAACACTAAGCAAATGGTGTAAAAACAAGCATGGAGCATCAAAAATTATAGATACGTTTGAGACGTATCACCGTCCTCATCGTCCGATTCAAGATTGATGAACGGTACAGGTTTGAGGGCGGTCTTGAACCGGCCTACACTGCGAGGCCTGCTGGAGCCACTGCCAGACCTGCTTGAGGTCGAAGAAGTAGAAGTTGGAGTAGATGAATTGCTGCTCGGTTCACGCCACCATGGCCATCTGATGCGGCGGCGGCTTGACCTGCCACGCTGTGCATGACCGGGCATGGAGTTCCCGCTGTGGTAGTATGTACCGCCGCCGTGGCTGAGGCCTGGGGTGTCATGGCTGAGGCCTGGGGTGGATCTTCCGTGTCGTGCGCGGGAGGTGTTGTAGCGACCGGTGCGAGGCATCTGAACTATGGGGAGGGCTCGCTCATGTGAAGAACAGGAGGCGGAGGCTAGTGATCGTGGTGTTTGCCCAGAGGGAAATAGATCTTTCTGATAGGGTAGCTCTCCATGGAAGCACATGCCCCCAGCGACTGTGCATTGCTTCCACGCTTGTAAACAATACATTTTCTTTGTGTCTATGATGGCAATTTCATTGGTGGCATAGTTGCGTTGCACGATCCCACCTGTCATACTCAAATGGTCATATTCTGGGGGGCGCGCTGGTATAACTGCCGGATGCAAGAGCAGTGTCGTCACTCCTATTCTTCCTTCTTCCCCTCTCCCTCTTGCACCTACGATTCTTTTCCGGCTAGCTCACATCTTCTGTTCTAGTTCCCCACCAAGTTCCACTGTTGTGCTCTCCCTTGGGTGCAAGGCAATGGTTCATAGCTACTGCAATTCTTCGCGGGTGGAATCAGGGTCGGCTCGCCGACGCCCCCCTATCCCGTACCGGAGTAAGCCCTACGACTATTCGCCGGACAAAATCTGTGACTGTGGAGTAAAGATGCCGAGATGGATTGCGTGGACAGATGAAAACGCTGGGAGAAGATTCTACAACTGCGGCATCCGCGCGGTATTATTGTAAACTAATCAAGTTTGTTTGGCAGTTTAGTTATTTGAATTCTCACATCTTTCCTCTTCCTTTACTATGTTTTTGGCAGGAAGGCAAGGGCCGAGGCTATGAGAAGTATGAGTGGATGGACGACCCGCTGCCGGTTTTCCAGAGAGAGCTTGTTCGTGATCTTCGTGATGCTGTATGGGAGAAGATGGAGGAAAACCGTGCGCTGCTTGATGAAAACAAGGAGCTTCTAGACCAACTTCGGAAGCTCGAGCAGAGTGGTGGTGTGCATGCTCAGTTGCAGAAGCAAGCAGCTGAAATAGAACAGATCAAGGTTAGGGCAGATGGTGGAAACAATCTGCTTTTCATATGGATATGTTCCATGGCATTTGCAGTTTATGTTGGCATTATGATGTCTAGCACTTGAAAAGCAGAACTGTAAGGACTCAAATATTGTGTAATGTGAAATGTTATCCTGTGCCATTTATTCTGCCTTTTCTGACTATCCCTTTGAACATTATCACCGAATAAGAACATATGCATAATGTCAAACAAGGCTTATTAAAACTGAGTACATAGTTTACAAATTACAAATTCCATAACAAATACAGTTCTGACAGAATTTTGGGCAGTTCCAGGGCCCCTGTTTTACACTGCACACACACACACACACATGTTCCGGAAAATAGTTTTCACAATTTTGCTATATTATAGAGACGGAGCACTCAGAAAAAAGACTGAATTAGTCTTACTCCCACCTAGCTGTCTTCTTCCTCTTTGGGGACAGTTTTCTCGCCTTCTTGTATGTCGGATCAGAAGGTTCTGGAATGTCCGGCCAATCTGAATCAGATCCCGTGTCATCATCACTCCACTCATACACAGCCTCAGCAGTCTTGCACCTTGTCTTGCGCTTCCTGACAAATGTTAGAAAGCAGGTAAGCCCCAGGTAAGCATAGATATTACCTAATTATAAATAAAGATCATACATGCAAACACTTCATACCTAGGCTTTGGTCCGTTCAAAGGACACCCCGCTGCTCTATGACCAATACATTTGCATTGCTTACATCTGTTTTTGCCTTTCTTGCTACCACTAAAAGGCATGCCCTGCTTCTCCATGAAATTCTTGAACCTACTCTTCTGAGGTCTTCCTTTGCCTCTTTTAACATTTGGCTGGCACAGCTTGAAAGGTAGTTGAACCACAGGCCACTGTGACTGGTCAGTGCAAGGAGGGACGGCACCAGCGTAGGTAGCTCGAAATTTAGCCAAAGAGAAGTACTCACTTACATATTGATCAAGGTGTGACAGAGTTCTTTTGTGAACCAAGAAGATTAACGCGTGTGGGCATGGCTTCCCAGTATGCTGCCACTCTAAGCAGCTGCATTCTCTACTGTCAATCTTCACGACATGCCTCAGGCCATTCCGGCTCAAATCTCTCACCTCACAGTGTGGTCGTTAGACTCTCCAACTCTAAGGTAACCAAGACCTCAACTTCTCTGGTTTATTTGCTGAATAACAGCGGGTAGAATGTGCCCTCTTAGTCTGTCCCCAATATCTCTTCTTACTTTTATCAGCCTCATCAACATACCTCGTATGGTGTCTATCAACATATGAATTGGAAGGTCTTTTGAGTCTTTGACCCAGTTATTTACGGTTTCAGTAAGGTTGTTGTTTATGTAATCACACTTTATTGCGGGATTAAAAGCACTCCTCATCCATAAAAGGTTGTGATGCCTTTCCAAGTATACGGCAAAATCAGAGTTCTCAGCATGTATCTTGTCCATAAAAAAATTGTAGCTCTCAGGCTTGTAGGCCCTAGCAGCAGTCCACATGTAGCGATATATAGTGTCTGAGTAGTGCATGTACAGGTTCAACATCAAATGAGCATGGTATTCTCTTTGTTCAGCATGTGGAAATACTGTCCGAACTGCATTTGCCAATCCTTTGCATGCATCAGTGCTTATGGCCAATGGTGAAACACCTCCTATTGATCTATGCAGTTGCCTCATAAACCACTCCCAGTTCTCCTTTGTTTTCCGACTGAAACAGGCCGAATGCCACCGGGAACATCCAGTTGTGCCCATCCAGTGTTGCCGCTGATGCTAGACAACCATTCCATCTTCCAGTGAGGACAGTGGAGTCTAAACTCAAATATGGCCTACAACCCTCCTTGAATCCTTGAATACAGGGCTCAAGGGCCATAAAAACGGTTAAAATATATGTTCCCCTCCTCCTCTTTCGTGTCAATCTCGACAACACTACCTTGAGACCTAGATTGTATTTCAGCCTTGAAGCTGTACAACAGCCTGAAACTATTATCCCAGTCCCCATATAGTGTTTTCAAAGCTCTCTCTTTACCTTTCCAAACTATGTGATACGGTAGCTCGACGTTGTAATCAGCCATAAGCTTTACCTGAATCGCCTTGGCAGTCTCATTTGGCGTTTTCTTAAGAATGGCCAAAGCATGCTTCTTAACCCATTCTTGAGTTGCACAAGAAGATCTTAGTTTGCAGCCTGTTGGACACATGTGTGCAGGTCCCATCTTGTTCACCTGCATCGAAACATTCATTTTATACATTAGTTGCTTCATAATAATTCCTAAACTTGCTACACATATGAAAACCAGAACCCGTCAGTTAGAAATAGATATTTGTGTGACGAAAGCTTCTCAGTACCCTAACTGTTTCTCCACCAGGAAGTATCCTAACGGAGATCTTCCATGGGCATTGATCCTTCACCCTCTCCCCATTGTAGTAGTCTAATATGCACCTCGCCTCGTACCGTTTCCTTGTGTTTCTAGTTCTGAAGACGTCAAACTCTCCGATGATACAATATTGCGCAAATGCTTTCCTGAATTCTACCATGTTGGCGAAGTATGTGCCCATCATAATTACAGGTACCACTAGATCATATGTTATCGCTAACTCGCTAGTGACCTCATCATCTACCGGGTTGGCAGCTTCCTCCACTAGTGATTCATCAATTACATCATCACCTGTTTCTTGTTCCACCACCTCTATTTCACTGTCCTCATCTTCCTCTATGTCCGAAATGGGAGGACCTTCATTTTCTTCCTCTACATCATCATCACTAGGTTCACTAGCGATGCCAAGTACATCACACATTGTTTTCTCTGCCATGGGTTCGTCGACGCCATCACCTCCCATGGGTTTGACATTGACATTCTGCCAATCTACTTGCTATGCTGAGAAATTTTCTCCCACATCTGTCTGTACTAGTGATAGTGTTTCTGCCCTTTGTTCCATAAAATCTTCTTCCAATTGGCATTCCCATTGACAAGTATCCTCGTTATCTGAGTCTGCTAACGTCTAGCCCTTCTTGGGGGTGGACTGCTTGTTAGTGTTTCTGGTGGGGGTGGACTCCTTGTTGGTATACTTCTTGGGGGTGATCTTCTTTGTGTTTGACTTCTTGGGGGTGTTCTCCTCGGTGGTCTTCTTTGTGGTTGACTTCTTGGGGGTGTTCTCCTGGGTGGTCTTCTTTGTGGTTGACTTCTTGGGGGTCTTATCCTCGGTGGTCTTCTTTGTGGTTGACTTCTTGGGGTTGGTTTTCTCGGTGGTCTTCTTTGTGGTAGACTTCTTTGGGGTGTTCTCCTCGGTGGTCTTCTTTGTGGTAGACATCCTGGGGGTCTTATCCTCGGTGGTCTTCTTTGTGGTAGACATCTTGGGGGTCTTATCCTCGGTGGTCTTCTTTGTGGTAGACATCTTGGGGGTCTTAACCTCGGTGGTCTTCTTTGTGGTTGACTTATTGGGGGTGGTTTCCTCGGTGGTCTTCTTTGTGGTTGACTTATTGGGGGTGGTTTCCTCGGTGGTCTTCTTTGTGTTTAAGGGGGTGTTCTCCTCGGTGGTCTTTTTTGTGGTTGACTGGGTGTTCTCCTCGGTGGTCTTCTTTCTGGTTGACTTCTTGCGGGTGTTCTCCCCCTCGGTGGTCATCAACCACTCTGCCATAGACTGCACGGAGGCGTTCTTTCTGGGACAGGTCCTCTTGCATAGGAGCTTGTGGTTCCGCTTCAGACTATCTGTTAGAGTAACCTTTGCAGTATTCTTTGGACTAAAATTTCGAGTACCAACCTTACTAGGGCTGATCCAATCCCTCATGGAACTAGGAATGTTCCCGTTACCTTCAGTTAAACCATCCCCCTCTGGATCAGCACGGGTGCTTACGCTAGCGAGAAACAGTATATGGTTGCCCGTTCCATATTTCTCCAATGCCACATCTAAATTAGGTTGACTGTTAACGCCAATCTCAATGTAATCATGGATCCTTCTATTATACCACATATATTTTACTTTTTGGTGAGATCCCATCAGCAAGTTCTCACTAAACTTTCCAATCAGTTCAGCTACTTGTATCCCCTTTTGGCGATCGACGTAGACATCAACATCGTGTTTTTTAAAGAGAACATCTGAGCCATCATCCAGTTCTGCAGTGTAGGGGTCGAATGTGGCCACCATTTTCAAAAGAGGAGGAGGTTCAGCAGCAGCAGGTTTTTCAGTAGCAACAGCAGCAGGTTTTTCAACACCAGCAGGAGGTTCAGCAGCTGGATGATGTTTACCAGGAGCAGGTTTACCAATAGCAGCAGATTTACTGCTAGGATGTGTAGCAGCTTGAGCACCAGCAGTAGATTTTCTTTGATTACCAGCATGATGAACAATATCAGCAGGAGATTTCTTGGATGCCCGGGCAACAACACCATCTCGTGTTCCACCAATAATTTTAGCATGCAAAATGTGGCCAGGAGAGTCTGCAAACCTTTCTAATTGATCTTCAATCTTTTGCATGTCCACAAGTGTAACAACCCCCCGCGGTGATACCCATTTGAATTCTACAGTTTGTGCGGAGCCCATTGGAACAATTCCACGAACAAGTTCAACCATCCCAGATATAGACTTGAAGCTTCTTTCTGCAGCGAGCAAGGTTACCTTACAACCCTCCACAGCTACGGAGTGCCCATTGTCAAGCATACCAATGTACTGATGAATTTGTAGAGGGACGCTGTAATCTTTGCGAATCCTACTCGACACAAGGTTGGGGAAATAAGAAATGCTTGTTAGTGTTCGACTAACAAACATCTCTCGCTAAAATATATCTTGATTTCCTACATCCAGCTAGCAGATACCGATGAAGAATGGTAAAATACATAAGAGAAGACAAGCTCACCTCCTTCGGCTGCTCAGGGTGAGACATGATTCCTGAGTTATGGGCCCTTCCATCCTCTATGCTGCTCATCTCGTCTCCCGGCGATGGCGATCTATTTCCGCGCAACGGCTCGCTCGACATTCGGCATCACCGCGGACCGTCGGGCGCGGGCACGCGAGCTTTAAGCAGCGCTATCTGTCTGTGTCGCTGCCGCCGCCATCCTAGGGTTCAGGCAAGGTTAAGGGCGGAGGAACGAACTAGATCTTGACCGTACACCGCTGCAGAGTCACCCCATTACATCGAATTGTCACGCAGATTGACACGCTGAACGAACATGAAACGGAGAAATACTGACATGCGGGACCACAATGGGCCTAGAATGAGAGAAGTCACGGCAATATTTGGTTTGCCCTCATTTCGTTCAGAATGGGCCCTCTGAGGAATTACCTATCCAACTTTTCAAATGGCGTCTATTATAAGCAACAAAGGTACCTGTGAGCCTGTGCCAAGGAACTCGGTGACCATAAACAAAATCACCCCGTTTAGAGCATATCTACATGGTCCGACTCAGGCAGGCCCATTAATTCGAAATTTGATAATTTTGAAATTTATACGGGTTCTCCTACACAGCAAATGCTTCTCTAATGGGACTAATCACTGTTGTCTAGTTTTTTGCCAGAGACTCACATGTAATTTTGGTGCTTGCAATTCTTCAGCAGGTCCAAAAGCACTTATTCAATAGCTAAGAGGGTCTTTTAGGGTCAAATTTGTCTAAATCATACTTACATGGGCCGATTCTGTTGGGGCCCATTCATTAGAAATTTGTCAATTCTTGAAATTTATATGTGCACTCCTATTCAGCAAAGGTGGGCGCTCTATAACAGGAGTTGTCCTATACACCATCTTGGTCGGCGCGGACGAGCCGCCACGCATCCTAGACGTGTTGTGTGGGACTCTGACTTTTCCTCTATTTTTCTATGTTTTTCTTTTTGTTTTTTTTTTAACTAGACGTTTCGAGATTTGAACACTTTTCTAGGCTCAATGTTTTTTCAAAACTAATCAAATTTCAAATTAGAACAAAATTTAAATTGGAAAATTGGAAAATTTCAAAACAATTTTTCTCCAAAATGGAACTACTTTTAAGTGGAAATAAATTTAAAATTAGAAAAAAATTTAAAAATTTATTGAATTAAAAAATCTAAATAAAATTCTAAATTTGAACAAATTTCAAAATCTCAACAATTCTAAAAATCTAAACAAAATTCTCCCTTGATGCAACACCGCCCCGGTGACGCCATTCATCTCCCTCCAAACACCACCTCCTTGCCCAAACGCATGCCACAGCAACATCGACAAGCCCTTCTTCCTCTTCCCAGCACGATGGAAGGATGCAACGCCCATCCACTCAGCCTCTAGTACCGCAACACTGCCGAATCTAAGCAGCAGCGCCATTCATTTCCACTGGCCTCACCACTGCCATCATCAGCACTGCCACCAGCAGCCAAATCGGCGGGAAAGTCAGAACCTATTATTAGAGATGATTGACTTAGGATAAAAATATAATTTCCATTATCTTTACTATTAAAGCTAAAGCGGTGTCCGGTGTCACACTTTCAGATTCTGATTTTGCTCTCAGACAAGACACTAAATTACCCACCAATCTTATATTTACTAATTGGAGGCACCATAGGAGCCACCACGTTAATCCTAGAAAACCTCCTAAAAATAACCACAAGATTTTAATTGTACGGTTACGATTGAATAACGGGACGAAGAGTTCTATTTCAGCGCGATTGGAGTCCTAGATGCATGGCTCCTTGCTCCGATCGGCCCAGTACCTAGAAAATATACGTATCTGATACAGATGCATGTGAGCTGGCACTGTGTAATTTTTTCGTGATCTACGACTACGACGCGGCCATGTCGCCGATGCCGAGGACAATCCCGCCGGAGGCGACGTTCCATTAGCTAGAGCCCCGATGCTGAAGGCAGTCACGTTTTATGAGCCAAGAGAGAGCTATGTCGGTGATGCTTTGATGCTGGAGGTAGTCCCGGCGGTGGCGACGTTTCATGTCAGATCTATTTCCGCGACTCTACAGGAAGTCCCTAGACGGAGGGTTGTCTATACAGAATAATTTTAGTTTTATGTTGGGCACAAATCAGCTGGATGTGTCCATGTTGTTCGAAGCGTTAAGGATATCGATGTATACATCTACATATGGCGAATGGCTACCGGAAGAGCACCTGCTGTAAAAAACCTAACATGGTGATCAAGCCCTGGTCTGGATTCACAAAAACAGGACAGCAAGTGCACGTTGCTATCATCAAAGTCTGATGGGCATCATATTTGCCAGATCTGTCCTCAAACGGTTCTGGACATTAACAGTAGTACCAAGTTTCTGTGTACTCCTAATATATTTCAGGCGTGTCTTTCTAATCTGTACAACAATTTCTTAAGTTCTTTTTTCATTACATGCACGATCTATATATACGCATGCATATGCAGGTTTATATCATGCATGCATAGATCGATTTATTATATGGTACCATCATATATCCCCTTATATCAAGGACCATAACCACCTTTCAGTGACACGGCAGGTAAAAGATGCAGTGAAATTGCAAGTTATAAATAAAAATTTATATTTATATTTGCAATACTTCTTTTTTTACAAGACACGTGATATTTGATTGACGTGCAGAAGACTACTCCCAGGCATCCTCTCGCCCTCCTCCGTTCAGTGCAGTGCTAAGCATTATAGCATGGAGGAGGTGATGCACAGCGGCTGGTGGAGTTTGGCGACAAATGAGCTACAAAAGCTACTACCATCTATGTATCTTCTAAATTGAAAATTCTTTAGTACTCACGTGCTGATAGCCTGGCTGAATACTATAGAATGTTACAGTCAAACAAGTTCTTCGCTTCGACATTCTGTGATTATATAAATTGCCATCTAATTACTGGAGTTATTCACAGGTGGCTGCAGTCCAAAATTCACAAGGATGACACATAAAAGTTTTGCAATAATAGTTGATTTATTTAAGTGGATATTGTCCATTATTTGTCTTATTTTTCGGCTTGCTGATCTGTTGGTCGCAAAGGATCTTGGGTCATATCTAGATTCTACAGAAGGTAATAATTGAGAATCAATGGACAACGTCTTGATTTTCGAATTTAGTAGTTACTCAATCATTAACACTATTTGTGTCTTTTCTTCATCTGTTACGTTCAGATAAAATTATTTACTTGATGTCTAAACTATTTTATTGTGCTCAGTTGCTAGACAGTTGATATTTATTTCATGATATAGATATATATATAGAGTCGCGCTATTTGACTCCCTGGGTGTAGAATAACTTATTCTACACCCACCCCCTATCTTTGCAACCGTAGATGATTTTTATGTCACGTAAATTTTGACTTATTTCGGAAGTCGAGCAGAACATAAGAAAAAAATAAAAAATGACATAAAAAATTATTTACATGTCGTAAAAAAATACGATGTAAAATATGTATTTTTGTGTTATTTTACACTGTAATGACTCATACACTATGTTTTTTATATCAATTTTTTTTGTTATGAGTCAATACGAACGTAATTATTAGTATGCAAACATAAAATTATTATTTATAACAACATAAAATTACGTTGAGTGCAGAATAACTATTCTGCATCATGGGTGCTGAATAGCGTTTCTATATATATATATATATATATATATATATATATATATTAGTGCTTCCAAAATTTGAAGTAGCTCAATAGTAACAAAACGGAAAAATTAAAATGTTGCTATCCTTTGAAGACATAAACACAAATATTCTAATCAGTAACTAATTGAACAAACATAAATTTCAATCATATGAATTACTGTGCAAATTATTATATGCTTTGGAAGGCAATCTTTAAAAATTTAATTTTTAATGCTCTTATTTATGTTCCATGTAAAGTATATTAAGAAATGTTGATACATTTAAATAACTACCTTTTGTCGAAAAAATACTAGCCCGTGCTGATGCACGGGTTAATGACTAGTGTCACTAATAAGTAAAAAAAATGATTCGTTGCCACATCTTAAAACACCCGAAACGTTTTCTTGTCCCGCACCGAACTGGCAGCAAACATAGCGCGTCCCCTCCCGCCCTCCCCAATCTTTTCTCTCCTCATCTAACTAAAACAGGCCCGATTTTAGATCAGGGCTGCAACCTTCTGTTCCCCACGACAAACCAGCGACGAGAAGCACCTAGGCAGGTCGTCCACTACCCTTGCCACCACCCCACCTATGTTGGACCCACTTGGAAGGGGAGAGGAACCGCGTGGAAACAGGTGCTCGTCGATGCGGTTGCCATCGGTGATGGGATCGTCCCAGTTAGGTGCCTGCAGCCCGAGGCGCGACGATACATCCGCAGCTGGATGATGAAAGTGGCAGCGGCGTCTAGCAAAACCACTTACGCCGCTCACTAAAAAACGACATCCGCGGACGTCGTGGTGAGCAGATTTGGTTAAATGGCTAAAGCAGCTAAATTCACGTATTCCGACGGCGCCCGCAATCTAACAACGCCTTAAACGCAACAGCGATACCAGAACCACAAAGAAGAAGAACAACTCAGACCGCGCGTCGCTCGAGTGGCTCGGGGGAACCTAGCGCATCGACGCCAGGGCCCCTCCGACTCTCTCAACTCTGACACTGTCGCCGGCCTCGCCGCAGCGGCCCCTTCCTCCAAAGGTGGTCGGGGCTTCTCGCTTTGGACGCGGAGACCTGCAACGCTTAGGATGCAGAGATCAATGGCAAGTGAGGTGCGTCTTGGAGGCGGGGCTGCAGCTTCGGTCTCGGCTTGGCGACGTAAGGTGTTGCTTGTGCAGTTTGCGGCGGTGGGTTTGGTGCGAGCCGGCGGCGCCAGATGTGCAGAAAGGTGGTGGTGGGGCACGCGGGCGTCGGATCTGGCCTGCACTCAGCTGGTTCCATGGGGAATCACAGGGGAACTGAAGGGAAAGTGGGTGACGAGGGTTAACTCGACAAATGTCCTAAATGAAGGACTTAGGATCGGGGGAATAGGGCGTCGGATGAACTCAAAGGTAAAGATCAATCAAACAAGGCGTGTATTGAGAATAAATGTGGTGGTCAACTTGGCTTACTCTCAATCTGTCCCTGACCGGCCTCTCCTGGCCATGTCTCAAGGAACCGGTCGGGTTCGATACATATTACAATATCGGTATACGACATGGACTCATATTTAGACTATGATTACACTTGGGCCTAGCTTAACAGGCCTCAGGGGTACACAAGTAACGGGCTCTATTATCTGCACCCTTGTCAGTAGCCCCCGAGATTCTACCAGAATTGCAGATTTGGGTTGAATCTCAAGTCTTCATATCTTCGACTTGATCAATCTTCGACTTCTTATTCTCCCTGTACTCAATTAAACAACTCTCATTATATTATCTCGCAAGGGGTTTTGGTTAACAAGCCTGGCAGCTCTGACGGCTCAAGAGGCCAGTTAACTGCCGGAGCAGATACTTGTCACCTACTTCAAACTCAATCCCCTTGGACTTGAGTCTGGGACCTGGTCTAACCCATTCTTTTGCCGCATTTAGGACTTACAAAGAAAGAGTTCCAGTAGTTCTCAGGGTACCCAGTGCGTCCACCAGGATTTTCTTCATGTCCTAGACATGGATACTTACTAGCAGAGCGCATCCAGGTGTGTATACTAGGCCACACAGGACGGATCCTGGGGTCTTACCTTCACAATCTGTTTCAATCATGGCATTCGAGTTTTGTCGCGATGACGCAACTCGAGAATCATATATTGCAATTGTTTCAACCTTGTTTGACTGTTTCAATACTGAAAATCTTCGGGTTGTCCAACTTTGACTAATATGAATTCCCTCCCAATGGTAGTAACATCACTATACAAGTTTTCTTTTGCTTTCTTTATTATTCTTGGAATCTGAAATTTCGTCGGGTGCGCGACCAGCGCTCCCGATGGTAGTAGCCCCCGAGGCTATAGTCGAAAAATGTTTCGAGTATAGGCTCAAGTAAAAAAATTCCTTGCCTCTTTCCCGTAGCTGCTTGTTTTGCTCAATGATATCGTCGGGTGCGCGCCCGTCGCTCCCAATGGTAGTAGCCCCCGAGGCTATAGTCGAAGATTTTTCCGGGTATAGACTCAAAGACGAGTTTTCCTTCACTGGTGCCTTGTGTCTTGCATTTAATATTTGTCGGGTACCTTGATCAGCACCGATGAATATTGTAGCATTCTAAGTTGTTGCTGAATTTCCTATGGGTAGCCATGATCATTGAATTGTCACTTGATGTCTTATTCTTCAGCAACGTAACACTTGTGATGTCATTGATAGAGTCACTCTATGTGTGATTTGACTGGACGGTGATAGTTCCGCGTGGGCAGCGCAGTAATTTTACAGTTTTTCTTCCTGTTAGTGGGCTTACCGCTTCCGCTCCTTACGCCACGTCTCAGCCCACGTTCCTTTCACATGAAGCTTTATAAGGGGGAGACTGTGGTTTTTACTGTTTACCAGTTCTTTGTTCTTTCGCCGCCACCATTGTTGCATCTCCCTTGAGCTCCTGAGCTTTCTCGCAGCCCCCGAGCGCACCTCCTCCATATGCCCATAAAGAGAGTTGCTCACAAGGAACCGATGGCGAAGAAGAAGAGAGGAAACGCGGTGACCAGCTGGGTGCCTTCGGAATTCAAATAATTCGATCTGCTCAAGGTC
Organism: Dactylis glomerata; assembly: GCA_007115705.1. Taxonomy (NCBI): domain Eukaryota; kingdom Viridiplantae; phylum Streptophyta; class Magnoliopsida; order Poales; family Poaceae; genus Dactylis; species Dactylis glomerata. The sequence continues at coordinate 135,985 of QXEO01000805.1, forward strand.
CAGAGGGATGGGTTCCTCACTGGAGGGGAGCAGGTCATCTTCCCTAGCACCGAACGCATCCCCAAGCCCCCGAGCGGCTATCAGGTGATGTTCCTTGCTTTTCTTTTGCGTGGTCTTTCTCTCCCTGCCCACGAATTCCTCTATGGGCTTCTTTTTATTTATGGCATGCAGCTTCACCAGCTCACACCAAATTCTATCTTGCACATCGCCTACTTTATCACACTATACGAATCCTTCCTGGGGGTCGAGCCCCATTGGGTTCTTTGGAAATTCCTCTTCCGCCTCCGACCCAGTGTCTCTTTATCTAAGAACCCTGAGCTGGGCGGGGCTGTTGTATCTGTGCGTGCTGAGGCACATTATCTGGAATTTAGCATGGCTGCCTCAGTCCAAGGTTGGAAGAAGAAGTGGTTCTACATCAAGGACCAGAAGGCTTCTTCCTCTGAGAAATTTGGGATTGCCCCCTTTGATGCAACCAAAAATCTGACGAAGCTGACATCGTGGGATTCTCCTCCCACGGAAGCTGAGATCGAAGACATCAAACCTTTGTTGTCTCGTATTCAGAGTCTGAAGAGCGCAGCTGGAGGTGCACTAACGGGGACACAACTCATGGCGTTCTTCCTACAGAGGCGCATTCAACCTCTTCAAGCTTGTGTCTCAAGACTTTGGACGTATTCTGGCTTGGAAGATCCTTCTCGAATGTCGAAGGAAGACCTAGAGAAAAAGGGTCTCGACAAGCGAGTCAGGGCTTTGACTACTCTCACAAAGGAGAACGAGATTCTAGCCTTGTCAGCTGATTTCTTTGACTCCACTCATCCTTTACCCAAGGTTTGTGCTTTGTAGTTTATCAATGTCGACTTCCTTACTCTTCGTCTTTTTGTACTTTGTTGTTTGTTTGCTAATACTTTGTGATTGATTCTTTTTGTAGGGCCACCAGTTTTTCATTTCTCGTCCTCCTCTTCTAGAGGAGGGGCCTATCTAGGCGGATCCTACCTCTGTTGCTTCTGAAGCCCCCAAGGCTGATGATGGCCAGGACAGAGATGATGCCGACATTTCTCGAGAAGAAAGCGGCTCCACTTTGTCGCCCCCTGCTGTTTCTGAAGAGCCAAGCCTAGATAAGAAGAGGAAGCGTGTCAACGAACTGCTTTCTTTGAGTACCTCTGCTCAAAGAGATGCGCCAGGGGAGCCCTCTGCTCCCAATACCTCTCAAGTCGAAATTTTTAATGCTTTGGACTCGTGAGTTTGCTGACTCGAATCTTTATTTTTAATTCTTGCCCTTTCGGTTGATGCTAAGTTTTGCTTTTTGTTTCCTTCTCAGTGATGATGATGATCCGAAGAGGGATTCTGCAGCTGCTCCCCTCTTGGATACTTTGACTATCACCAAGGTGCCTTCTCAAGAGGACACTATGATAGTTAAATCGCCAGAAGCCCCTGCTAAGAAGGGTACATCTTCTCGCGCTTCCAAGCGCCTGAAGAAAGCGGTGGCAGTGGGTACTTCCCTTGAAGCCCATCGACCAGTGGCTTCTTATGATGATGTGAGTATTGCTTTTTGTAGTCAATTCTTTCATTGCTTGAATTTGTCTTCTCATGCTTTCGTTTGGCAGAATTTGATGCAAAAATTTCTCTCCCTTGGCACTGAGTGCGTCGAGTTCCTAAAGACTGCTCAGGCTTCTCAGGGTATGCATGGTTTGTGTTATGTCTTCTACTTGTTCTCGTGTTTCTCGTGGTCTCTTACCCTATTTGCTTTTCCTGCTTTGGCTTGTAGATGCTCTGACCGCAGCTAATGCTCATATAGCGGCTCTGGAAGCCGAACTTAATGCCTCTAGAGAAGCTTGGGAAGGTGCCAATGCTGCCAAGGTTGCTGCTGAGAAGGCCACTAAGTCTGCAGAAACCAAGGCTAAGAAAGCTGAAAAAGCACTTGCCGATGCTGATCAGAAGCGTGTCCGGAGAGAGCAAATGATAGCCAAACGTCTCGACAAGATTTCCATTCTTGTTGGTGGTAAGTGTCATGTTGTTCCTTTTTTGTCTACTTGCTCATGCTTCTACTTGTTGATATTTGCTCGCTTTCTCTTGTCTTTTTCTTTTGTGGTGCAGCAGACAAAGTTGGAGTATCTTTGGAACCTCGACAGCCGGACACCGAAGATCCTCTGATAGCTGCGGTGGATTTGCTGGAGTCGAACTGGACGTTGGTCCAGGAAGTTCTTCAGCTGACTCACCACGTGCTAACGTGGATGTTTGTCGGGTTGTGGCCGAAGAAGAAGGCGGAGATGCCGGTCGACAACCTTAAGAAGCTTGCCGAGGCCTTCAACACCCTCGAAGATCCTGTTCTCACAATGAAGGTCCGGTCGGAAAAACGGGGTGTCGAAGGGGCGATTGCGTTTGCTCAATCACATGGTGAAGAAGTGGACTGGGAGAAGGTTAGCTCTTCTCATGCTCGTCCTCATTCAGAACTGCTAGGATTCTTTGAGAAGGCGAAGAAGTACGCGATGGGCATCATTTCTATCATCACTCCTTCAGCGGCTTCTTCGACTCCTACGCCTAGCTCTTTGACTCTTGTGCCAAGTGCTTCGATGCCTCCGCCAAGCGCGGGTGCTGATTCTTTTGCGCCTTCTACCGCCACGGAGCCTGCTGCTGACGTGGCGTAGAATTTAGCCTTTTCTTGTAATTTTTCCCTTTTGAGTTAATGTAGTAGAACTTCCATCCTTCGCCTGATAATCTAGTGGGGAACCCTGTAAATATTTTTACTTTATGAAGCGTTGCTCTTGGTCATTTGATGTGTTTCTGAGTTGTTTCAACTTTCATTCTTTTGACTTCCAGCCTATATATGTTGGTGGATCGCCGAATCATGGTCGCGACTCGCCACCTGCCAATGTGTTCGACTTTGGGGTTCCTTCTCCTCCTCGTTCTTCTTGCCGATGCACTGAGTATTTATCGAGGATTTTAGACCTCGAAGGTCGCTTGTCGTTGATGAAGCGTCAAGCAAAATCTGCCTTGGACCAGGCTGGCAAATCTTATGGCTTGATGAGGGAGGTATCTGCGCTTGAAGATAAGGTGTCTGGTTTGGTGGCCCAGGTTATGCACTTAAAAAATGTGACTCCTATCTTGTTGAGATTATCGAGTCAGCTTGCAAGCAGCTGAAATGTGAGTTTTTCTCCATACCCTCTCAAATTTCCAGCTGCTTCTCTTGGCTTTGTATTTTGACGAATTTGCGTCTTACAGGTACTTGCTTGCATCCCACTGATGAAGACCGTCGGGTTTCCAAGCGGATCGCAGCTCTGGAAAGGGTGTCAAGGGATACAAATTCTTTATGGGCTGACCCGCGGCGTCGCAACGCTATTGTTCTTCTACAGGATCGCGCTCAGCACATTGGGGAAGCTGTCGATGGTTGTCAAAGATCGTTGACAACTATGTACTCCGTTATGCTTCCTCGCAATCCTCCGCCGGAAAGTTTTAAGCAGCTACTTGACGCTTTTAGGTCGAGTCAACGAATTCATCGCTTGGTAGAGCTAAACTTAGTAGCAGGTGCTAATTTTGCTCTTGGATGGATACGCAAGTGGCATCCAAGGCTGAATTTTAGTTCCATGTCTCTAAGTTTGCCTCCAGGGTGCACGACGCTGCAGGTCCATATGGATGCCACGCTTCCGCCGGCGAGGAGGATCATAGGTAGGTTGCTTCAAGAGGATGCTATATTTTTCCGCGAGCATCATTATTTGAATCCTCTTATGGTAGATGATTCTGATCAACCCATGCTGTAATACTCTATTGTGGGATATACGTTTTTGCTTATGGAACGCGAGAGTTTTTGTGTTCTGGGGCTATTTGCCAGAAGTTCGTGTTCTCAAGGTATTTATGCTTGTTAGTGCGTTTGTCGCAATTCCATAGTGTAGAGCTTTGGGGTTTGTTTTGCTAAGACTTGTAAACTCAAAAAGGAGGAACTTTGTCTTTATTATGCTCGAATATAAGATACATGGGGTGTCCCAAGAGACTCGGCCAGTGACCTGTGTTCTGGGTCTAGAGGGCATTGCCCTAGAATAACTCGTGGCTTAATAGCCTTATTTTTCCCACTCTACTCTTGTATGTTTGTTGTCTATGTTGCCGAGGCCTTTTCCCCTTCTCCTGTATCTTCCTTTGGGTCTGATGGCTGTACCCGCAGTTTCTTCGCTTCTGGTTCTGCTAGGTGACAAGGGTATAGTTAATAGAGCTCGTTAGTTGAGTACCCCTAAGGCCCGTATAGCTAGGCCCAATTGTAATGATAGTCGAATACGAGTTCCTACCGTATGTCGATATTGTAATTTGTATCGAACCCTACCCGATCCTCGAGACCTGGCCACCTATATAAAGGGGCCAGGAGGGGACGGTGTAGGGCAGATTGAAAGCAAGCCAGGTAAAACACCCAAGTTTACTTTCGACGCATACTTATTTCGACTAACTTTACCTTCGAGTTCATCCGACGCCCTATCTCTCCGATCCTAAGTCCTTCATCTAGGACATTTGTCGAGTTAACCCCTCGTCAATTGGCGCCGACCGTGGGGAACTTGGGCGTTGGAATCATGAATTCGACGGCTTTTTCGCTTTTAGCCAACAGCAGTGCAGAAGTCAACGAAAATCAAGAGATGGAATTGACAATTGGAAGTTTGAGCATCCTCATCGGGCCATCAGGCTCATCTCGCCTTTCAGATCGGACGAAACAAGATCCGACGACAAGTGAACCCGAAACAGTAGCAATGATGGAGTATTCCGACGGCTCTTCCAGCGAAATAAACTCGCCGGTCAACCTAGGAGAAGTGCAAAAAGGAAAAGTCGCAGAAGAAGCAAAGGAAAATCTCGACACAGAAGTCCAACTCGACGATCTCATGATCTGCCTCGACGATATCTCAGACAAATCAACAGACACATGGAAAACAGGGTTAGAGCTTTCTGAAGATAGCGACTCGATCTTCTCAAGCTTCAATAGTAACATCGGCAAACAATGCCAGGTGCTCGCCATTGTGGGAGACAACTCAGAAGAATTCGATGAAAATAACAACCCAGTCCTAAATCCAGCAAATATCGACAGAGGAGCAAATCACCTAGCAGAAGGGCAAACAGCAGAATCCCTCGCAGCCAGGGAAATTTTTTGACTATCAGTCGACGAATGGAGGATAATAAGAGAAGCCGTAGAACACGGCACGCCAATACCATCAAATTCCAGCAAAGACATGCTTTTGGGGTATCATTATACCCTAAGGCAGCAGGCAAAGCAATTAGCAAAGGAGAAAATAGAGATACAAAAAAGAAAAGATTCATCCATGGCAGCTAGCGAAGCTGCTCAAAAAGCACAAAGCGACGCATCATATAGTAACGCAAGGAAAAATCGTCGACATGGTTCAAGGTACGACAACCTCGAGTACTCCGACAGGCAAAGTATTTCCAAAAACCTTGACTCGTCCTTCCTATCGGTCGACGAGCAGGGGAACATCCTACCGAAAACCCCTGAAGCAGCACTAGTAGCAGCGCAAGCATATCTACTTACAACTCGACCAAGTCCAGGAGATCCTAGGGAGCATATGCATAGAGCAGCACTGAACGGACTCAACATGGTGGGCCACAAGCTATCAGCAAAAGGAGAAGAAGCATATCACCACAAGGAAGTGCACAAAGCAAGGTCACCTCGCCGTCACAATAGTCCTCGGCGCAGAAGCAGCAAGCAACGATCTCGATCGCCATCACCAAAACATCACGGTGGAACCCGAAGATCGCGATCCCCAAATGAAAGACGCGACTATGAAGACGACGAGAAAGAGATGGGGGCATCATGCTTTACCCGCAGGGTTCGCATCACTCCAGTTCCAGAGGGATTTAAATTACCTCATGATCAGCAAAAGTACGATGGGTCACAGGAACCACAATCATGGTTATCAGATTATCTACAAGCAGTGCAAATATTAGGAGGAACCAAAGAAACAGCAATGCAAAGTTTGCAACTACACCTCACCGGAGCAGCAAGGTCATGGTTGAGCAAACTAGAGAAAGAAACCATTGGAAACTGGGAAGACCTCACAAAGCAATTCACAGGCAACTTCAGGTCGACATACAAGCGGCCAGCATCAATAGAAGAAGTTAAAGCGTGCATGCAGCAACGCGACGAAACACTGCGGGCATACATCCAAAGATGGAGCCTTATCAAGAATTCGGCAGTCGAAGTTTCAGACGAAAGAGCAATAGATGCATTCATTATTGGATTAAGGCGAAGAGACCTAGTCGAAGAGATGGGTAGAATCAAGCCAAAAACAGTGTCAGACCTCATGGACACAGCAAACAGATTTGCAGATGGAGAAGACGCATGCAACAACAAACGGACGCGATCCCCAGAAGACGATAGAAGAAATAGATATGGAAGTCAAAGGAGATGGTCCAGAAATTACGACAACTATGGCCCCCATAGCCAAGTCGCCGCATGATACAAAGATAACAGCTACCAAGGAAGTGATCGAAGAAGTTCAGGATATCGAAGTTACGGAAAAGAGGACTATAAAAAATTCCCCGCAAGAGAATCCAGAGAATTCAACCCCTCGCCAGAAGATATGCTCAACGGACCTTGTCATATACACTCAGCGTTCGTCGATGGGAAGCGAGTATCAAGGCACGCAATGAAAGATTGCACAACATTCTTAAAATTTCAAGAGGCAGCACTAAACAAGCAAATTGAAGCAAGGCGACAAGGATTTGAAGGAAGCAACAACCCTCCGGCAAAACAGCAAGGAAACAACGGAGCTCCTCAAGGACAAGACCAGCAAAACCAGGGACACGACGACGACGAAGGGTACGTTCCATCAAAAGGACACATCACAGCAATGATACAACCTATGCCCAAGTCGAACAAAGAAGAGAAGAGTATAACTCGACAAGTCAACCTAGCAGTCATCTCACCTCCAGCCACAACGGAGTATCTGCACTGGTCAGAACAACCAATCGAGTTCAACAGAGAAGACCACCCTATAACAGTACCTCGGCCGGGAAACGCGCCTTTGGTACTCAAAGCTCAAATCGGCGCGTATGATGTCGACAGAATATTCATGGACGCAGGGAGTGGAATTAACCTGATATACGCAAAAACACTCCGAGCAATGCATATATCACTAGAGTTCCTGAAGCCAACAGATTGTTCCTTCCATGGGATCGTGCCAGGAAGTGCCAATTACCCACTGGGTCGAATAGCACTCAATGTTTGCTTTGGCAACCGACAAAATTACAGAAGAGAAAAGCTAGACTTCGAAGTCATGGACTGGCCATCTCAATATCACGCAATCCTCGGACGACCCGCGTTCTCGCGATTCATGGCAGTGCCTCACTATACATATTTGGTACTTAAAATGCCAGGACCAAGAGGAGTAATTACAGTGAAAGGAAGTTTTGAAGTTTCAGATCTCTGGGACAAGGATTTCCACAAGATGGCACAAAACTTCGGCATGATAGCCAACTACGCAGAGAAGGCAAAAAGCACGACTACAGAGGGCGTCAAGCCACTCGAAGGACACGCTGCGGAGCCCGAGATGAAGAAACCGCGAGTAGGAGCATCAGGAGAGGACAAAAATACAGGAGAAGAGGAGAAAGCTATGACAACATAAGCATCAAAGCACAATAGAGTAGAAGAATAAGGCTGTAAAAGCCACGAGTTATACCAGGGGCAATGCCCTCTAGATCTAGAACACAGGTCATAGGCCGGATCTCTTGGGTCACCCCATGTATCTTACATTACAAGTATAATGAAGACGAAACGTTCCTCATATTCGAGTTTACGAGTCTTTCAAAGAGAAAATGCGGCAAACGCACGAGTCATACAATAACGCTCTGAGAACAAAATTTTTGCCATAAAAGTCGCGAAATAAAACACTCTCGCGTTGCACACATACAAAAATATGTTACAACATCGGGTTGTCAGAATCATCTACACCCAAAGGGTCTAAATAGTGAAACTCGCGGAAAAACGCGGCATCTTCTTGCAACAGCCTGGCTATAATTCGTCGGGCAGGCTGCAGGGTACTCTCCAAGTGTACTCGAAGGCTAGCTCCACCTGGAGGGTAGCTCAACGATATAGAACTATAATTGAGTCTTGGTTTCCACTTGCGTATCCACCCAAGAGCAAAATTGGCACCTGCCACTAAGTTCAGTTCTATCAACTGATGAATTCGCTGGCTGGATCTAAAAGTATCAAGGAGAAGTGGGAAAGTCGCAGGTAGAGGATTGCGAGGAAGCATAACAGAATGCATAGTTACGAGAGATCTTCTGCAGCCGTCCACCGCTTCACCAACGTGCTGAGCACGGTCCTGAAGCAATACAATAGCACTCTGGCGTCGAGGATCAGACCACAAGTTTTCAACACATGCGGACATTTTCTCTAGGGCCGCATTTCGCTCGGTAACCCGACGATCTTCAGCAGCAAAATCTAAAAAAGTGCCTACGAGGGCAAGAGGATATCATAAAAACAGCAGTGGGGCAAAAAGAGAGAAAAGATAAGTCGAAGGGAAACTTACATCGCAACATCTCGCAAGCGGACTCGATAATGCCAAGGAGAAAATAATTGCATTCCTCGTGATGCAAATTTTTTGCTGTCAAGCTGGACACCTTATCATCAAGAATAGATACCTGCTTCGTCAAATTGGAAGTCTTGCTGGCTTTGTCAAATGACATCTGAGCTTGCCGCTTGGCTAAAGTTAGGCGAGCCTCAAGATCGGAAACCCTGGAAGAGTATTCTGCGCATCGACTGCATCGACTAGGAGTCGACAAAATCTGAGAACCGAACACGCGGGCAGAGGAAGGAGCAGGACCATGAGTCAAAGGATCATTGACGTGCATCGACTACAAGCCAAAAAAGGAAGGAAAAACATTTCAGAGAGACAGCATAAGACTTCATACCCTAAGAAATATATTTACATAAAGTGCAAAACCCTATGACTAAGGTTCTCGGGTTGCACGCAACTAAAGTTTTTTACATTCAAAAGGAGAAATCTAAAGCTACAGAGAAGCCAATTCTACGCCACCTCAGCATTACGCTCCGTGGCAGAAGAAGGCATGGCAGTTTCCTCGCCAGAAGTTGACGGCGGCACTGGATCTTCCACCGCTGGAGGTGGTGCAGCAGATGCCGCAGAGGATGCCGAAGGGGAAATAAGTGTCACCAATGCAGGCGCCAACTTCTTCGCCTTCTCGAAAAAGCCTTCATCTCGTCGCGGGTGCGGCCATGGGGAGAGCTCACCATCTCCCAGTCGAAGTCCGTACCGTGCGCAAGGGACAGTGCGATAGCACCCTCGGCGCCACGCTTAATAGAAAGCCCTTTCAGCTGGAGGGTGGGGTCTTCAGTTGTATCGAAGGACTTGGCAAGATTATTCAAGTCGTCCTTCGGAACTGCTGCCCTTTTCTTCGGCCACAACCCGACAAACAGTCGTGATAGAACGCGGTTAACTAACTCGAAAGTTTCCTGGATAGATATCCAGTTTTCCTCGAGTAGGTTAACTGCAGTCATCAGAGGATCATCGTCCGGTTGCAGGGATGACGGAGACACCCCGGTAAATCCTGCACGACACGAAGCAGACAGAAGAGAAAAAGAGGAGAAAAAAGTCAGCAAGTACAACAGTGCAACAGAAGTCGTAAATAGAAGACAAGGTGAAACACTTAGTTTCAGCAGCAGTAGATATCGTGTGAAGACGCTCCGCCACGGCTTGCTCTCGCTGGGCATGATCCTTGTTGGCATCAGCTAAAGCTTTTTCAGCTTTCTTCGCCTTACCAAGCGCAGATTTCTGTGACTTCTCAGCGTTTGCCTTGGCAGTGGCTGCAGCATCATAAGCTTTCTGTGAAGCACGGAGCTCCGCTTCCAGCGACGCAATCCGAGCGTTAGCCGTCGCCAGAGCAACTACAGAAGAAGAGGCAAGCGTGTCAGATAAGCAGCAAAGGATAAGTACAAGGAAAAAGTTGTGACTGGACGTCAAAAGTGCACCTTCGGACGCTTTCACAACCCTCAGGTATCCAGCACATTCCGTGCCTAAGGCGACAAATCTCTTCAATAGTGCCTAAGAGAAAGGACGTGTAAGAGCACAAGTATATGCAAAGGAAAGACAAGAAAAGGAAAAGCAAAAGGAGTCGCTCACATCGTCGGGAGAACCCGCCGATACATGGGCCGCAAGAGAAACGTCGGGTTCTTTGGCCTTCTTTGAGCGTTTGTTGCTTCGAGTTTCCGGAACCTTCTTGACAGAAGCCCTGGTGACCCTCGGTGCGGCAACTGGCTCAGGGGGCTCGGCAGCGGTCATTGGCGACATCAAAGGAGCAGTTGAATCATCTTTTGGCGGCTCTTCATCATCTCTATAAAGAAGAAAATACGTTATATGCCATACTACAGAAACAAGACAAGAATGGTGCAAATGAAGAACTCAAATAAAACACTTACGACGCCAAGAGGTCGAAGAATTCCATATCTTCTGTCAAGACAGGAGATTTCTCCGCAACTGCTTGTTGCAAAGAGGAACTCGAAGAAGCAAATTCGTCGACTCGTTTCCTCTTCTTGTCCAAGCCAGTGTCTTTAGGCCGCACAGGAAGAGGCGATGTCGACGAACTAGTATCCTCTTCTGATTCTTTGGCATCATCTCCGTCCTGATTATCATCAGCCTCGGGGGCTTCAGATACAGACATGGCCAGATCAGCCGGAAGGGGCCCTGCCTCTGGAAGAGGGGGGCGCGAGAGGAGAAATTGGTGTCCCTGCACGCGAATGCGTTACTAGAGTAAGTCAGGAAAAGGAAAACATAGTTTGAGAAACACAAAAATCGACAACAAGAAGCCAAGAAGTAAGCAGATATATACCTCAGGAAGAGGGTGCACGGAGTCAAAGAAATCAGCGGTCAAATCAGCAACTGCATGATCCTTGGTGAGCTTGGTGAGACTCCTGACCCGCTTGTCGACATCTTCTTTCGATATCAGATCTTCAGAGACGCGGGTAGGATCTTCCAAGCCGGAGTAACTCCAAAATTTGGTAAGGCGGTGTTGTAGGGGTTGAACTCGACGTTGAATGAAAAACGCCATGAGTTGAATACCTGACAAAGCGCCTCCTTGACCTCCTTTTAAAGCCTTGATGCGAGACAGAAGAGGAAGAATTTGTTCGATTTCCGCATCTGAGGGGAGCGTATCTCACGACGCCAATTTCTTTACCTCCTGGGAAGCATCAAAAGGAGGTAGGCCGTATTCATCTTCATGAGAGGATTTGCGGTCCTTGATATAGAACCACTTTGTCCTCCACCCTTGGACAGATGCGGCCATGGAAAATTCAAGGTATTGTGCTTCAGGGCGCACAGAAACGACGGCTCCGCCCAGTTCGGGTTTTCTAGCCAATGCAACATTGGGGCGGAGCCGAAAGATTGACCTCCAGAGAAGAAAGTGGGGCTCAATGCCCAAGAATGACTCGCAAAGAGTCATGAAACACGCAATGTGCAGAAGAGAGTTCAGTGTGAGTTGGTGAAGCTGCACACCGTAAACAAAGAGAAGCCCACGAAGGAACTCGTGGGCAGGAAGAGAAAGACCACGGAGGAGGAAAGCAAGGAACATTACCCGATAACCACTCGGGGGCTCCGGGTTCCGCTCCGTGCTTGGAAACTTAATCAGATCTTGGGCGGAGATGAGGTCGTCCATCCGGGCCTTCTCCACCTCCTTCTTCGTGATGGCAGAGGTCACCCAGCTGGTCGCAGCGTTCGATTTTCCCTTGGCCATGGCGTTCTTGCTCGCTAGGTGCTTCACGCGCATCTATCAAATCTGTGCCTGAGGGCTATGCACGAAAGGAGAAGGAGGCAAGATCGACAATGGCGGCGGTGGTGGAGAGAAAGAGCTGGTAAACAGTAAAATTCCCCACGATCCCCCTTATATATCTTTTGAGAGAAGGGTCATGGACTGAGACGTGGCGCAAAGATCGGAAACGGTAAGCCCACTAACGGTCAAAAATTAAGAAATTTACAGTACTGCCCACGCAACGGTTCGCAATGGTACAGAGTGACGTACTCATTGATGTCATAAAGAAGATAATATAAGAAAGAAGAAAGATGGCGCCGACAAGTGCAAAATAGGTGCACAAGACTGTATACGAAGGAGTTTCGATTATAGCCATGGGGGCTACTATTTTCAAGAGTGGTGAATACAACTTTTCTCTGAAGTGGTGGATTAGTATTCGATGACCATATGTTCTTAAAAGTATCTCCAGTTGAAGTATCTCGAAGTTGAAGTATCTCGAGTTGAAGTATGATGGACTACAATATATTTTGAGCCTATACTCGAAAAAGTCTTTTTCGACTATAGCCTCGGGGGCTACTCCCATCGGGAGCGCTGAGCGCGCACCCGACGATATTTCTTGATAAAGCATTAAAGTTGGAGGAGTGCAGGAGTGTTACTCCCATCAGGAGCGAGTTTTATGGTTGCAGAAACCCGAATATTTTCAGTCAAAATTTGACTGCGACATAAGATTCTCGAGTTGCATTATCGCAACGCAACTCGAATGCCGTGACTTGTCACGAAGGTAAGACCCCGGGATCCGTCCTGTGTGGCCTGGTATACGCACATGGATGCGCTCTGCTGGTATGTATCCGTGTCTACGACGCGAAGAAAATCCTGGTGGACGCACTGGGTACCCTGAGAATCACGGGGATTCATTCTTTGTAAGTCCTAAATGCGGCAAAAGAGTGGGTTTGACCGGTATCCCGAATTCAAGTCCAAGGGGATTGAATTTGAAGTAGGTGACAAGTATCTGTTCCGGCAGTTAACTGACCTCTTGATCCGTCAGAGTTGTCAGGCTTGTTCATCAAAACCCCTCGCGAAAGAATATCATGAAAATAAGTCGAAAGACCAAGCCGAAGATTTGAAGATAAGAAGAAGTCGAAGAAATGATCAAGTCAAAGATTTAAAGATTAGAGATTCAACCCGAATCTGCAATTCTGGTAGAATCTCAGGGGCTACTGACAAGGGTATAGTTAATAGAGCTCGTTAGTTGAGTACCCCTAAGGCCCGTATAGCTAGGCCCAATTGTAATGATAGTCGAATACGAGTTCCTACCGTATGTCGATATTGTAATTTGTATTGAACCCTACCCGATCCTCGAGACCTGGCCACCTATATAAAGGGGCTAGGAGGGGACGGTGTAGGGCAGATTGAAAGCAAGCCAGGTAAAACACCCAAGTTTACTTTCGACGCATACTTATTTCGACTAACTTTACCTTCGAGTTCATCCGACGCCCTATCTCCCCGATCCTAAGTCCTTCATCTAGGAAATTTGTCGAGTTAACCCCTCGTCACTAGGTGTTCTTCGAGTTGCTTTGTGACGCCTGTAGTCGTGCTTGTGGCCTTACCCTTAGGTTCTCCATAGTTGGCTATCATGCCAAAATTTTGCGCCATTTTGTGGAATTCCTTGTCGCATAGATCGGAGAGTTTGAAGCTTCCCTTTACTGTGATAATCCCATTTGGTCCTGGCATCTTGAGTACCAGGTACGTATAGTGAGGTACTGCCATAAATCGCAAAAACACGGGTCGCCCGAGGATCGCGTGATATTGAGATGGCCAGTCCATGACTTCGAAGTCGATCTTTTCTCTTCTGTAGTTTTGGCGATTACCGAAGCAAACGTTGAGTGCTATTTGACCCAATGGATAGTTAGCACTCCCTGGTACGATCCCATGGAAAGAACAATCTGTTGGCTTTAGAAACTCCAGTGATATGTGCATTGCCCGGAGTGTCTTTGCGTATATTAGATTTATTCCTCTCCCAGCATCAATGAATACTCTATCAACGTCGTATGTCCCGATTTGAGCTTTGAGTACCAAAGACGCGTTTCCCGGCCGAGGTACTGTTATAGGATGGTCATCCCTGCTGAATTCTATGGGTTGTTCGGACCAGTGTAGATATTTCGTGGTTGCTAGAGGCGATGTTACTGCTAGGTTCACTTGTCGGGTTATACTTTTTCTTCTTTGTTCAACTTTGGGACTGGTTGTATCATTGTTGTGATGTGCCCTTTGGACGGGATATATCCTCCATCATTGTCGTGTCCTTGACTTGGCTAGTTTTGTCCTTGCGAAGCTCCATTGTTTGGCTGTTGAGTCATTGTAGGTGAGTTGTTTGTGTTCCCTTCATATCCTTGCTTCTTTGCTTCGGCTTGTTTGTTGATTGCCGCCTCCTGAAGTTTCAGGAACGTTTTGCAATCTTTCATTGCGTGTCTAGACACTCTTTTCCCATTAACGAACGCGGAGTGTATATGGCATGGTCCATTTAGCATATCATCTGGTGATGGATTGTATTCTCGAGGTTTCCTTGACTGAAATCTTTTGTTGTAGTCTTCTCTTCCGTAGCTACGGTACCCTGAGTTTCTGCGATCATCTCCTTGATAATTATTATCTTTGTATCCCGCGGCTACTTGGCTGTGAGAGCCGTAGTTGTCGTAATTGCGGGATCTCCTCCTTTGGCCACTATATCTGTTTCCTCTGTCGTCTTCTGGTGATCGTGTTCTCTTATTGTTGCACGCGTCTTCGCCATCTACAAATATGTTTGCTATATTCATTAGATCTGATACTGTCTTCGGCTTGATCCTACCCATCTCTTCGACTAGGTCTCCTCGTCGCAACCCGAGCGTGAAGGCATCGATTGCTCTCTCATGTGAAAATTCGACTGCGGATTTCTTGATAATGCTCCACCTTTGAATATACGACCTTAGCATCTCATTGCGTTGTTGTACACAGGCTTTGACTTCTTCTATCGATGCTGGCCGCTTGTACGTCAACTTGAAATTACTTGTAAATTGCTTTGTGAGTTCCTCCCAGCTTCTGATTGTTCCTCTTTCTAATTTGCTCAACCATGACCTGGCTGCGCTGGTGAGGTGTAGTTGCAAACTTTGCATTGCTGTTTCCTTTGTTCCTCCTAGTATTTTTACTGCCTGCAAGTAATCTGAGAGCCATGACTGCGGCGGCGCATTAAAAAGGGCTGGCCCATGAACAGGACGCTTACTTTGCGAACGAAGTTCATAATCAACAAGGGTTCTCTGAACGAAGGGAGTGTACAACTGGGGCGCAGCCCCACTTTTTTGTTGGAGAGGTCTCATTAGCCGAAGAAGACCCAGGCCAATCCACGTGGCCTCTTTGACCAACGTCAGCGATAGAGACATAGTAAATTGGTCCACGGGGGATCCATCATACTTTTGCTGGTCATGGGGCAGTTTGAAACCCTTGGGTACTGGTGTGGTGCGAACTCTATGAGTAAAGCACGACGCCCCCATCTCTTTTTCATCGTCTTCATAGTCATATGTTTGGTAGGAGTTCTGGACCTTCAGGTTCCTCCATGCTTCAGGCTTTTATGTCATCTTGGCGATGGTGATCTAGATCATCGACTACCACTCCGGTGCCGAGGACTGTTGTGACGACGTGGTGACCTCGGTTTATGCGTTTCTTTATTGCGATGTGCCTCCTCCTCTTTTGCTGTCAATTTGTTGCCTACCATCCTTAATCCTTGAAGTGCTGCCCGGTGCATATGTTCCCTTGGGTCTCCTGGACTTGGTCGTGTCGTGTATAGGTACGTTTGTGCTGCCACCAGCGCTGCTTCTGGTGTCTTTGGTATGATGTTGCCTTGCTCGTCGACCGATAGGAAGGACGAGTCGAGGTTTTTGGAGAGGCTTCGCCTTTCTGAGTGTTCGAGGTTTTCAACCCTTGATCCATGTCGACGATTCCTTTTGCTGTTTGTGTATGATGCGTCGTTGCGTGCTTTATGAAGAGCTGCGCTTGCTGCAATGGCCGAGTCTCTCCTTTTTTGTATTTCGCTTCTTTCTCTTGCTAGTTTCTTTGATTGCTGTCTTAAGGCATAATGATACCCTAAAAGCATATTTTTGCTTGCATCTGTTGGTATGGGCACGCCGTGTTCTACGGCTGTTTTAATTATTTTCCACTCCTCGGCTGATAATCAAACTTTTTCCTGCTCGGCAGAGAATCTGCAGTTTCTCCTTCTGCTAAGTGATTTGCTCCTTTGTTTACATTTGCTGGGTTGAGTACTGGATTGTTGTTTTCATCGAATTCTTCTGAGTTGTCCCCTACAATTGCGAGTACTTGATACCGGTTGTCAAGCTTGTTGTTGAAGCATGAGAAGATTGTTTCGTCATCCTTATGAAGCTCTAGTCCTATCTTCCAGGTGTCTATTGATTTGTCCGAAGCGTCGTCATAGAAGATCATGAGGTCTTTGAGTTGATCCCCTAAGTCGAGATTCTCCATGGTTTTGTCGAGTTCTATGCTTTTTCTGCTACAATTTCTGTTGTTGCAAAGCTGACAGGCGAGTTTGCCTCGCTGGAAGAGCCCACCGATGATTCGGACATTGCAATTATCTTGACTTCGCTTGCCGACGGATCCGGTTTCGCCAGATCTGAAAGGCGAATTGAACCTAAAAATCCGACGCGAAAGTTTAGGCTTCCGATCGTCAGGTCCGTATCTTAATCCAGACTCTTGAATATTGGAGTGAAGTATGGTGGATGAGGCTGAAAATCGACGGTTCCAAAGGATATCTGATTTCCGTCGGCTTCTGGACTATTGTTGGCTAAAAGCGAAAAAGCCATCAAATTCATGATTCCAACGCCCAGAGTCCCCACGGTTGGCGCCAATTGATGAGGGTTAACTCGACAAATATCCTAAATGAAGGACTTGGGATCAGGGGAATAGGGCGTTGATATGTCTCAAACGTATCTATAATTTTTGATGCTCCATGCTTGTTTTTACACCATTTGCTTAGTGTTTCGTTACACTTCGTGGTGTTTTTATGCATTTTCCAGAACTAATCTATTAACAAGATGCCACAGTGCTAGTTCCCTATTTTTCTGCTATTTTTGTGTTTCAGAAAAGTTACACATGAAATATTCTCGGAATTGGACGAAACAAAAGCCGAACATCCAGATATTAAACGAATCTTCCAGAAGACCGAAGAGGAGACGGAGACGAGCCAGAGGCTGGCCTCACCATAGGGCGGTGCGACAAGCCCCTGGCCCACGCCCCCTATGGGTGAGACCACCCTGGTCCACCTCTGACGCTGCCCCTTCGCCTATAAAGACCCCCCGATGGGAAAAACCTAAATACCCGATCAATTTTCTAGAAACACATCGCGATCCGCCGCCGTCGTCGACCCGAGATCGGGAGGGTCCAGAAGCTCTTCCCGGCACCCTGCCGAAGAGGGGAATCGCCACCAGAGGTCTTCTTCATCGCCATGCTTGCCTCCGGCATGATGATTGAGTAGTCTACCTTGAACTATGGGTCCATAGCAGTAGCTAGATGGTTGTCTTCTCCACCATGTGCTTCATGTTTAGATCTCGTGAGCTTCTACATGTTGTGTTTGTTGGGATCCGATGAATATTGGTGTTATGATTGAGTTGATGTGCTGAATATTATCTTATGTTATCTCTATGTTGTTTATGATCTTGCATGCTCTCCGTTGTTAGTAGCTATCTTGGCCAAGTAGATACTAGTGACTCCAAGAGGGGGTATTTATGCTCGATAGTTGGGTTCATGCCTCTATTTAATCTGGGGGAGTGACAGAAACCTCTAAGGTTGTAGATGTATTGTTGCCACTAGGGAGAAAACAACATTCTTATGTCCAAGGACATATGCTTTGTTTACATTACACACTTTGCTTAATGCAGTTATCTGTTGTTCGCAACTTAATATTCACGGGGTCCTCGGATGATTCCCCGTGGGTGGATTATTAGTCATAGATGCAGTTGGATGGCGGTCTATGTATCTTGTTGTAATGCCCAGAGTAAATCTCATAGTGATCCTCTTGACATATGCACGTTATCTTTATTCTATCAATTGCCCAACTGTAATTTGTTTACCCAGCATGTTGTTATTTATCTTATGGAGAGACACCACTAGTGAACTGTGGACCCCGATCCAATTTCCTTTACATTGCTATCACCTATTTACTCTACTCGCACTGTTTACTTTACTCGCATACTACTATTGCTTTCCACTCGATATGCTCATTCCTTTGTTTACAGCAAACCGGTGAGATTGACAACCTCATCGTAAGTTGGGAGCAAAGTACTTGGTTGTGTTGTGTGCAGGTTCCACGTTGTTGCTGGTGCAAAGCAAAGCACTGGACGAGGCACCTTATAAATTGTCTGGAGCTGTCGCAAAGCTAGCATACATCACCTTCAGACGTTTGGCTTTTTCCTACTGGATTGACATACCTTGGTTTCATAACTGAGGAAAAACTTGCTGCTGTGCTCATCACACCTTCTCTTGGGGTTCCCAACTGGCCAGTCATTTACATCATCAACACCGCGCCACAAACAAGTTTTCTGGCGACGTTGCCGGGGAAAAAGAAGACTTCTGCAAGGGGAGTTTCGCACGCACATCCTTTACTTTATTTTAAGTTTTGCTTTACTTTATTTTTACTTGCATCGTTTTATCAAAAACACAAAAAAATAGTTTCCTTTATAGTTGTTTATTATGTCTAGTTTAGTTGCTACTACTATGTCGCCCGAGGATATGATTTTCACTTTCAAACAAAAGAGTGAGGAAAGTTTCAAAGAAGCTTGGTCTAGAATTTATGATTGGCATGGAAAAACTGAACCAAAAATGACTTTGAGTTTGCTTCTTAGTTGCTTTTACTTTGGACTTGCTCTTCGTTATAGATATGCTTTGGATGCTACTGTAGAAGGAGATTTCCTTCATTGTGATGGAGATCAAGCTTTCAATATTATAAAAAAGTTAATTACAATTTATAGCATGCCAACTGATTTTGATTCCTCTCTGGTGAGCATTTTTAATAGACTTAATACTCTTGAGACTAGCACTACTCATTTGGGTAATTGCTATAGTACTTTGCGCCAGTATTTTGATTATGTGCCAATAAATTCTGAACCTTCGAGTTGGTACCCCACGGTAAAAATCACCATTAGTGGTGAAACTTTTCATGCTCGTTGTGATATTATGTCTGAATTTTGTCTTATGCCAAAGGATGTTTATGAATCTTTGAGTCTTTGGAAATTTTTCGAGGGGGGAGAAGAAATTTCTCTTACTAACAATGCCACTATATTTCCCGTTGGAATAGCTGAAGGAGTTTATACAAAAGTTCTTGGAAAAATGGTATCTACTGATTATCTTGTTAATGAATGTGTAGGAAAAGGACAAATTACATTTGGAAGGTCCCTACTAAAGCTCTTAGGTGCCATCATTGATGTGGGAAAAGGCACCATAAGATTCATATCTCCACCTTGCAATAATCATGTGTTCCCTAAAGTTAAGAACAAAGTTAAGAGAGGAAGGCGTAAGGCACCCGTTGACCCTAATGCTTCATCACTCGATATTACTTGATTTGCACTTTCTGCGCCTAGCTCAAAGGCGTTAAAAAAAGCACTCTTGGGAGATAACCCAATATTTTACTTTCAGTTATTTTTCTTTTATTTGAGTCTTGGAAGTTATTACTACTGTAATAACTGCTCCTTATCATTTTTATTTCGTTGTTGTGCCAAGAGAAACCTCTAATTTGAGTGAGGTAAGATTTGGGGATGTTGCTGTCCTGAAACAGATTTCGGTGCTGCACCGTAAAAATTCGTGAAAATTCTCAGAATATCTTTTTGACCTGCGATTTCTTGTGCATATGACCCAGGTTATATCCAAACTTTCATTAGTTATACACTTTTTAATTTGAGCAACAGAAAATCCTCTAAAAATTCGACCTTTGTCAGCTGTTCTGTTTTGACAGATTTCTGCCACTATTTGTGTTTGCCTCTTGATCGCTTTCTTTTTGAGTTATTTTGATCACGGAACTTTTGAGGAAGTTGCTACAGTAGTATATGCTTTATATGTGGTGGTTTTTAGTTGAAACCTGAAGCAAAAAAGGGTTGATTCATTATTACGCTTACACTAATGTTGCTAATAGAATTGTGTTTAGTTTTGTATGAAGGAAGTTTTCAAGTGTAGGGATTGGAGAATGATGAGATGAGTTGAAGAATGGACAAAAGCTCAAGCTTGGGGATACCCACGCACTCCAAGAAATATCCAAGAGGTACAAGCGTCAAAGCTTGGGGATGCCCCCGAGGCACCCCTTCTTCATCGGCAAAAATCAGGTCACCTTTCAACACACTATATTTTTATTGCTTCATGCACTATGCATTTTTCTTGGAGCGTCAGTTCTTTTAGTTTTCAGTTTTGTTTAGTTTTGTTTGCTGCAATAAATGGTTGGACCCCAACAAATTCCTTTTGGAGAAGTTGCCTTGTTTTTCATTTGCCAAGAACACTCCGTTTTTCACTCTTATTGTTCAACGAGTGTTCTCTTTTTCTAGAACTACGTTTAGTTTTCGTTTTTTGCCTTGATTTGTGTTCAGATCTTGTTATATCTTTGCATCAATGTGTATTTTTACCTCTGGTCCATGTTGGTATTCATCAAAAGATTTACTTCAAAAAGGTTCGAATGGTGTTGGAAAAGAGAAAAAAAATTATGCAAAAAAGTGGTACAAAAAGGAGCTTGTGTAGACTGTGGCCTAGGCTTTTGCATGTCGTGCTTGATATCATTTTGATAGTATGCTTAGTGGTTTTGCTGTAGCATGACTTGTCTCAAATGACTAAGATTGCTTAATGAGCCTTTGAGAAAATCATGCGTTGTTTTTATTATTTGGAAGCATTATTTTGGTTTTCTCCTTGATGCTTTATTTGGGTTGACTTGGCGCATGCTCACACATGTTAGACTCATACAAAGTCGCCATAAGCCTCTATGATCATTTAGTTTTTGACTTTTGATGCCATCTTATGCTTCTTTTAATGTTGCTTTGTCGCTTTGCATGATTATGGCCGTTATTGCTCTCTTAGTTGGTCGCTCCCAGTCTTTTGCTAGCCCTCATTTTGTACTGAGTATGAGCTCTACTCGTGCATCCAACTCCTAAAAACCAAGTTGTTCCAATGTGTCCACCATACATACCTATTAGCAATTTGCTATTCCAAAGTACATTTGACTTGCTTTTATCTATCCTTCAAATTAAACTCTTTTTGGTGTTATGCGGAAATTGGTCAGTAAAGCTCTCACGAACCTGATGGCACACTTTACTTTTCGCATTCTTTAAAAATTTGACATTGTGGCTCTCTTATGTTGAGTTGTAAAAACAAGCATGGAGCATCAAAAATTATAGATACGTTTGAGACGTATCAAGCATCCCCAAGCTTAACTCCTGCTCGTCCTCGAGTAGGTAAGTGATAACAAAAGAATAATTTTTGAGGTGACATGCACCTACACAATCTTGATCATATATGTAAGCATTGGTGAGCTGGGATCAATAGAACTTAAAACATGGGCATGGAGATATAATCATGACAATAAGAACTTAGCAACCATGTTGTAAACATGCAAATGAACACAAACAAAAGATCATGAAAATGAAACAATGAAAGTCAAACGTGTGTTCAAATCATAAGGAAAAACATACAAAAGGTTTTCAGCTTGTCCTTCAAAGAGAGCAAAACATAAATGCATAGGACACCTTCAAGTTTAAGAGCGCGACTAGATACAAATAATTTAAGAACAAGTGAAACCAACAATATGAATCAATCAATGAACTTTGGGACAATGCATATCACACTAAGAATGACAACTATGCTCTCTTAATGGTGCATAAAGAAAGAAGGTGGTGACTCAACATAAAAGTAAAAGAAAGGCCCTTCGCAGAGGGAAGCAGTGATTGCAAGTTTTATAACCTTCAAAAATTATGGTACTTACCGGCTTTGAGCTCTCATTGCCCCCATCATAAGCATCTTGAATGGTTAAAGTTAATGCGAGAACAATTATGATGCATATGCTTGACAAATCATAAGTTGAAAACCTCGTGCCCCGTGAATACGAGTACCCAAACCTCATGCTACTTTACTTAGAGTCCCAAGCAAGGCTCTTGTCATTGTAAGTATATGCATATCATTGAGAACCGCCAATGGGGTACCTCCGTGCCCGATGACATGGAACAAGCCCACACCAAAATGACAGGACAAGCAGACAATGAACACCTCGACATCTCTTTTATTTGCCTTTTGTTTAGCTTTTTATTGTGAGATGCGTCGTCGAATGTTCACCATGGGTATGCTGCAAATTTCCACCATGAATTATGCATGGCTTAGATTAGCGGCCCGGCGTTTTCCTAACACATATACAAACTCCATGATCCCCACAAGATTCCCAATTCATTTCACACCGCGGGCATCCATAAACAAAAGATCACGATATCAACTCAAATAAGAAGTGCAATGTTGAAAGCTTGCCCATGACAGCATGGCTGGGCTAGAATCCAACTTACAACTTGCAAGCATAACAACTCAACATAAGAGACCACAATGTCAAATTTTTAAGAACAGGAAAAAGTAAAGTGTGCCTTCCGATTCGTGAGAGCTTTACTGACCGAATTTTGCATAACACTGGTAAGAGTTTAATTTGAAGAGAAAATAAAAGCAAGTCAGATTTACATGGAATAGCAAATTGCTAGTAGGTATGTATGGTGGACACAATGACAAACTTGGTTTTTAGGAGTTGGATGCACGAGTAGAGCTCATACTCAGTACAAGGCGAGGGCTAGCAAAAGACTGGGAGCGACCAACTAAGAGAGCAATAATGGCCATAATCATGCAAAGCGACAAAGCGACATTAAATGAAGCATAAGATGGCATCAAAAGTCAAAAACTAAATGATCATGAAGGCTATTGGCGACTTTGTGAGAGTCTAACATGTGTGAGCATGCGCCAAGTCAACCCAAATAAAGCATCAAGGAGAAAACCAAAATAATGCTTCCATACAATAAAAACAACGCATGATTTTTTCAAAGGCTCATTAAGCAATCTCAGTTATTTGAGACAAGTCATGCTACAGCAAAACCACTAAGCATACTATCAAAAAGACATCAAGCATGACATGAAAAAGCCTAAGCCGCAGTCTACACAAGCTCCTTCTTGTACCACTATTTTGCACAAAGCTTTTTCTCTTTTCCAACACCATTTGAAATTTTTAAAGACACCTCTTTTGATGAAAACCAATAAAGATCAGAGGCAAAAATACACCTTGATGAAAAGATATGACAAGATCTGAACGCAAATCAAGGCGAAAACGAAAACCAAAAGCAGTAGCAGAAAAAGAAGAACACTCGATGAACAATAAGAGTGAAAAACTGAGCGTTCTTTGCAAATGAAAACGAGTACATCTCCTCCAAAGAAAATTTGTTGGGGTCCAACCATTTATTGCAGCAAACAAACAAACTAAACTAACTAAGAAAACTAAAACAACTGACGCTCCAAGAAAAACACATAGTGCATGAAGCAATAAAAATATAGTGTTTTGAAAGGTGACCTGATTTTTGCCGATGAAGAAGGGGTGCCTCGGGGGCATCCCCAAGCTTTGACGCTTGTACTTCTTGGATATTTCTTGGGGTGATGCATGGGCATCCCCAAGCTTGAGCTTTTGTCCATTCTTCAACTCATCTCATCATTCTCCAATCCCTACACTTGAAAACTTCCTTCATACAAAACTAAACACAAATCTATTAGCAACATTAGTGCAAGCATAACATATAATCAATCCTCTATTTGCTTCAGGTTTCAACTCAAACCCACCTCATATATAGCATATACTACTGTAGCAACCTCCCCAAAAGTTCCATGATCAAAAGAACTCAAAAGAAAGCGATAAAGTGGCAAACACAAATATTGGCAGAAATCTGTCAAAACTGAACAGCTGACAAAGGTCGAATTTTTGAGGGATTTTCTGTTGCTCAAATCAAAAAGTGTTAAACTAAGAAAAGTTTGGATATAACCTGGGTCATATGCACAAGAAATCGCAGGTCCAAAAGATATACAGAGAATTTTCACTAATTTTTACGGTGCAACACCGAAAACAGTTTTAGGACAGCAACATCCCCAAATCTTTACCTCACTCAAATTAGAGGCTTCTCTTGGCACAAAAACGAAATAAACAAGATAAAGAGCGGTCATTACAGTAGTAATGACTTCCAAGACTCAAATAAAAGAAAAAGTACTGAAAAGAAAACATTGGGTTATCTCCCAAGAGTGCTTTTCTTTAACGCCTTTGAGCTAGGCGCAGAAAATTGCGAATCAAGTAACATCAGATGAAGCATTAAGATCAACTGCAGAGGTCTTGTCAATAAGGCATTGTATTTCATCCACATAAGTTTTAGAAGACCCTTTGTGATCATGCTTTGGTACACTATTTTCATCAAAAAGATTTTCAGGACAGATCCAGGCAAAATTATTTTCGAAGGCTTCACACAATCTCAAAAGCTTGCAAGGTATAGGTATTTCGGTCTCCTCATCATTAGTATCAATAACCTTTATAGGTGAACCGAGTTTATTAAAACGTTTAAGAACTTTCCTAGCTTCAATAACGACATCCTTAAATTCTAGGCGCAAAGTTTCCAAGATAAAAGCCTTCTTTTCGGGATCCTCAATTTCATGAAGCTTAAGGAACATGTATTGCATAAAAGGATTAAGACTAGCAAACCTAGTTTCCAACATGTCAATTAATATAACAGAAGCAACTTCAATACTAGGAGCAAGCTCAACCCAAGACTTTTCCTCAACTTCCTCATGCATACTAATGTGATTAAAGAACTCCTCAATGTTACTTTTGCCAATAATCGAACCACTACCTACTGAGAGGTCCTCTAGAACGTACTTAGGGATCAACATGATAAACTAAAGTAAAGAAATAACAACTACCAAGGATTCTAATTTTTTTGGGTTTTTGATAAAAAGCAATGCAGGTAAAATAAATAAAGTAAAGCAAAACAATAACAAAGTAAAGAATGTGTGTGCGAAGAACTCCCCTCGCAGAAGTCTTCTCTCCTCCCCGGCAACGGCGCCAGAAAAAGCTTGCTGATCCCTTGTTGATGTGGAGCATACTGTCCTTGTGCGTGGTGAATAACCAGCCCGTTGGGAACCCCAAGAGGAAGGTATGATGAGTGTAGCAGCAAGTTTTCCCTCAGTTTAAGAAACCAAGGTTATCGAACAGGAGAGGAGAGACAATGACTACTGAAGGTGTTGTGGAACCTGCACACACACAAACAAATACTTTGTTCCCAACTTGCGATGAGGTTGTCAATCTCACCGGTTTGCTTGAAACAAAGGTTATGAGTGTATCGAGTGGAAAACAATATAATATGCGAGTAAAGTAAACAGTACGAGTAAAGTAAACAGGTGATAGCAATATGATGGAAATAGGACCGGGGTCCACAGTTCACTAGTGGTGTCTCTCCATAGATAAAATAACACATGCTGGGTAAACAAATTACAGTTGGGCAATTGATAGAATAGAGATAACATGATATGTCAAGAAGATCACTATGAGATTTACTCTGGGCATTACAACAAAATACATAGACCGCCATCCAACTGCATCTATGACTAATAATCCACTCCCGGGGATATCAATCCGAACACCCTAGAAGTATTAAGTTGCGAACAACAGATAATTGCATTAAGCAAAGTGTGTAATGTAAACAAAGCATATGCCCTTGAGCATATGAATGTTGTTTTCTCCCTAGTAGCAACAGCACATCTACCACCTTAGAGGTTTCTGTCACTCCCCCAGGTGAAATAGAGGCATGAACCCACTATCGAGCATAAATACCCCCTCTTGGAGTCACTAGCAACTACTCGGCCAAGATAGCTACTAACAACGGAGAGCATGCAAGATCATAAACAACATAGAGATAACAAAAGATATAATTCAGTACAGCAACTTAATCATAAACACCAATATTCATCGGATCCCAACAAACCAAACATGTAGAATTACATAACGGTGATCTCAATCATGTATGGCAGCTCATGAGATCTAAACATGAAGCACATAGTGGAGGAGACAACCATCTAGCTACTGCTATGGACCCATAGTCCAAGGTAGACTACTCACTCATCGCTCCGGAGGCAATCATGGCGATGAAGAAGACCTCCGGTGGCGATTCCCCTCTCCAGCAGGGTGCCGGGAAGAGCTTCTGGACCCTCCCGATCTTCGGGTCGACGGCGGCGGCGGATCGCGATGTGTTCTGGAAAACTGATCGGGTCCTTAGGTTTTTCTCGTCGGGGGGTCTTTATAGGCGAAGGGGCGATGTCAGAGGAGGGGCCAGGCGGCCACACACGGGGGTGGCGCGGGCCAGGGGCTGGCCGCGCCACCTGTGCGTGTGGGCCCCTGGTCCCTCACCTCCTACTCTCCTTTGGATCTCTGGAAGCTTCCGGGTAAAATAAGACTTCAGGAACTTGTTTCGTCCAATTCCGAGAATATTTCCTGTGTATCACTCTGGAACACAAAAACAGCAGAAAACAGGAAACTGGCACTGTGGCACTTCGTTAATAGGTTAGTTCCGGAAAATGCATAAAAATGCCACTAAGTGTAACGAAACAATAGGCAAATGGTGTAAAAACAAGCATGGAGCATCAAAAATTATAGATACGTTTGAGACGTATCAAGTAGCATGAGGTTTGGGTATTCGTATTTCATGGGACACGAGGTTTTCAACTTATGATTTGTCAAGCATATGCATCATAATTGTACTCGCATTAACTTTAACCATTCAAGATGCCTATGATGGGGGCAATGAGAGCTCAAAGCTAGTAACTACCATAATTTTTGAAGGTTTATAAAACTTGCAATCACTGCTTCCCTCTGCGAAGGGCCTTTCTTTTACTTTTATGTTGAGTCACCACCTTCTATCTTTATGCACCGTCTAAGAGAACATAGTTGTCATTCTTAGTATAATGTGCATTGTCCCAAAGTTTTCATTGATTGATTCATGATTTTGGTTTCACTTGTTCTTAAATTATTTGTATCTAGTCGCCCTCTTAAACTTGAAGGTGTCCTATGCATTTATGTTTTGCTATTCCATGAAGGACAAGCTGAAAACCATTTGCTATGCTTTTCCTTATGATTTGAACACACATTTGACTTTCGAGGTTTCATTTTCATGATCTTTTGTTTGTGTTCCTTTTCATGTTATAACATGGTTGCTAAGTTTCTTCTATCAAGATTATATCTTTCATGCCCATGTTTTAAGTTCTTTTGATCCCAGCACTCAATGCTTACTTAGATGATCAAGATTGTATAGGTGCATGTCACCTCAAAAATTATTTCTTTTGTTATCACTTACCTACTCGAGGACAAGCAGGAGTTAAGCTTGGGGATGCTTGATACGTCTCAAACGTATCTATAATTTTTTATGCTCTATGCTTGTTTTTACACCATTTGCTTAGTGTTTCGTTACACTTCATGGCATTTTTTATGCATTTTCTGGAACTAACCTATTAATAAGATGCCATGGTGCCAGTTTCCTATTTTCTGCTATTTTTGTGTTTCAGAAAAGTTATACATGAAATATTCTCGGAATTGGACGAAACAAAAGCCGAACATCCAGATATTAAACGAAGCTTCCAGAAGACTGAAGAGGAGACGGAGCCGAGACAGAGGCTGGCCTCACCATAGGGCGGCGCGACCAGCCCCTGGCCTGCGCCCCCTATGGGTGAGACCACCCTGGTCCACCTCTGACGCTGCCCCTTCGCCTATAAAGACCCCCTGATGGGAAAAACCTAAATACCCGATCAATTTTCCAGAAACACATCGCGATCCACCGCCATCGTTGACCCGAGATTGAGAGGGTCCAGAAGCTCTTCCCGGCACCCTGCCGGAGAGGGGAATCGCCACCAGAGGTCTTCTTCATCACCATGCTTGCCTCCGGCGCGATGAGTGAGTAGTCTACCTTGGACTATGGGTCCATAGCATTAGCTAGATAGTTGTCTTCTCCACCATGTGCTTTATGTTTAGATCTCGTGAGCTGCCTTACATGATCGAGATCACCGTTATGTAATTCTACATGTTGTGTTTGTTGGGATCTGATGAATATTGGTGTTATGATTGAGTTAATGTGCTAAATATTATCTTATGTTATATCTATGTTGTTTATGATCTTGCATGCTCTCCGTTGTTAGTAGCTATCTTGGCCAAGTAGATACTAGTGACTCCAAGAGGGGGTATTTATGCTCGATAGTTGGGTTCATGCCTCTATTTAATCTGGGAGAGTGACAGAAACCTCTAAGGTTGTAGATGTGCTGTTGCCACTAGGGAGAAAACAACATTCTTATGTCCAAGGACATATGCTTTGTTTACATTACACACTTTGCTTAATGCAGTTATCTGTTGTTCGCAACTTAATATTCACGGGGTCCTCAGATGATTCCCCGTGGGTGGATTATTAGTCATAGATGCAGTTGGATGGCGGTCTATGTATCTTGTTGTAATGCCCAGAGTAAATCTCATAGTGATCCTCTTGACATATGCACGTTATCTTTATTCTATCAATTGCCCAACTGTAATTTGTTTACCCAGCATGTTGTTATTTATCTTATGGAGAGACACCACTAGTGAACTGTGGACCCCGGTCCAATTTACTTTACATTGCTATCACTTGTTTACTCTACTCACACTGTTTACTTTACTCGCATACTACTATTGCTTTCCACTCGATACGCTCATTCCTTTGTTTATAGCAAACCGGTGAGATTGACAACCTCATCGTAAGTTGGGAGCAAAGTACTTGGTTGTGTTGTGTGCAGGTTCCACGTTGTTGCTGGTGCAAAGCAAAGCACTGGATGAGGCGCCTTATAAATTGTCTGGAGCTGTCGCGAAGCTAGCATACATCACCTTCAGACGATTGGCTTTTTCCTACTGGATTGACATACCTTGGTTTCATAACTGAGGGAAAACTTGATGCTGTGCTCATCACACCTTCTCTTGGGGTTCCCAACCGGCCGGTCATTTACATCATCAACACCGCGCCACCAGGCGTCGGATGAACTCGAAGGTAAAGATCAGTCAAACAAGGCGTGTATCGAGAATAAACGTGGTGGTCAACTTGGCTTACTCTCAATCTGTCCCTGACCGGCCTCTCCTGGTCCCTATATATAGGTGGCCAGGTCTCAAGGAACCGGTCGGGTTCGATACATATTACAATATCGGTATACGACATGGACTCATATTTCGACTATGATTACACTTGTGCCTAGCTTAACGGGCCTGAGGGGTACACAAGTAACAGGCTCTATTATCTACACCCTTGTCAGCAGGAAAGGTGCTGCGCATCCCACCATCACTATCGGAGGCGAGCTCAGCCATGCTCCTCCCGATGCCACCGTCCGCCATCGAGGCAGCACGCATAGTCGCGCGAAGCAGTAGATCCGGAGCCAAAGAGCGTGCATTCGGCCCGCAGGGGACTGCAGCCAGAGCTGAGTGCATGCATGGCGGTCAGAGCTCACCGAGGGATGCCTCTGGGCTCTGGCTAGAGACGAAGGTGGGAGGTAATGGATTGAGGAGCGATGGCAGCCCCACGACAGCTCAGAGGAATAGGGAGAGGAACATGGGGAATTCCAGAACTTGAGCGGTGGACAGGTGAGCGACGTCGTCGCGGCGCCATTTAACCGCCAGATTACTTAAACGGCTGCCACAAAATGCACTTTTATTAAGATGTGGCTGAAGCAGCTTCAGCTACATAATTCAGCGGACGGTCCACTTACAGGATCCAGCCTGGATCCTATTGCAGGCCAGCGCGCGTGGGCGTGGCTAAAGATGCACAATAGCTGGATCGTTGTCTTCACGTTAGAGATGAATTTTCCATCCGCACTAGCAATTTGCAACCTTCAGCATGCCGTCTTAAAAGATCGTAGGACTACTCGGCTTAACCTTCATCACGTTGTCGCCGAGCGCATTTTGCTGCTGTTGATCCGAGCGCGTGGTGGTACTCCCATCTCTGAGTGCCCTGGCTGCTGTACCAGGACATCGTGCGAAAGATTCATGTACTGAAAGAATCAAATCTGCATCATTTGCTCCTTCTATCAGCTGGGCTGAAGAATGCATGCTTTTGTCTGCATCGTCTCATGCACCCAACGAATTCACAAATCCTTGATCCAAATCCGCCTCTCATGTACTGGGGATTTTAATTTTTGTTCATACCTGAGTTGAAATTACTTCCACTATCTTTCACCAGTAGCCTTTTTTCTCCAATGTTTTCTTTTTTCTTATACAAAAACCGGTCGAGACCAGTGAGATCGTACCTTTATTTAGACAAGATATATAGTATGATGTACATTTAAAAGATTGCAAATTAGGTGACGACTTTTTTTCTATTTCGAGAGGATTGATGTACAATGAATCAGGGGTACTAAAAATCCTTAGCGGAACCTAAAATGTTACAAACAAAAAAATTGAAGTGAAATATATCCTTCAAAATATAGCCGCAAGGAACCCCCTCCTCTCAGGCCATCTGAAGTCCCAGCCGTTGGATCAGTCTTTCAAGTCGATCCTGGCCGTCCGTTTCACCCTCGCTTTTCTACCCGGTCTGGCACTACCTCTAGCCGCACTCGCTGACCTGCGGGCCTGCATCGTAAGGGGGCCACCGTTCGGTGAGAGGTCAAGCGTTTCCCGTGTGTGTTTGCAAGGCGGAGGAGAGAGACGCGGTGGCTGTGCGGGTAGTTTGGTCCGATGGCCAAGGGCAAAATCGTATTTTTGCGTGTCATTCTGCTTCCAGGGACTGTGGAGAGGACGACCGTGGTGACCTTCCCTTCGCCGCCGGGTACGGGGCACGCCGGTCATAGCCGAGCCCTCACTTGGTCATGGAGAGAGGGGCAGGTCGGCCCTAGCTGCCACCCACTCCCGTTTCCTCTTCTTTCCATTCCTCCTCCTCCTTTTTCTAAACCCTAGCCACCGCCATCCGTCTCCCACACCGATCCTTCGGTGGATCTGCGGTCTCTCGCCGACAGCACGGGAAGGGGGACGCAGGAGAGCAACACCGAGCTGGAGGCCAGCGGCGGAACAGCGACCAAGCGGCCCCGACCACAAGCACACGACCTCCTCTGCCCCCATCCCGAGCACGTGGTGGAAGCCCCCTCTCTACACTGCAGTAGGGCCGCGCCTGAGAGGCAGGGCAGAGCCTGTGGAGCAGTGTGGTGCGGAGACCTCCACAGCGAGCAGGCGACCTTGAAGACGAGCAGGCTACCTCGAAGGCCAGCACTAGCCCAGATCCGCTGCATCCGGATGAAGGAGATGATGCAGGTGACATGTTTGTTGTTTCTGATTTTTCATGCGTTGATATTCCCTGGTTGCAGCGGGCAGCCAAGGCCTAGGTGAATTCTTATTTTGGTGATGTTGCTCTAAATTGTGCAGTTACAGATCTGCAATAGTTCTGATTCAGCTATTAGTTGTAATTTGGTGAGCTAAGATTAGTAGTAATTTGGTGCTAGGAGGGAACAATAGGCTGAATGCATCCCAGTTTATTTTTAATTGCGAAGTTGCAGCCACTATACCATTTAATTAGAGCTATGCATGCACTATTCTATTTTAATCAAGAGATTTGGAATATATGGTATTCAGTTAATGGTGTCAAGCAGCTCTGAACATTATTGTAAATAAACAATGAAGATGAGATATGCTGGAGTTTGGTCCTTTATAAAAAAATCCTTTTACTTGAATCTTTGTTAGGTCTAGGACCAAGCTTGTAGAGCAGATTGAATGAAAACCACCAATGACTGCTCTTGGATAGCAATTTCTTGTATGTTCATGCTCTAGACGCCTGATGCCTTCTCAGATTAATTAAAATGTTGGCCTCAATGGATGGGATGGTATGATCGCCAATGGCCTAATGCTGCTACTAGGGGAGGTATTAGGAGGCATGTAACATACTCTATCTATTCAATCAAATGAAACACAAAGATCTTTTTTGCGTTTTCTCGAAAAAAGGATAGGTTGGCACTAGCTCTGCTTCATGATATTCTATGTTACTGTGTGATCTTATTTTACATAACTGATCTGGATTAATTTGGGGAAGTAAATCTGATGGTCTTTTTGGACTAGAACCACGATATGTATCTTTGTGAAGAATTTGGTTCTTGTGCATGAATTCTATCAAGCTTCACAGATCATGGTACTTGATATATGTAATATGCATGGTTATCTTGCTTTTGTTGATTTTCGAAGTGACCGTGTCCTGATGATTACCACTTTCAGGGTTACTAGGACGACGATGGACTGTATTGCCAACAAGTAAATCAGCCACTGTGTGTCTATATGGAGGGATTCTTGTTACAGGCGAACGTATTTCTATTGGTGCAGGGTTGTCATTGCTCTCTATCTTCCTTGGATTCAGGTCTGTTCTTTTTCCATGTAGTACGAAATTTATTGATGGACATGTTCATGAATTAGGTGTGTTAACAAGGATGCAAAGCTATGAACCTTTGCTAAAAATTATAGTTATCTTGTACTTTGTACAGATAACTGCATGCAATGGTTTCCATTGTGATGTATTTTCTCTGAATTATCCTTACAAGCCTATGATATAGTTAGCTAGATGTAAACTACTTGTTTCTGCAATGTAGGATCATAGTATCTTATTGCCTTGTGTATTGTAGATGCATGCTGAATATAAAGTTGAAGAGATGCACAGCTTTTTCTTGAATGGGATTTAGGTTTTACCACATAGTTTCATGCCACATTAAAGTATATTGGAGAGGTGAATTTCCAAGGGAAGACAGTACATAGGATTTTTGTAGAATAATCTCCAGTATGACAACCTCATGATTTATGGCTCATCGTTGCCAGTTATTGCAGCCTTGCTAATTAACCTCATGATTTATGGCTCATCGTTGCCAGTTATTGCTGCGTCGCTAATGCCTGAGTCATTAGTTATGACCTTACTTATAGTGCCAAATATAAGATTTTGGTTTTGAGAAAACATGTTATATCGAGGAAGGGCTGATACTTAATTTCTATGTTCTAACCTGTCATGTATATATTCAGCTGACCAAGAAGCTGGTAGCCACCATGGTGGCCTCCTCATCTATCCGACTGACATGGAGCACGGCGGTGGCGCTTGACATGGATGACAGCCTGAGAGTACTCCTGCTGCGAGGTAATATACTCTCCCATCCCCTTGCTCGTGTCCCCCGCTGTCGCACTGCTCCTCATGAGCCGCAACTTCTTGGACATGCCCGCTTGCCATCTCTGGCCTACTCCTCCATTGTGAAGGACGTCCCTAGATGAAGACTGGATAGATGGATTGGAGGCATTCGTTCTAAGCATTGATCTATGGTATGGATTCATTACCTGTGTGCTTAATCATAAAAAGGGGACTACATCATGCATAATTTCAGATTGTGACAATTAGTAAAGATGTAGATCTTGTTGTATCCTTTTCAATACAGTTCGGGTTTACAATCTGCAGATTTGACAAAAATATTGTTGCTGGACCAAAGTTTCAGTTAGAGCAGGTTTCTGTTTTATCATGTTTCCATAAATTTTGAGGTAGAATTAAATTATTCTTAAAAGACAAAAGTTGTAGATAATTACTGGGTGAACAAAGGTAGTGTGTTCGTTTGATTTATTTTGTGAAACATGGCTGTTTTATTACTCTAAAACATATGTGTGCAGAATCAGGTTGAGAGTTCAAAATAAAGGGAGGAAGTTGAAGTTTTGGTTTCTTACTAAGATTTGTATGTTTCCTGTGGTTATTGATCGACCAGTTCTAACAGGAGTTTCCATAGGTTTTGGAGGGTACGGATCTGCCCCCACCGCGACTTCTTTGGTGCTCGGATCAGTGGCTATGGCGAAACATAGAACAAGCAGCAACAGCTCCTGCGTTTGGGCAGCAGTTGTAGCTTCAATGTTGCACGATCTGTTTTGCCGCTGCAAAGGGATGTTGTTACTTTCTCGCAAAGCTCACTGATGCGCCATCTTTGGCTTGATAATGCTTATGCTCACAGTATGTTTTATTAATTGTCTAGATGGGCTAATGTTTATCCTTTTTGCTCCCCGTATTTTTCCTACATCCATTTCTATGTTGAACGGTGTTGCAGGTTGGTTCTTGGTTGCCGCTGGTGTGGGCTTCTCTGTGCCTCTGTGTATGAATTTGAGCCAATGTGCATGTCGTTGGGCTCTCCATGGATGGCATCATGTAGGCAGAGACAACCGAGGTGAGGCTTCTCTGGAATTCTCAAAAAAAAAATTAAATGACATGCCTCCATAATGCCCCATCTGCCTCAAGTTGCATGGAGAAATGAACATCTTGCCTCTTTTGTTTTTATTAAATTTTCTCCTAATGTTATCATGCTGGTCTCTGTTAGAGTGTGTTCTATATCATGATAATACATTGGATCATTCTGCAGTTGTGTTCGACTATTACATAAATATTATCCATGCTCTCCAATTCTACGTTGAAATGGTCAACTATTTTAGCTTATACCAGTCTGAACATCCAACAAGGGTTGTTTCTCACGCCTTTGTCACTGCCGTGTAACCGTGTTGGTACTTCAAAACTGAAAGATCCAGTACACTATTTCATCTCTTTTTGTGGACAAGTATGATTTTATCCCTTTTTATTATAAGCAAGTAACTGCTACTATGGTCATACGGCCTGTTTATGAATGCTGCATGCCCATGTTTTTCCTGTTACATGCTTATTTGTATTGATGAGCACATGCTTATTAGTTTTGTCTACTCCTGTTATCTTACTTTGGTACTAATAGTTTTTTCTATAATCTTTCAGTGATGTTTGATTAATTTACATAGCTTTACCTTGATAGGTTTGGAAATTTGGATGAAGTGAAGATGAATATACTCCTAGCGAGGAAGGAATGAAATGATGATGTGGTTGTTCAGGTTTGATTATTTTGAGTTCTAATTTACCTATAATTCAGATTTGCGCCTAATTATGAATGTGTGACACTTGTTTCATTTTTATTATAGTGTATATATGTGATGCCATCTGTCACTATTAGTGACGAGGGTTAACTCAACAAATGTCCTAGATGAAGGACTTAGGATCGGGGAAGAGGGCGTCGGATGAACTCGAAGGTAAAGGTTGGTTGAAATAAGTGTATGTTGAAAGTAAACGTGGGTGTTCAACCTGGCTTGCTTTCAATCTGCCCTACACCGTCCCCTCCTGGCCCCTATATATAGATGGCCAGGTGACGAAGGAATGACAGATGGGCCCCCGACATTCGTCTACCTGGTTCTCGGTCCAGGTGGGGTGTCTCAGGAGAGGCTTTCGAGGCCCGTCAAGGCAGTGTTTCGATGCGGCTCGGGAGTATTACTTGGTGTACAAGCGAAGTTTCGAAGAGTCCAAGCTAGATTAGGTTTCGGTTGATCCGATCTGTACTTGGCTTGAGAAACACTCCTGAGACCTAGCCTTATCTTATAAAAGGCTGGGAGGGAGGTTTTGAAACCCTAGAACACTTCCACCCACCTCACGCCGGAGCGCTCGACAACTTAGAGCTCTCTGTTTTTGGCCAGATCCAATCTGCGCCGCCATTGTAACACCATCATCGTCGCTACCACCTTAATACAAAAGTCAGACAAGCAGGACGTAGGCCTTTTACCTTTCGAGGGGGCTGAACCTGGGTAAATCCTCGTGTCCTTCTGCTTTTGTCTGATCGCCGTCGAGTTCGCCAGGTTCCCAATACGCTTCCTAGATCGAAAGTCCTTCGACATGGGCATTGCCGGGGATAAACCTCGTCAATTGGCGCCGACCGTGGGGACGACGGGATCTGGATCTACGAGCTCGCCGGCTCCTTCATCATCGTCAGCAACGTCAAGATCGCATATCGCCGACATCTGCTTCAGCGGCGTAAGTTTATCATCATCGGCAAGATCGTCATCGACGGACTCGTCCGCGTTCTTCTTCTGCGTTGGGTTTCAATTTCCTCGCCACGGACAGCACTTCGAGAGCCAGCGTTGAAGGTTCCATCACCGTTTCCTATGCTCAGGCATCTGACCGGATCGGCATCAATCATGGAAAACAACGCGCAGCTGAACCAAAGCCAACTCGTCCGCTGAAAATCTAGCCGATCTACATCCGCATCGTCTTCGCCTCGTGGCCGATGGAATCTGCAAAAACGAGTACCAGTCAAGGACGGATCAAAATCCAGGCTATTAGTCAAGACCATATCGTATACAACCAGTACTACAAGCAATCACCAGAGATCGATTCAATGATCACTACCATCGATAAAAGTACCGATGCAACTCAAGTGAGATTGGAGAAGAGGAGCACAGATTTAATCTCTACCCAGAATCCCAGATCGGTTCCTAAAGTACGGTCCACGCGGCGGAACCATGGGAGTAAGTCGAAAACGCGGCCGCGCGGTCACATCGAGCACCTGCGATGGTCACCGCGCGCACTCCAACATCATCGAAGAGATGACCTCGATCGGCAAGCTGCGCAGATTAGGTTGAACACAACCTTGTCCATAGGAAGAGAGGAAGACACAGGGAAAGCCATGCATAGCGTACTCAACTTGATCTGTTACTCTGACGGACAAAATACTGACAAAGCAGTCTATACATTATTGGCATTAGATTGATGAGGCCAATTCCCAGGGAAATAGCAAGGCCTAATCAAGCAGAGATCAATTAGTAGTACTACTACTACACGTGAAAACACCACTTGCATGGATTTTGCGGCAAGACGTCAACACCATGTATCACATCTGCATGAATTGGATCAAGCATCGGACTGCTGATCGCGCACGGCGGAAGGCGCGACGCACGAGAGCTCGACGGCTGCACTCCATGACTTCCCCGAGTCCACAACCAGCCGAATCGCGTCGGCTGTCTCTGACGACCAACAGATTCGCGGCGACACGCGAGAGATCGGCGGCCGCGCCGCATGTCTTCGTCGAATTCACAACCAGCCGGATGGCATCGGCTATCTCTGGGGGCCAACAGATCAGCAGTTCAGCACACGTGCCTTGGATCGATGGGAGCTAACTCGGCGATCTATTTCCTACACGCTGAAAAACTTTCGACATCATGCACTCGTCGTCGTCGACTCTTTCTGCTTCGACCTCGATTGCCTCTACGTCGCACCCAATAAAGCTAAGTGTTTTTCTATTAAGAGTCAATTCTTATTATTTACTTTTGCCGCACCCGACACTCGGGGGCTGTGCTATGGAAGCTAATTTTACAGGTCATCAACTACGCGCCTCGGCCGCATCGGCTGCACCTCCACCGCATCGACTACACGTTCGCCGCGTCGACTCCGATCCGTCGCAAGGACTACATCGTCATGTTCATGGACTCGCCGCGCTCGGGGGCTCGACATCACCTCGCCTCTGTGTGCGAAAGCTCACGCTCATGACCTTCAAGACCGTCATCAAGATCTTCGACACCATTATCATGATCTTCGAATCAAGCATCAAGATCTTCGAGTCCACCGACATGGTCTTCGACTCCGCCGTCGACATGACCTTCAAATTCGCCATCATGACCTTCGAGTCCGCCGACATGGTCTTCGACTCTGTCTCCGACATGAAATTCGACCCTGCATCATGAAGAAATTCGACCCCTGCGTCATCACGATATTCGACCGCGCCGTCATCATGATCTTCGACCCCTTCATCGCCACGATCTTCGACCTCGCCGTCGCCGTGATCTTCGACCCTTCATCGCCACAATCTTCGACCCCGCCATCGTCATGATCTTCGACCACGTCTGCATCAACCTCGACCACGTCGCACCTGATAAAGCTAAGTTTTTCTCTACCAAGAGTCAATCAATATTTACTTTTGCCACACCCGATCCTCGGGGGCTTCGCCTTAAAGATATGCATTTACCCATTCTCAGGGGTTTTGACGAAGGGTTATGGCAGTCGACAACAAGTAACTGAAATTTTGAGGGCAAGCCCAAGTGCAAGCACTTCGACTCACCCTCGGGGGCTACTGAGGGTCGACGCCGACTGCTGTTCCTAATGTGCTCACATAGCACTCGACAAATCCATTGGTCGTCAGCACCGCTTATATTGTCCATATCCTTCGAGTGGTGGCTATCTTGTCCCTCGAAGTGCACTGCTTATATTCTTCGAGTGCGGGTTATTTTGCCCCTCGAAGTGCACTGTCCATATTATTTCGAGTGTGGGCTTCGGTCCCTCGAATCATTTCTTTTCGGCCAGCAGCGCCGCCATATTATTCGAGTGCGGACTTCGGTCCCCCGAATCATTTCTTTTCGGCCAGCAGCGCCGCCATATTATTCGAGTGCGGACTTCGGTCCCTCGAATCATTTCTTTTCGGCCAGCAGCGCCGCCATATTATTCGAGTGCGGACTTCGGTCCCTTGAATCATTTCTTTTCGGCCAGCAGCGCCGCCATATTATTCGAGTGCGGACTTCGGTCCCTCGAATTATTTCTTTTCGGCCAGCAGC
Organism: Dactylis glomerata; assembly: GCA_007115705.1. Classification (NCBI taxonomy): domain Eukaryota; kingdom Viridiplantae; phylum Streptophyta; class Magnoliopsida; order Poales; family Poaceae; genus Dactylis; species Dactylis glomerata. Next base: position 174,212 of record QXEO01000805.1, read on the forward strand.
GCCGCCATATTATTCGAGTGCGGACTTCGGTCCCTCGAATCATTTCTTTTCGGCCAGCAGCGCCTCGGCGTTATTCGAGTGCGGGCGTTCTTGTCCCTCGAATCGCTCTTTCGGGCCAGCAGCGCCTTCGAAACATTCAAGTTCAGGCTTCAGTCCCTCGAATCTCCTTCTTTGAGCCGGCAGCGCCTCTACACTATTCGGGTTGGGATGTCCGAACCCTCGAAACGCATCTCCACGCCGCTGGTGCCCTCATTTTGTTCGAATACGGGTTGATGCCCTTTCGAACCTCTCTTTCGGGCTATCAACGCTCCTCATTCAACATGCCCGAATTTTGGTGGCAATATACCAGTTCGGATGCCGTATGTCAAATACGAAGGTAAGTCCACGGTTTGCAACACCCGATGGCCCGGTATTCGTATCAAACGCGCTCTGCCGGAGATTTTCCATACCTACGGTATGAAGTTTGCACCGATGGACGCATCGGGTGCCTCACAATGAACTGGGCTTCGACCTGGTAAGTCCAACGCGGCTCAGGTCGGGGTAGCGCCAGCCCACGCGGGTTTGAGTCGGGGGACTCGAATCTGAGTAAGCTAACCGAGTGTTTTTGCGGCTATGCAATTAACTGAGACCCGGCGTGAGTCTCAGGCCGGTTATGCGCATCCCTCTGCAAACCCGACTTAGCATTTTCGAGGCTCAGAATGAGCACTACTCGAATTGGTATTTATTCGTCCGGCGTTGGTAGCACGCTCGGGGGCTGCGCCTTACAACCCGATGCTAGCAACGCTCGGGGGCTACGCTTACATGCTAACCTTAGCATTCACTCCTTTAGCACTCGGCGTTGACAACACGCTCGGGGGCTTCGCCTTGCATTGGCTTTTCATTCGCCTCGAATTCCGGTGTTGGCAACACGTTCGGGGGCTGCGCCCCGCATTGGCGTCCATCTGTCTTGGCGTTGGCGACACGCTCGGGGGCTGCGCCTCGCATTGCCTTCTACATCATCGATGGTGCTCCGTCTGCTGTGTCGACTTCGGTTTGACATATTCAGGCTCGACAGCAACATCACCTACAGCAAGTATTCGACAACGACATCGCCTACAACAAGAATTCGACAACATCATCATGATGATTCAACCACCATGCGACTTCACCGACCCCGACATGCAAGAACTTCATTTGGTGCCCTCACACGCGGTATGCAAGACTACGACGTCAAGGCAAGATTAGAGTCTCTACCCGATTCTACGAATCGACTAGACACTCGGGGGCTACTGACGAAGGAATTACAAATAGGCCCTCGATATTCACCTACCTAGTTTTCGGTCCAGGGGAGAAGCCCGCTCGAAGGTTACACGAAGCCCGCAAGGCCCAGCACACCGACTTGGAGTAGAAGGCAAGAGACTTTGTAAACCCTAAATGGCTGCATATATAAAGCCACCAAGGGGCACCCCTAGCGCCATCTCTCGGGACAGATTAGACAACCTAACTCGCATAAGCTAGCCACGCCATCTCCTTCCACCTCCGCCAGATTACCTCTGCGCACCATTGTAGCAACTCCACATATACCAGCAATACAAGATCAGACAAGCAGGATGTAGGTCTTTACCCTCCGGGGGGGCGAACCTGGGTAAACTTCGTGTGCCCCTCGTCGTTTATCGATCGCCGTCGAGTTCGCCGGATCCCACAAGCGCTCCATAGATCGAAAGCCCTCAAGCATGGGCATTGCCGGGTTAGAACCTCGTCAATTGGCGCCGACCGTGGGGACGACGGGATCTGGATCTGAGTAAGCTAACCGAATGTCTTTGCAGCAATGCAATTAACTGAGACCCGGCGTGAGTCTCAGGCCGGTTATGCGCATCCCTCTGCAAACCCAACTTAACGCTTTCGAGGCTCTACATGAGAGTAGCTCGAAAATCACGTAACGAAACAAGCATACTATTCGAATGACTTCTGTACATTTGCAGCTTTGCAGGCCAAGTGCTCATGTCGGGTGCGGCTGGGAAGACTTTCGGGAGGAGTCCCTGCCATAGTCTTTGGCTATCCCAGGCACTCGGGGGCTACTGACGAAGGAATGACAGATGGGCCCCCGACATTCGCCTACCTGGTTCTCGGTCCAGGTGGGGTGTCTCAGGAGAGGCTTTCGAGGCCCGTCAAGGCAGTGTTTCGATGCGGCCCGGGAGTATTACTTGGTGTACAAGCGAAGTTTCGAAGAGTCCAAGCTAGATTAGGTCTCGGTTGATCCGATCTGTACTTGGCTTGAGAAACACTCCTGAGACCTAGCCTTATCTTATAAAAGGCTGGGAGGGAGGTTTCGAAACCCTAGAATCACTTCCACCCACCTCACGCCGGAGCGCTCGACAACTTAGAGCTCTCTGCTTTTGGCCAGATCCAATCTGCGCCGCCATTGTAACACCATCATCGTCGCCACCACCTCAATACAAAAGTCAGACAAGCAGGACGTAGGCCTTTTACCTTTCGAGGGGGCTGAACCTGGGTAAATCCTCATGTCCTTCTGCTTTCGTCTGATCGCCGTCGAGTTCGCCAGGTTCCCAATACGCTTCCTAGATCGAAAGCCCTTCGACATGGGCATTGCCGGGGATAAACCTCGTCACCAGGTCTCGAGGATCGGGTAGGGTCCGATACAGATTACAATATCGACATACGGTAAGAACTCGTATTCGACTATCATTACAGTTGGGCCTAGCTTAACGGGCCTCAGGGGTATTCAACTAACGGGATCTATTAACTATACCCTTGTCAGTAGCCCCTGAGATTCTAACAGAATTGTAGATTCAGGTTGAATCTCTAATCTTCAAATCTTCGACTTGATCAATTCTTTGACCTCTTCTTATCTTCAAATCTTCGACTTTGGTCTTTCGACTTATTTTCATGATAATTTTTCGCAAGGGGTTTTGATGAACAAGCCTAACAACTCTGACGGATCAAGAGGTCAGTTAACTGCCGGAACAGATACTTGTCACCTACTTCAAATTCAATCCCCTTGGACTTGAATTCGGGATACCAGTCAAACCCACTCTTTTGCCGCATTTAGGACTTACAAAGAATGAATCCCAGTGGTTCTCAGGGTACCCAGTGCGTCCACCAGGATTTTCTTCGCGTCGTAGACACGGATACATACCAGCAGAGCACATCCATGTGCGTATACCAGGCCACACAGGATGGATCCTGGGGTCTTACCTTCGTGACAGGTCACGGCATTCGAGTTGCGTTGCGATAACATAACTCGAGAATCTTATGTCGCAGTCAAATTTTGACTGAAAATATTCGGGTTTCAGCAACCATAAAACTCGCTCCCGATGGGAGTAAAACTTCTGCACAATGCTTTACCAAGAAATATCGTCGGGTGCGCGCTCAGCGCTCCTGATGGGAGTAGCCCCCGAGGCTATAGTCGAAAAAAAGACTTTTTTGAGTATAGGCTCAAAATATAGTGTGGTCTATCATACTTCAACTCGAGATACTTTAATAACATCCTGTCATCGAATACGCGTCCACCACTCCAATAAAGAGTTACTTTCAATATCTTTGATAATAGTAGCCCCCAAGGCTATAATCGAAAATCCTTCACATATAATCTTGTCTATAAATTTTGTACTTGTCGGCGCCATCCTTCTTCTTTCTTATATCATCTTCTTTATGACGTCAATGAACACGTCACTCTGTATGAGTGCGAACCGTTTTATGGGCAGCACTGTAATTTTCGTGATTTTTGACCGTTAGTGGGCTGCCGTTTCCGCTCTTTGCGCCACGTCTCAGCCCACGATCCTTCTCCCAGAAGGTATATAAGGGGCGTAGTGGGGGATTTTACTGTTTACCAGCTCGTTCCCTCCGCCGCCTCCATTGCCGATCTCTTCTCCTCTCTTCGTTCATGCATAGCCCCCAAGCGCGGTGCGATAGATGCGCGTGAAGCACCTAGCCACCAAGAACACCATGGCCAAGAACTCCTATGCCACCAACTTTGTACGCTCTGCCATCACGCCGAAGGAGGTGGAGAAGGCCAGGGCGGATGGCCTCATCTCCGCCCAGGATTCCATCAAGTTTCCCAGTACTAAGCGGATCCCGTAGCCCCCAAGCGGCTATCGGGTAATGTTTCTTGCTTTCCTCCTCCGCGGTCTTTCTCTTCCTGCCCACGAGTTTCTCCGTGGGCTCCTCTTTGTCTATGGTGTGCAGCTCCACCAGCTCACACCAAACTCCCTTCTTCATATTGCTTGTTTCGTGACTCTCTGCAAGTCATTCTTGGGCATTGAGCCCCACTTTGTTCTCTGGAGGTCAATCTTTCGGCTTCGCCCTAATGTTTCCCTGGCTAGAAAGCCTGAATTGGGCGGAGCCGTTGTCTCTGTGCGCCCTGAAGCGCAGTACCTCGAGTTTTCCTTTGCCGCATCTGTCCAGGGGTAGAGAACCAAATGGTTCTATATCAAAGATCGCAAAGCCTCCCCTGAAGACCAATATGGGTTAGCCCCTTTCGAAGCCTCCAAGGAAGTGAAGAAATTGGCGTCGTGGGATGCGCTTCCCTCAGATGCGGAGATAGCACAAGTTCTTCCTCTTCTGTCTCGCATTCAGGCTTTGAAAGGAGGCCAAGGAGGAGCTTTGTCGGGTATCCAACTCATGGCGTTCTTTGTGCAACGTCGAGTTCAACCCCTGCAGCACCGCCTCACCAAGCTCTGGAATTACTCTGGCTTGGAAGATCCTACTCGCGTCTCTGAAGATTTGATAGAGAAAAAAGATGTCGACAAGCGAGTTAGGAGCCTTACCAAGCTCACCAAGGATCATGCGGTTGCTGACTTGACCGCTGACTACTTCGACTCCGTGCACCCTTTGCCCGAGGTATGCATCTTTGTGTTCGCTTGTTGTCTAATTTTGTTTGCTTCGACTTACGTTATTCTTTGCCTTTGTACTCTGCTGACTTATTTTATATGCAGGGTCACCAATTCTTGATTCGCACCCTCCTCTTCCAGAGGCAGGGCCCCTTCCGGCTGATCTGGCCTCATCTGTATCTGAAGCCCCCGAGGCTGACGAGAATCAGGACGGAGATGATGCCGAAGAATCGGAAGAGGAAACGAGCTCGTCGACATCGTCTCCCCCTGTGCTTGCTGAAGATGCTGGTGTCGACAAGAAAAGGAAGCGAGTCGAAGAATTTGCTTCTTCGAGTTCTGCAGCGGCTGATAAGGCCTCTGTTCCTGCAGGAGATGAGGAGTACTTCGACCTCCTGGCATCGTAAGTGTTTTTTATTCGAGTTCTTCAATTGCACCTCTTTTGCCTTGTTTCTGTCGTGTTACACATAACTTTTTTGCTTCGTGTAGAGATGACGAAGAGCCGCCAAAAGCTGCTACAGCTATTCCTTCAATTCCCCTTGCAGTTGATGATGAGCCCCCTGCCCAAGTAATTGCGCCTAGGGTTACCAGGGCCTCTGTAAAGAAGGTTCCTGCGCCCCGAAACCTCAAGCACTTGAAGAAGGCCAAAGAACCCGATGCCTCTCTGGAAGCCCATGAATCCTCGGCTTCCCCCCATGATGTAAGCAATTTTTCCTATTTTGTTTCCCTTGCATACACTTGTGCTTCTTACACGCTCTTTCTCTCAGGCATTATTGGAGAGATTCGTCGCCTTGGGCACCGAATGTGCTGAGTACCTAAAGGTTGCGAAAGCTTCCGAAGGTATGTTCTATATCCAGTCATGGTTTTTCTTCCACGCTTATCTTTTGCTGTTTATCTGACTTCCTTTCTTCTTCTACTGTAGCTGCTCTAGCAACAGCCAATGCCCGAATTGCATCATTGGAGGCTGAGCTTAGTGCCTCGCAGAAGGCATATGATGTTGCGGCCGCTGCCAAAGCAAGCGCTGAGAAGTCGCAGAAATCAGCGCTTGGTAAGGCGAAAAAAGCTGAAAAAGCTTTGGCCGATGCCAACAGGGAGCACGCTCAGCGAGAGCAGGCCGTAATGGAGCGCCTTCACACAATGTCTACCTCTGCTAAAAGTAAGTGTTTCGTCTTGCCTTCTATTTCGACTTCTTGTTATATTATTGATCTTCGCTAATTCTTTCCTTTACTTTTTCCTTTGTCGCGCAGGATTTACCAAGGTGTCTTCTTCATCTTTGCCATCGGGCGATGATCCTTTGCTGACTGCGGTTAACCTACTCGAGGCAAACTGGATATCTATCCAGGAGACTTTTGAGTTGGTTAGCCGCGTTCTGTCACGGTTGTTCGTCGGGTTATGGCCAAAGAAGAAGGCAGAAGTCACGAAGGATGACTTGGAGAATCTTGCCAAGTCCTTCGATACAATTGAGGACCCGACCCTCCAGCTGAAGGGGCTCTCTCTGAAGCGTGGCGCTGAGGGTGCCATTGCACTTTCTTTTGCGCACGGTGCGGACTTTGACTGGGAGAAGGTGAACTCTCCCCATGGCCGCACCCGCGATGAGATGAAGGTTTTCTTCGAGAAGGCGAAGAAGTTGGCGCCTGCACTGGCGGCGATTATTTCTCCTTCTGCAGCCTCTGCGGCCTCTACTACGCCGGCTCCAACGATGGAAGAGCCTGCACCTCCGTCGACTTCTGGCGACGGATTTGCCATGCCCTCTTCTGCCACTGAGCAAAATGCTGAGGTGGCGTAGACTTTGGCTCCTCTGTAGCTTTCAATTTCTTCTTTTGAATGTAAAAACCTTTAGTCGCGTGCAACCCGAGAACTTTAGCCAAGGGGTTTTGCACTTATGTAAATATATTTCCTTCTCATGAGATCTTGTGCTGCCTCTCTGAAATGTTTCTTCTTTATTTTCTTTTGACTTCCAGTCGATGCATACCAACGATCCCTTGACTGGCGGGCCTGTTCCTTCCGCTGCCCGTACGTTCGACTCGACGATTTCGTCGCCTCCTAGTCGATGCAGTCAATGCGCAGAGTACTCTTTAAGGATTTCTGATCTTGAAACTCGATTGACTTTAGCCAAACGCCAAGCTCAGATGGCATTTGACAAAGCCAGCAAGACTTCTAATTTGACGAAGCAGGTATCTATTCTTGATGATAAGGTGTCCAGCTTGACGGCAAAAATTTTGCATCACGAGGAATGCAATTCTTTTCTTCTTGGCATTATCGAATCCGCCTGCGAGATGTTGCGATGTAAGTTTCCTTTCGACTTGTCTTTTTCTCTTTTTGTTCCACTACTGTTTTTATGATATCCTCTTGCCCTCGTAGGCACTTGTTTAGATTTCGCTGCTGAAGATCGTCGGGTTACCGAGCGAAATGCGGCCTTAGAGAAAATGTCCGCAGGTGTTGAAAATTTGTGGTCTGATCCTCGACGCCGGAGTGCTGTTGTATTGCTTCAGGACCGTGCCCAGCACGTTGGCGAAGCGGTGGATGGCTGCAGAAGATCTCTCGTAACTATGCACTCGGTTATGCTTCCTCGCAATCCTCTACCTACGACTTTCCCACTACTTCTTGATACTTTTAGATCCAGCCAGCGAATTCATCGTTTGATAGAGCTGAACTTAGTGGCGGGTGCCAATTTTGCTCTTGGGTGGATACGCAAGTGGCAACCAAGACTCAATTATAGTTCTATGTCGCTGAGCTACCCTCCAGGTGGAGCTAGCCTTCGAGTACACTTGGAGAGTACCTTGCAGCCTGCCCGACGAATTATAGCCAGGCTGTTGCAAGAAGATGCCGCGTTTTTCTGCGAGTTTCACTACTTAGACCCTTTGGGTGTAGATGATTCTGACAACCCGATGTTGTAACACTTATGGGAAACGCGAGAATTTCTTATTTCGCGCCTGTATGTCTGAAATATATTTTCAGAGCGTTTTTTTTGTATGATTCGTGCGTTTGCCGCATTTTCTCTTTGAAAGACTCGTAAGCTCAAACATGAGGAACGTTTTGTCTTTATTATACTTGTAATGTAAGATACATGGGGTGACCCAAGAGATCCGGCCTATGACCTGTGTTCTGGATCTAGAGGGCATTGCCCCTGGTATAACTCATGGCTTTTATAGCCTTATTCTTCTACCCTACTTTATTGTTCTTTGATGCTTATGCCGTCATGGCTTTCTCTTCCTCTCCTGTATCTTTGTCTTCTCCTGATGCTTCTACTCGTGGTTTCTTCATTTCGGGCTCCGTAACGCGTCCTTCGAGTAGCTTGACGCCTTCTGTAGTCGTGTCTTTCGCCTTTTCTGCATAGTTGGCTATCATGCCAAAATTTTGCGCCATCTTGTGAAACTCCCTGTCGCAGAGATCTGAGACTTCAAAACTTCCTTTTACTGTAATTATTCCTCTTGGTCCTGGCATTTTGAGTACCAGATATGTGTAGTGAGGCACTGCCATGAATCGCGAAAACGCGGGTCGCCCGAGGATCGCATGATACTGAGATGGCCAGTCCATGACTTCGAAGTCCAGTTTTTCTCTCCTGTAGTTTTGTCGGTTGCCGAAGCAAACATTGAGTGCTATTCGACCCAGTGGGTAATTGGCACTTCCTGGTACGATTCCGTGGAAGGAACAATCCGTTGGTTTCAGGAACTCTAGTGATATATGCATTGCTCTGAGTATTTTTGCGTATATCAGGTTAATTCCACTTCCTGCGTCCATGAATATTCTGTCGACATCATACGCGCCGATTTGAGCTTTAAGTACCAAAGGCGCGTTTCCTGGCTGAGGTACTGTTATAGGGTGGTCTTCTCTGTTGAACTCGATTGGTTGTTCTGACCAATGCAGATACTCCGTTGCGGCTGGCAGTGAGATGACTGCTAAGTTGACTTGTCGAGTGATACTCTTTTCTTCTTTGTCCGACTTGGGCACAGGTTGTATCATTGCTGTGATGTGTCCTTTTGATGGAACGTACCCTTCGTCGTCGTCGTGCCCCTGGTTCTGCTGGTCTTGTCCTTGAGGAGCTCCGTTGTTTCCTTGTTGTTTTATCGGAGGATTGTTGCTTCCTTCAAATCCTTGTCGCCTTGCTTCAGTTTGCTTGTTTAGTGCTGCCTCTTGTAATTTTAAGAATGTTGTGCAATCTTTCATTGCGTGCCTTGATACTCGCTTCCCATCGACGAACGCTGAGTGTATATGACAAGGTCCGTTGAGCATATATTCTGGCGTTGGGTTGTACTCTCTGGGTTCTCTCGTGGGAAACTTTTTGTAGTCCTCTTTCCCGTAGCTTCTATACCCCGAGCTTTGGCGATCACTTCCTTGATAGCTATTGTCTTTGTATCCTGCGGCGACTTGGCTATGGGAGCCATAATTGTCATAATTTCTGGACCGTCTCCTTTGACTTCCATATCTATTTCTTTTGTCGTCCTCTGGGGATCGCGTCCGCTTGTTGTTGCATGCATCTTCTCCATCTGCAAATCTGTTTGCTACGTCCATGAGGTCTGACACTGTTTTCGGCTTGATTCTGCCCATCTCTTCGACTAGGTCTCTTCGCCTTAATCCAATGATGAACGCACCTATTGCTCTTTCGTCTGAAACTTCGACTGCTGAATTTTTGATAAGACTCCATCTTTGGATGTATGCCCGCAGTGTTTCGTCGTGTTGTTGCACACACGCTTTGACTTCTTCTATTGACGCTGACCGCTTGTATGTCGACCTGAAGTTACTTGTAAATTGCTTTGTGAGGTCTTCCCAGCTTCCAATAGTTTCCTTCTCAAGTTTGCTCAACCATGACCTTGCTGCGCCGGTGAGGTGTAGTTGCAGACTTTGCATTGCTGTTTCTTTGGTTCCTCCCAATATTTGTACTGCTTGTAGATAATCTGAGAGCCATGATTGTGGTTCCTGTGATCCCTCGTACTTTTGCTGATCATGAGGTAACTTGAATCCCTTGGGAACTGGAGTGGTGCGAACCCTGCGGGTAAAGCATGATGCCCCCATTTCTTTTTCGTTTTCTTCATAGTCGCGTTTTTCATTTGGGGATCGTGATCTTCGGGTTCCTCCGTGTTGTTTTGGTGATGGCGATCGAGATCGTTGATTGCTGCTTTTGCGCCGAGGACTACTATGACGGCGAGGCGATCTTGGCTTATGCGTTTCCTTATGGTGGTGTGCTTCTTCTCCTTTTGCTGATAGCTTGTGACCCACCATGTTTAGTCCGTTCAATGCTGCTCTGTGCATATGTTCTCTAGGATCTCCCGGGTTTGGTCGAGTTGTGAGCAGATAAGCTTGAGCTGCCACTAATGCTGCTTTAGGAGTTTTTGGTACGATGTTTCCTTGTTCGTCGACCGATAAAAAGGACGAGTCAAGGTTTTTGGAAATGCTTTGCCTGTCGGAGTACTCGAGGTTATCGTACCTTGAACCATGTCAGCGATTTTTCCTTGCGTTGCTATATGATGCGTCGCTTCGCGCTTTACGAGCGGCGTTGCTGGCTGCAATGGCTGAGTCTTTTCTTCTCTGTATCTCTATTTTCTCCTTTGCTAATTGCTTTGCCTGCTACCTTAGGGCATAATGATACCCCAGAAGCATGTCTTTGCTGGAATTTGATGGTATCGGCGTGCCGTGTTCTACGGCTTCTCTTATTATCCTCCATTCGTCGACTGATAGTCAAATTTTTTCCCTGGTTGTGAGGGATTCTGCTGTTTGCCCTTCTGCTAGGTGATTTGCTCCTCTGTCGATATTTGCTGGGTTTAGCACTGGATTGTTGTTTTCGTCGAATTCTTCTGAGTTATCTCCTACAATGGCGAGCACCTGGCACTGTTTGCCGATGTTACCATTGAAGCTTGAGAATATCGAGTTACTATCCTCAGAAAGCTCTAATCCTGTCTTCCATGTATCTGTTGACTTGTCTGAAATATCGTCGAGGCGGATCATAAGATCTTCGAGTTGGACCCCTGCGTCGAAATTTTCCATTGCTTCGTTGTCTTCTGTGATTTTTCCTTTTTGCACTTCTTCCAAGCTGACCGGCGAGTTTACCTCGCTGGAAGAGCCTTCAGAATATTCCATCATTGCTACTGTTTCGGGCTCACTTGCCGACGAATCTAGTTTCGTCGGATCTGAAAGGCGAGATGAACCCGATGGCCCGATGAGGATGCTTAAACTTCCAATTGTCAACTCCATCTCTTGATTTTCGTCGACTTCTGTACTGCTGTTGGCTAAAAGCGAAAAAGCCGTCGAATTCATGATTCCAACGCCCAAGCTCCCCACGGTCGGCGCCAATTGACGAGGGTTAACTCGACAAATGTCCTAGATGAAGGACTTAGGATCGGGGGAAGAGGGCGTCGGATGAACTCGAAGGTAAAGGTTGGTTGAAATAAGTGTATGTTGAAAGTAAACGTGGGTGTTCAACCTGGCTTGCTTTCAATCTGCCCTACACCGTCCCCTCCTGGCCCCTATATATAGATGGCTAGGTCTCGAGGATCGGGTAGGGTCCGATACAGATTACAATATCGACATACGGTAAGAACTCGTATTCGACTATCATTACAGTTGGGCCTAGCTTAACGGGCCTCAGGGGTATTCAACTAACGGGATCTATTAACTATACCCTTGTCAATTAGTATTTGACATTATTATCAGTATGCTCTCATTTTCATATCTGTCTACTTGCCCCTATTAGTTAGGGAACATTTACATGATGAAATTACCTATTATTTAGACGCATATATGGATATTTTGTACATTGTCAAGTATTATGATTTTTTGTCTGCTATTTTCCCGTGGTGATACTGCTAATAAAATGCTCATTAGTTTGCCCTCACCGTGAGTCCTGTTGATGTATAATGTGGTGATGGGGTTCCTTCTATGCCTGCAATGTTAGATTGGAATCAGAATTTCACTTCCCTATGTAGTGCATAAAATTGATCTGTAAATTAACTTTCGCAAACCATCTTTTCTGTAAATCACATGAGCTTGTATCTTTGGATAATGTGCAAATACCTGCAATAATGAACAAAAGTAGCAATCCAGTGAGAAGTTAAGCCTTGATGCCGCAAATAAAAATCTGGTTAGTGAAGTTATCGAGGACATCCTACAGCTTCGCTGATGGCGGATAGAGGGCCTAAGCTACGGTGAGCTCCTCCACCTTGCAGGTGTAAATTCTTCTTTTCACATCAAAAGTATCTTTTCATGTTTCCTCCATTTAGACTTTTATTCGGTTGACTTGTATTTGATTATGTGAAGCAGGAATGGAGATAAATGCTAATTGCCAGGAAAGACGCTGGTTATAGTACTTTTTATATAGTTGCAAGAAGCACAAAACAACTCGCAGATAAGTTACCATGCATATTTCTGTGATTCGTACAAGAAAATTAGTAATTATGTCATCCTTTCGGCTTGTTGATATTTGAGTGTGTGTTTCATTGCAGTAAATCACCTGCCAACATGGAGCTATCAATTATTATGGTGATCTATTTGTGGTTGCAGGAAGGAAGATTATGTTTGTGTGGCATCCCAGGGTTTCACTCATCTTTGCGATCGTGCTAGAGAACTGGCAGTCAACTACGAACTTACATGTATATCTGGTACTTCTATTGTGCACAATAGATGCTCGCATGGAGCAAAATCTTTGATTCTGAAATACTATTATGAAAATCTAAATAGATGTTTCAATGATTAGTGGGTTATGTTCAACTGAATATTGGAGACCCTTCAGTTCACACCGAAATACATGTTACACTAGCAATTTCTTCTCAGAAAAAAAAATTCAGATTGGAATCTATTCTCTTATGAGATGTTTTTAAAATATTTAGAAGACTAATTACTAGAACTTCTTTTATGTTCAGTCACTTGTTTACTGTTTTTCATTTTGAAACAAATATTGCATGTGTGACTATTCTTTTATGCTGCCTACATTGTTGGAGAACAAATCTTGTGATTTTATTCTTTCGAGAGCACTAGCATTTTCTTCTTCTGAATTGTCCATCAATGTGAAATATAAAAATTTGGTGTTCAGAAGGTGCAATGCTTTTTTAATTAACATGTAGGTAAGCAGAGACCAAGATATCAAAATCAAGAAATAGCTACCAAATCATGCACCAGGCTGACTAAAAAAACATGTATCGGCTAGCTAATAAGCTCTTTGAAGAAGCATGCACCAGGGTAGGAAAATTCAGTACTTCATCAACATGTATCACAAGTGCAACATGCATATCAGGAAATAATAACCTTAACAAGAATGCGTTAGACTAAACTATCTATGAAGTTCAACATGTTTCCTGCCTTCCATTATATTTTTGATTGCATTGTGTGCTTTTGGTCCAAATAAAATCCTATTTTCAGCTTAGGCATGACTGCCATTTTTTTGTGGGACAGGTAGAAGATGCTCGTTTGAAGCTTTCTGATTGCTGAAATCCTATGGAAGTGGCGAATCTCCTTCCCACCTGCAGACCGTTACTTTAAGGGGTGGCAGTTCGGTGGTGCTAGTGGCAGGAACTAAACAAGGCTAACCATCAGGAAAACACCCTAAGGTACCATCAGGAAAAACAGCTGTAGGTTGATGAGTTGCAGTTTCAGATTCAGCATCACATAGATGAAAATCTCAAGGTAGTGAAGTGTTAACAACACCATGTTAGATACAAGGTCCATGGTGTTGCCCATTTTTATGCAGACTAGAGAGTTTAAGTTTTGCATTTGGTAACACAGTTAGATGTTGGTGTTCTCTTTGGTTTTTTTTGGAGGAGTACAAAAGATAGCTTCTACGATGTCAAACTTTTGTTATCTTTCTCACTCCACGTCTAACTGCACAATATCCCTTCGTTATTTATTTGTTCCCTATAGAATATTTATTGCATTTAAGATTCTTTATGACACCCAATATAGAGTTTGTTAGAATTTCATCATTCTTCATTCTTTCAGTGAGATTTATATCACTTCATTCATAGTGTTGGTGTTTGTTGCTTCATTGCCACCTTTACTTGGCAAGATGATTTGGTTATTCATAGGTGAGTTCTCTAAAATTCTTATGAGGCCTTTCACAGACCAACCGCGTGTATATCAACCATCTGTTTCTTTCATTTAGTGAAGCTACACTATTGTGTTCACTACTCTACCCCTAGGTTATTCATTTTCAATTGGGTTAGGGGATTTGCAATTGCTGCAGTGGAACTTATATATGTTTCACCTTCGCGCGAATAGCGGTCTAAAAATTGATCTATTGACAACTATGTTGAATAGCTATAGAGCTTAGTACAAAGTAGTCTTTTTCTTGCCGAGACCAAAGTCTAGCACAAACAAAGGTAGCACATATGTATGGAGCAAGACTTTGAGGAACATGGTTGTACGCAGCAAGCCATGCCCTTATGATCATGATGCTACAGTCCCAAGGTAATTTGCTACACAGCTGACATGAGCATGCTTTATCATAGATTTATTGTGTATAACCTTCTCATATGAATGCCAGAATTCAGACCACTGATGTAGGAGGTGGTCCTTGTGTAGAGGACCAACATGACAGAGAGAATGCTCGACGGAAACATTTCTTGGCAAAGCGATTATCAGGACCAAGATTTCATATGATGCGGAGTGAAACCCCCTCTATCACCCGTGAATGATGTTGTTCTCGCTCTACTCTCGCTTACACATGCCGATGTCTAGATATCTCTTAGAGCCTTTGCAAAGACAATGTATTACCTTATGTTGAAATATATGTATGTGCACTGCAGGCTCGATGACTCCTTAGCCATCTTATATTCTACTAATATGATGTGCATAATATAGGAACATCGATATAACATGTAAATTTCACTTGCCAACCCAATAGTAATTCTAATTATATATATTTCTATCGATTATTTATATTGGCTTGCTCGCCGTAGGCGGGCAAGCGCGCGGCAAACCGCGCCTTCCTACCTAGTATAAGATATTGTTGGGGTATGAATTGGATTAGTAGAATGACGATGGGACAGTGTCATCGACCGAGTCCTCGTGCGGGGTTCCAACTTGCCACTGATTCTCATGAAAACCTGACACGGCAATGCCTCTTTTTATTCTTGCATAATTTTCTATTTTTATAGTTTTGTGATTCTTCAACACTGCCATGATATACCGGCTGCCATGGAAGCTCCTCCGGCCGGCCGCGCCGCTCGTGCATGAGAGCCTGGTAGTGGATGAGAAAAGCAGTTGGACACACCCTAAACTCGTAGAGCGTCCAACAGATCGAGTCCAGCATGATGCCCTTCCCCATCTATATTCGCGTTGTGTCGGTGGGGCAGCGGCCAGTAGGACTGTCGGGGCCACACTGGAGTGGCCATGGACTTTTGGCATGGGTATCGATTTGGTGGCGGGCGTCGCTGGTCGATTACAGACTGCGTGTGAGAGAGATTAAACAGAGAGGTTGGTACCTCTATGTGCTTTGGTGCTGTTCATCATTGCTAGCTAGCCGTACTGGTTTAATAAAAACATGTACGTACTGGTTTAATGGAAACAGGTACATTTTTTTTGCGGGTTAAAATAGGTACGTACTCCCTCCGTTTCAAAATATAAGATGTTTAAGCTTTGTGAAGCAAATGTATTTAGACATCTTTTAGTATGTAGGTTCACTCGAATAGACACACTAAAACATGTCTAAATACATTTGCTTCACAAACTTATAACATCTTATATTTTAAAACGGAGGGAGTACTAGTTTAACGGAAACAGGTACGTACTGGTTTAATGGAAACAGGTGCGTACTGGTTTGATTTAAACATGCATGCTTCTCTCGCTCATCCTCGTTACATTCGAGATGCATGGGCAAGCCAATGAGGTTTTTCTTGCTTGCTTTTTTTTGAGTAATTTACACTTAGCGGTGCGTCCATTGGTAAAGGCATTTTACCAGGTGGACCAGGAGCATGTCATGAACAGAGAAGTGAGAAAAAAAGGTTGCATATTTATGTTTTCATACACATTATTGGAATGTACTCAGCTTTTCGGCCGTTTTCTTTCAAGCTTAATACAATGACTAGGTTCTCAAAAAAGAAAATATATTGGAAAAATTAGCCATAGTATTTTGTTAAAAATTAGATGCGGAGCTGCATACAAAAAAATAATGTCAATAGAAAAAATGCTAATTACTCATAGTTGTTCAAAACAATAGTGTAAAATCTTGATGACCCACAAGTATAGGGGGTGTATCGTAGTACTTTCGATAAATAAGAGTGTCGAACCCAACGAGGAGCAGAAGGTGTTGATGAGCGGTTTTGATCAAGGAATCATTGTAAATACTAGCAAACAGGTTTTCAGGGGTATTTGGTAATACGAGTAAATAAAGTGCGAGTAAATAAAAGACAGTAGTAACAATTGCAGCAAGTGGCCTAATCCTTTATTCAGCAAAGGACAAGCCGGTTGTGTACTTATAATAACCAAACGTTCTCGAGGACACACGGGAGTTTCTGTCAAGAGCTTTCACTGCATAGAGCCAATAGTATTCATTGGTTTGATAGGTGTTATGGGGGTGAACCTGTGCTAGCGCACTACCCTTACTAGGATAAATACATACTTGTGATTATACCCCTTGCAAGCATCCGCAAATACAAGAAAGTAATTAAGATAAATCTAACCACAGCATTAAACTCTGAGATCCTACGCTCCCTGGTGCAATGGTTTCCCAACGGAGGTTTAGGTTTCTGTCACTCCAGCAACCCCACAATCGGTAGCCAAATACACAATGCATCTCACTAGACCCATAAATGGTGAAGTATCATGTAGTCGACGTTCACATGACACCACTAGTGAAATAGCACCACAACAATATCAAACCATTAAATATTTCTCAACAATAATTCACTACTAACATCTTGACTTCTCCCATGTCCTCAAGAACTAAACGAACTACTCACAAGACATCATATGGATCATGATCAGAGATGAAATAATGGTAAATAACAATCTGAACATAAACCTTAACTCAACGGTTCCACTCAATAGCATCAACTACAAGAGTAATCAACACCGGGAAAGTTTCCCCTATGAATATAACAAGATCCAACTCAAGATGTTACAGCGGGATGGCGTGGTGATGGTGAAGATGAAGGTGCTGGTGATGGAGATGATGATGATGATGATCCCGATGAAGTCCAGTGCGATGATGATGACGATGGCGACGATCTCCCCTCTCCGGGAAGGAATTTCCCCGGCAGATTTCTCCCTGCCGGAGAGCTTTCTCTCTCTGGTGTTCTCCGCCCCGCAGAGGCGGCTGTGTCTAACTCTGAGCCCCCCTTTGACTTAGGTTTTCGGGGACGATGATGTACGCGGAGGGGCGAGACCAGAGGTGGGCCAGGGTGGCCTCACGTAGGGCCCGCGCGGCCAGGGGTGGGCCCGCGCCACCCTGGCGTGTGGAGCCCCCCTGGCTCCTCTCGACTCCCCCTTCTGGCTTCTTGAGTCTTCTGGGAAATTATAATTTCTGGGTATTTTTCTGGCATTTTCCTGATCTTCAAAATATGGTCTCTTGATGGTCATTTTTCCAGCAGAATCCTGACTCCGGCAGCAACTCCTCCGATGATCATCAAACATGTGAAAGCAAATGAAATAACATCAGTATCATGTCTAAATATGAAATATATCAATGAATAACAGTAAATTATGATACAAAATAGTGATGCAAATTGGACGTATCAACCCCCCCAAGCTTAGACCTCGCTTGTCCCCAAGCGAAAACGAAACTCGGTAAACATGACCACAGGTTTATGGAGTGAAGTGTCGATAATCAAAATACGGACAAGAAGCATCACATTTACCAAAGGCACAAATTATAATAGACAGCAACTTCCCTTTATAAGATGTAGACTTGCAATAGGTAAAAGGGAATCACATGTAATGATGCACAAGGTAAACTATAATTGGCAATGGCAAACCTTAGTTCTTGGTCAGAGAACGATGAACAAGCTATTCTTTCTTTTAAACGGAGCCTTTAAAAACAGAGCTAATATAGCAAAGACTATATGCTCAACAAAGTAAACTTTTGCATTCATAGAAAGCTTTCAAAGATATATTCCTTCAGATAAAAGCATTATACAAAACAAGGAAGATAATAAACATGATTAAACGGATCAACATATGGATGAGTGAAACAATAACAACTCAAATGCTTGCTTGAGACAGAGGGAAATAGGTTGACTCAACATAAAAGTAAAAGATAGGTCCTTCACAGAGGGAAGCAAGGATTAAACATGTGCTAGAGCTTTTCATTTGTAAAACAGAGGCAAAATTGTTTTGAGAGGTGGTTGCTTTTGTCAACGACTAGCAACGGAGTTCTTGATATCTTCCATACTAAACAAGTGAGAGCGGTTCCGAGATGTTTGATTAATTGGCACTTTAGTGCTCTTTTATAGCTTTGCACTCCTCCCCACCTTTTCCTTTCTCAAACCATGGCTAACCGATTCCATCGGGTGCCGACCAACTTTCACATTCCATTGGAGGAGTGCCTTTTTCTTTCTTTTTCTTTTTAAGATTATAATGGTCTGACCAGCTCCCTTGCAAAATTAATGACGAGCAGATAAAGCTGCCTAGTCGAGGGGTACTTAATTTAGTATGGAAGATAACAAACCCATCCACTACGTCCTCATGAGCTAAAAACAGTGGCACAAAAATGAGAAGTGTTTGAAGGTTTTTGAAAGGCAGCACATGAAAATTTACTTGGAATGGCTTTGAAATACCATGCATAGGAATTTATAGTGGACTCTTTGGAAGTGACTTGGCTTTTGGGAATTGGATGCACGAGAAGTATTCCTCTCAGTACAGGTTTTTGGCTAGCAAGGCTGGGTAGCAAGCATAAGAGTTGCATGAAACAAACAAACATACATATAATAAGAACACTCATGCAAACTTCCTTGAAGGTACAACGATTTTAACTTTAAGAATAACAAACTTATAAGCCAAACATAAAGGAAAACTGAAGTGATGTAACTGCAAGCACTTCTTTATTCTTCTCTACTCAAACCTCAAGGTAAAGTTGCTACTGACCAAGCTAGGTTTGCCGAAACCAACTAAATCTACTCATGTGATACGTCTCAAACGTATCTATAATTTTTGATGCCCCATGCTTGTTTTTACACCATTTGCCTATTGTTTCGTTACACTTAGTGGCATTTTTATGCATTTTCCGGAACTAACCTATTAACGAAGTGCCACAGTGCCAGTTTCCTGTTTTCTGCTGTTTTTGTGTTCCAGAGTGATACACAGGAAATATTCTCGGAATTGGACGAAACAAGTTCCTGAAGTCTTATTTTACCCGGAAGCTTCCAGAGATCCGAAGGAGAGTAGGAGGTGAGGGACCAGGGGCCCACACGCACAGGTGGCGCGGCCAGCCCCTGGCCCGCGCCACCCCCGTGTGTGGCCGCCTGGCCCCTCCTCTGACATCGCCCCTTCGCCTATAAAGACCCCCCGACGAGAAAAACCTAAGTACCCGATCAGTTTTCCAGAATACATCGCGATCCGCCGCCGCCGTCGACCCGAAGATCAGGAGGGTCCAGAAGCTCTTCCCGGCACCCTGCCGGAGAGGGGAATCGCCACCGGAGGTCTTCTTCATCGCCATGCTTGCCTCCGGAGCGATGAGTGAGTAGTCTACCTTGGACTATGGGTCCATAGCAGTAGCTAGATGGTTGTCTCCTCCACTATGTGCTTCATGTTTAGATCTCATGAGCTGCCTTACATGATTGAGATCACCGTTATGTAATTCTACATGTTTGGTTTGTTGGGATCCGATGAATATTGGTGTTTATGATTAAGTTGCTGTACTGAATTATATCTTTTGTTATCTCTATGTTGTTTATGATCTTGCATGCTCTCCGTTGTTAGTAGCTATCTTGGCCGAGTAGTTGCTAGTGACTCCAAGAGGGGGTATTTATGCTCGATAGTGGGTTCATGCCTCTATTTCACCTGGGGGAGTGACAGAAACCTCTAAGGTGGTAGATGTGCTGTTGCTACTAGGGAGAAAACAACATTCATATGCTCAAGGGCATATGCTTTGTTTACATTACACACTTTGCTTAATGCAATTATCTGTTGTTCGCAACTTAATACTTCTAGGGTGTTCGGATTGATATCCCCGGGAGTGGATTATTAGTCATAGATGCAGTTGGATGGCGGTCTATGCATTTTGTTGTAATGCCCAGAGTAAATCTCATAGTGATCTTCTTGACATATCACGTTATATCTATTCTATCAATTGCCCAACTGTAATTTGTTTACCCAGCATGTGTTATTTTATCTATGGAGAGACACCACTAGTGAACTGTGGACCCCGGTCCTATTTCCATCATATTGCTATCACCTGTTTACTTTACTCGTACTGTTTACTTTACTCGCATATTATATTGTTTTCCACTCGATACACTCATAACCTTTGTTTCAAGCAAACCGGTGAGATTGACAACCTCATCGCAAGTTGGGAACAAAGTATTTGTTTGTGTGTGTGCAGGTTCCACAACACCTTCAGTCGTCATTGTCTCTCCTCTCCTGTTCGATAACCTTGGTTTCTTAAACTGAGGGAAAACTTGCTGCTACACTCATCATACCTTCCTCTTGGGGTTCCCAACGGGCTGGTTATTCACCACGCACAAGGACAGTCTGCTCCACATCAACAAGGGATCAGCAGCTCCCAATGTGATACCAATACCAATCAACAAGACTAGTCACATAAGAGAGATTGCAGACTAACATAAAGTGTGCGAAAAGTAAACGATAAAACTTCTCATTAATATTTTATTACCGCAACTCACACCAAGGGATACATAGATAACCAACTAAGGAGGATACTTCCAAACTGCAAACTATTCTATATGATAACTTCTCTATTCATGATATGGCACTACTTGAAAAGTAAATAAGCAAAAGGTAATGATGTGATACCGCGGCACTCCCCCAAGCTTGGAACAAGCCAAGGGGATGCCTAAACCGATGATGAATTACTCCTTTGGTGGTAAGGGAAGCAGCCTTGGATTAATGAAATATTCCTGCATCAAGCGGAGCCTGAGATTCTCTTCTTGAAGCATCTTTACCTCCCTCTTCAAAGCTTGATATTGAGTGCAAAACTCAAAAGTGACCAGCATGCCGCGTTCTATCACGGGCATGGAGTCAAGATCCAGAACATGATATGTTGGTCCCTGCAAATCATGAGAAAAGATACGCCTAGCTTTCGTTGGTCCTTCAAAAGCAGGGTTTGTCGGCCTTGCTCTTCCAGAACCTAGCGCCTCCTTCCACTTCTAGCGCTGGTGATCATCTACATAGGGCCTCTTGCCCTTGTCGTCGCTTGAAGAGGCCATGACTCCCCCAAGCTTAAGATCCACTCCTGGCAGAAATAGCTCGAAACAAAACACGACAAGAAAATGATATACAGACCTCGGGGACTCCGGGGGGTTAAATAGGCGAAAATTATACATCGAAACGAAGTCACAGGAGGAAACCGAGACGGAAACGAGTTCCGGGGTGTTCTCACACCCAGGTGGCGCGGCCAGGGGTGGGCCCGCGCCACCTGTGTGTGAGACACACACGGACTCTTTTTCCTCCCCTTTTTCATCTCGTGATTTTTCATATTTAGTAAAAACAGCAAAAATATTAAAGGAAGAACTTTTCGCGAAACTTTTCTGACTAGAACTGTTACCTATTCGAAAGCGAACTCTGCAGGTTCCTGCAGTTTGTCTTGGATAAATTCTTCCGGAGAAACTGTTTCAATAACATCAACATCTTCATTATAAGAATCTCCAGAAATATAATGCTTGAGTCTTTGCCCATTCACCACTTGTGTAGAGTCATCTTTTAATGAAGCAATCTTAATAGCACCTGAGCGGTACACTTCCACAATAACATATGGTCCTTCCCATTTAGAGAGTAATTTTCCTGCAAAAAATCTGAGACGAGACCTATACAAAAGAACTTTCTCACCAACATGAAACTCTCTCTTAAGAATTCTCTTATCATGCCATTGCTTGACTTTCTCTTTGAAAAGTCTGGCATTCTCATACGCTTCGTTTCTCCACTCATCTAGAGAACTCAAATCTAACAACCTTTTCTTACCGGCTAGTTTAAAATCTCTGTTAAGCTCTCTCACTGCCCAAAAAGCTTTGTGTTCTAATTCTAAGGGCAAGTGACACGCTTTTCCGTAAACCATCTTATAAGGGGACATACCCATGGGATTCTTATAAGCAGTTCTATAAGCCCATAAAGCGTCGTTTAACTTACTAGCCCAGTTTTTCCTAGATCTATTGACAGTCTTCTGCAAGATAGACTTGATCTCCCTATTTGAAAGCTCTACTTGCCCACTAGTTTGGGGATGATAAGCAGAAGCAATTCTATGATTGACATCATACTTAGCAAGAGTTTTTCTAAAACTACCGTGAATAAAATGAGAACCTCCGCCAGTCATAAGATATCTAGGCACTCCGAACCTAGGAAAAATAACATCCTTAAGCATTTTTAACGAAGTCTCACCATCGGCACTCTTTGTAGGTATGGCTTCTACCCATTTAGTAACATAATCAACAGCAACAAGTATATGGGTATAGCCTTTCGAAGGAGGAAAAGGACCCATAAAGTCAAATCCCCAATAATCAAATGGTTCAATAACAAGAGTGTAATTCATAGGCATCTCATTGCGTCTAGAAATATTACCAACTCTTTGACATTCATCGCAAGATAAAACATACCTTCTGGCATCCTTAAAGAGGGTTGGCCAATAAAAACCTGATTGTAGAACCTTCTGTGCGGTTCTATCTCCAGCATGATGCCCTCCATAAGCACTGCTATGGCATTTTCTTAATATCTCTTGTTGCTCATATTCTGGTACGCATCTTCTCATAATACCATCAACTCCTTCTTTATATAAATGTGGGTCATCCCAAAAATAATGCCTCAAATCATAGAAGAATTTTCTTCTTTGCTGAGCTGTAAAGGTCGGAGGCAAATACTTGGAAACAATAAAGTTAGCATAATCAGCATACCAAGGAAGGTCTCGCGAAGTTACATTAATTGCAGCCAACTGTTCATTTGGAAAACTATCATTAACAGGAAAAGGATCAAAAGAAATGTTTTCCAATCTAGACAAGTTGTCAGCCACATGATTTTCAGCACCTTTCCTATCTACGATATGCAAATCAAACTCTTGTAAAAGCAACACCCATCTAATAAGCCTAGGCTTAGCATCCTTCTTAGTCATAAGATATCTAATAGCAGCGTGATCAGTATGAATAGTAACTTTAGAATCAACAATGTAAGATCTAAACTTATCACAAGCAAAAACAACAGCAAGAAACTCTTTCTCAGTAGTAGCATAATTCTTCTGAGCAGCATCAAGAGTCTTACTAGCATAATGAATAACATTCAACTTATTATCTATGCGCTGTCCAAGAACAGCACCAACAGCAAAATCACTAGCATCACACATAATTTCAAAAGGTAAATTCCAATCAGGTGGTTGAACAATAGGAGCAGTAGTTAAGGCCTTCTTAAGAGTTTCAAAAGCTTCCTTACAATCATCATCAAAGAGAAATGGTACATCCTTTTGAAGAAGATTGGTAAGAGGCTTTGAAATCTTAGAGAAATCTTTAATAAACCTCCTATAGAAACCAGCATGACCAAGAATACTACGAATACCTTTAACATCTCTTGGACAAGGCATTTTCTCAATTGCCTCCACTTTTGCTCTGTCAACTTCAATACCTCTTTCAGAAATTTTATGTCCAAGGACAATTCCTTCATTTACCATAAAGTGGCATTTCTCCCAATTAAGAACAAGGTTAGTTTCTTCGCACCTCTGCAAAACTTTATCAAGGTTGTGCAAACAATTATCAAAAGAAGTTCCATAGACGGAGAAATCGTCCATGAAGACCTCCACAATTTCTTCACAAAAGCCATGAAAAATAGCAGACATACATCTTTGAAAAGTAGCAGGAGCATTGCATAAACCAAACGGCATACGTCTATAAGCATAAGTTCCATAAGGACAAGTAAAAGTGGTTTTCTCTTGATCATCCTTCTTAACAGCAATTTGAGAAAAACCAGAATAACCATCAAGGAAACAAAAATGAGTCTTCTTAGACAACCTTTCTAGCATTTGATCTATAAACGGTAAAGGGTAATGATCTTTCTTAGTAACTTTGTTTACCTTCCTATAATCAATGCACATTCTATAACCAACTACTACCCTTTGAGGAATAAGCTCGTTATTCTCATTAGGCACAACAGTCATACCTCCTTTCTTAGGAACACAATGAACAAGACTAACCCATCTACTATCAGCAATAGGATAAATGATACCAGCATCAAGGAGTTTTAATACCCCATTTCTTACCACATCCTTCATCTTGGGAATTAGGCGGCGTTGATGCTCCACGACTGGCTTTGCGTCTTTCTCCATATTGATGGCATGCTGACATAAAGTGGGAGAAATCCCTTTTAAATCATCCAGAGTATATCCCATAGCTCCTCGGTGTTTCCTCAATATCTCCAATAATCTTTCTTCTTCCTTTCCTGAAAGTTTAGAGCTAATAATAACAGGATATATTTTCTTATCATCTATATAAGCATATTTGAGGTCATCAGGCAAAGGCTTTAATTCAAACACAGGATCTTCTTTAGGCGGCAAAGTGGTACCAAGATCCTCCACAGGTAGATTATGCTTGAGTAATGGTGGTTGACGAAGAAGAATGTCGTCAATCTCTTCTCTTTCCTTGCTAAAAACATCACTTTCGTGATCTTCCATGAATTGCTGCAAGGCATTATTAGGGGCAAGAGCAATAGAAGCAAGCTGCTCAACTCGAAAATTTTCATTAGGCGTGTCATTTTCATAAGCAGTCTTAGCAAACTTGGAAAAATTAAACTCATAAGACTCTCCATTAAACTTAGTAAAAAATTTCTCCTTCTTACAATCTATCACGGCGCCACAGGTGTTCAAAAATGGTCTACCAAAAATAATAGGACAAGTTTTACTAGCCTCCTTACCAAGTACTAAAAAATCAGTAGGGTATTTAGTCTTACCGCAAAGAACTTCCACATCTCGGACAATACCAAGAGGCCAAACAGTCTCTCTGTTAGCAAGCTGAACAACCACATCAATATCTTCAAGTTCACAAGCGCCTATCTCGTGCATAATTTCTTTGTAAAGCTCTAAGGGAATAGCACTTGCACTAGCACCAATATCACATAAACCATAATAGCAATGATCTCCAATCCTGACAGAAATAACAGGAACACTTGCTTTCCTGTGCTTTTTAGGATGTGAGAGAATGTTAGAAGCATCTTCACAAAAAAGAATATATTCATCCCCTACATCTTTAGTAACAAGATCCTTCAATATAGTTACAGGAGACTTAATAGTAATTTGCTCATCAGGCTCTGCAGCTTTCTTAGTACTTTTATTAGACACACTTACCAAAGTAGAATACTTCTTTACCTTAGCAGGGAAAGGTGTCTTCTCAAAATAAGGTTCAGGCACAATGCTATCAACAGTACAAACTTCAGTAGCTGCAGCAGGAATATGACTAATAGAATCTTTGTAAGGCGCATGATATTTGTTCCAATCTTTTTTTGGAACATCAATATAAGAGGCAAAGGCTTTAAGACAATTAGCAAGTATTTGGGAATCAAGACCATATGCAGCACTAACACCATGAAAGTCATCGGTCTCCATAAAAGATTTAATGCATTCATAATCATAGTTTATACCTGACTTCCTACCTTTGTCGTTTTCCCATCCTTCAGCATTTTCTTGTATACGGTCAAGAAGTTTCCACTTAGCATCTTCTTTCATATGAGTAAATGATCCAAAGCAAGAAGCATCCAAGTAATCCTTATCAGGAAGAGTAAGCCGCGCATAAAAATTATTAATAACAATATTATTGGGGAGCTCATGAATGGGGCATTTGAGCATTAGTAACTTCAATCTCCCCCATGCTTGGGCAATACTCTCTCCATCATGAGGCCAAAAATTATATATCCGGTTACGGTCTTTATGAATTTCACTTGGAGGATAAAACTTGGAATAAAAGAGAGGCACAATATCCTCCCATGCCATAGATGGACCATCTTGGAGTAGTCGATACCACTCTTCAGCTCTGCCTTTCAATGATAATGAGAATAATTTCTTCTTAACCTGGCTTGGTGAAATACCTGCACATCTGAACAACTCGCATAATTCATGTATAAATAATAAGTGATCACCCGGATGGACAGTTCCATCTCTTGAATAGCACTACACTCCCCGGCAACGGCGCCAGAAAATAGTCTTGATGACCCACAAGTATAGGGGGTGTATCGTAGTACTTTCGATAAATAAGAGTGTCGAACCCAATGAGGAGCAGAAGGTGTTGATGAGCGGTTTTGATCAAGGAATCACTGTAAATACTAGCAAACAGGTTTTCAGGGGTATTTGGTAATACGAGTAAATAAAGTGCGAGTAAATAAAAGACAGTAGTAACAATTGCAGCAAGTGGCCCAATCCTTTATTCAGCAAAGGACAAGCCGGTTGTGTACTTATAATAACCAAACATTCTCGAGGACACACGGGAGTTTCTGTCAAGAGCTTTCGCTGCATAGAGCCAATAGTATTCATTGGTTTGATAGGTGTTATGGGGGTGAACCTGTGCTAGCGCACTACCCTTACTAGGATAAATACACACTTGTGATTATACCCCTTGCAAGCATCCGCAAATACAAGAAAGTAATTAAGATAAATCTAACCACAGCCTTAAACTCTGAGATCCTACGCTCCCTGGTGCAATGGTTTCCCAACGGAGGTTTAGGTTTCTGTCACTCCAGCAACCCCACAATCGGTAGCCAAATACACAATGCATCTCACTAGGCCCATAAATGGTGAAGTATCATGTAGTCGACGTTCACATGACACCACTAGTGAAATAGCACCACAAGCAATATCAAACCATTAAATATTTCTCAACAATAATTCACTACTAACATCTTGACTTCTCCCATGTCCTCAAGAACTAAACGAACTACTCACAAGACATCATATGGATCATGATCAGAGATGAAATAATGGTAAATAACAATCTGAACATAAACCTTAACTCAACGGTTCCACTCAATAGCATCAACTACAAGAGTAATCAACACCGGGAAAGTTTCCCCTATGAATATAACAAGATCCAACTCAAGATGTTACAGCGGGATGGCGTGGTGATGGTGAAGATGAAGGTGCTGGTGATGGAGATGATGATGATGATCCCGATGAAGTCCAGTGCGATGATGATGACGATGGCGACGATCTTCCCTCTCCGGGAAGGAATTTCCTGGCAGATTTCTCCCTGCCGGAGAGCTTTCTCTCTCTGGTGTTCTCCGCCCCGCAGAGGCAGCTGTGTTTAACTCTGAGCCCCCCCTTTGACTTAGGTTTTCGGGGACGATGATGTACGCGGAGGGGCGAGACCAGAGGTGGGCCAGGGTGGCCTCACGTAGGGCCCGCGCGGCCAGGGGTGGGCCCGCGCCACCCTGGCGTGTGGAGCCCCCTGGCTCCTCTCGACTCCCCCTTCTGGCTTCCTGAGTCTTCTGGGAAATTATAATTTCTGGGTATTTTTCTAGCATTTTCCTGATCTTCAAAATATGGTCTCTTGATGGTCTTTTTTCCAGCAGAATCCTGACTCCGGCAGCAACTCCTCCGATGATCATCAAACATGTGAAAGCAAAGGAAATAACATCAGTATCATGTCTAAATATGAAATATATCAATGAATAACAGTAAATTATGATACAAAATAGTGATGCAAATTGGACGTATCAAATCTACATAGATGTATGTATAAAATAATAATTTCAGTAGAAAAATGCCACTTGAGGTAGAATCTAATCCCTAGGTGAATAATGAAACCCCTTCGAAACATTATTCCGAAAATGTTATTAAAACTAGTTGATTCTCCGCGCGTTGTCGCGGATATTTGGGTTAAGATAATTTGTTCATATAAAAATACGAACTATTTATGAAAATTAACGGTCATTTGTATCATGTTACTGCGCAACGTTAGTCGTAAGAATATACAAAATGTGTGAGAAATGCACAATTTAATTAGGGAATATGAGTGAAAGCTATCTCTGTAAGCTTTTTTAATTGCATCTCAACCAGCTCTAATAACTGCATCTCAGCCCAGAAAACGTTAAACATGACATCGTTCACACACTCTCTCAAAGGTAAATTGCATGCACAATTCTGTGCCGTACACACACTCGTGATTCAGTGAACCCAAAATCATATTCCTAATTTCTAATGAGAACAATAGACATAGTAAATTACACTTGCTCGGCAAGATACTAACCATTTCTTAACAATTCTTTGTACCATTTGCAGCAAGTATTATTCAGAATATGTATTCTGCAAGTGTACATGTGTACTCTCTGAAAAAGATGTAGTTGCTCCAGGTGATTGACTTAACACATGGTTCAAGCACATTTTTTTGTCGCAGCAAATGATTACAATCCAACAGTTCAATTAAACTTACATGTTCCGTTGGGAAATCAATGAGTGCTTTCATATTTCTGTCAGCTTGCGACTGCCTGCCTCGTTCATAAACATTTTAATTAAGGTTGGAGATTAAAGACAAAATATGATAGAGCATTAATATGAATCTGGCAGTTCAAAAGAAAAAAGGAAGAATGAAGACGGACGGCAGCTCGACCAGCGCCTAACCTTGTTGCTCGAGCAACGCCTGCTCACACGTTGCCAACAATCCTTCACCCCTTTCCTGGCGAAGAGCGCAACGGTGACAAGCGAGGAACCGGAAGGCAGCCCATGGCTCAGGCAACGTAGAGCTTGACGACAACGCCCCATAGAAAATAGAAGAAGAGCTCAACGGCAACATGTGGGGAGCCAGGTGCCCAAGCGGCGACCGTGACCAGGCGATGGGCTGCAAAGAGTGTAGCGGCGACGAGCAAGGAGACTGACATGGGCCAGCGGCCAGGCACTGGGCGGCGACGATCTGTACTGTTGGGACCTATAGAACTGCTTCGACTTGTGGCGGTGATCTATAAACAATGACGGCATAGTTGCTTTAGAGCAAGGAGTGCGCACAGGTGCTAGTGGAGATAGAAAGTTTGCACATAAGGCAGAGTATATAAAGCCTCGGGCAGCCCAGCCCCACAGCTTGCAATAAATTAGGATTTGAAGGTGGAGTAGTACGTTTCCAGATCAATAGAAATAAGTGGGTGGTTAATGCGGTGATAGTGGGGGAGAGAAGAGGGTCTGTACTCTGTCGCCCGTTTGGTTTCTCTGAAGATCAGCTGTGCATGCCCTGCTAATTCAAGTTGACTCGACAATTAAATCTTATCAGGGAGAAAATCCAGAGTGTGTAAATTTGATCAAATGGCTCTGATTATTAGAGGTGACGTGGCTTATCATGAGAGTAGCTTGCAAATATTAAATGCACATAGTGAGGATCAACTTTATATGTATTATAGATATCTAAAATTATTTAGATTTGAGTACTTGTGCATTTAGTAAATCATTGACATAAAATAGACTACATGAGGAGCATGTTATAATACACAAAGATAGAAAAAGACAGTAATTAGATATTGCTTTTAGCCCATAGCAACGCACGTATTTAGATAATTTTAATTTAAAGGCGAGGGAGTACTGTCAAAAACAAGTCCAAGCAATGTTCAGCACGATTGCAACTATTCATGGGCCTCGCGGTGGGCTGGCTACCGATTGTAACACTATTCGAGTGTAGATCCAGCAGCCCGCCCGGCCGGCTTTTGCATGTGACAGAGGAACAATCAGTGTGGCAGAGCCGTTTTGGCAGTGTACCAGCAGTAGTGGGCCAGCTCACATCAGCCAGCCGGAGCCAGGTCTGCGAAATCACCAGGAATAATCCCAGCTGTCCTACTTCCCCACCTATCCTAATCACGGCAGAGAAAAAGTCCGTGCTGTCCTCTTCAACGTCAGCTCATGATGTTCCTCGCAATGGTTTCAAACGATCCCGCGAGTACCATTATTATCGCGGAAACTTCGATGCTTTTTAACATTATTAGGCCAACTTTTTTGTGGAATGTTCTAAGGTGGGTCACATTGACATCTGGCCTTGGGCACGAATGTGAATATGCGGCGTTGATCTTCTACCATCGAGGAGTAGTCATCGGGCTGGCTTTTCAATATGAGTTGACGTGTAAATACTTCTAGAATGCAACTGAACAAAGGGAGTGAGGCTTTTTTCGGTTTTTTTGGGGAGTAATAGTGTTTTGGCTCTAGGGTACATATGTTTCATTTTATTTTATAGCAAAATAGCCTGCTACCACCGGTGGTAGCTATGCAACCATCATCCACCATTAGATTCTCTATAGGAAGCATGTGATTTTTTCTACCAGGAACACAAGAGTTAACAGACGGAAGCGACGGTGTTTGCATGCATATTCCTATCTCTCACCACCTCAACACACCACCTGAACACACCACACCAACACATCACACCATGCAACCTATTGGATTATCCACCCCAACTAACCACACACACACACCTACTACACCATCCACTCAACCTATCCATCCAAAGCCACCACACCGTGGAACCATGCAAACAAATCATCTCATCTCACCACTCACATTGTGTACTCATAGCTGCCGTATCCTTTTCTATTTAGCATTTCCCTGATACATAATCGGATTCATACCATAGCTCACTAGGACGAACACCTTGATCCATAAAAATCAGCGGTTAATTGATTTGTTGATTTTGAGAGCGCCGCTACTTAATCAAGTAGAGCTCATTTCATAAATGTCTTTTTTCTCTCTTAATTAAGTGGCAGCAGTGAGATAATAGAGGGAAAAGGAAGACCATAACATTCACGCCAACAAAAAAATCCCGCCAAAACCACACGTATGGCTAGGCAAGACGGCTACATCACATGGCATGTCTAGGTGGTTAGTGTGTTTGGAGAGTGTGCATGGCAACTAGGTGTGGCATTCCCAAAATCACCACCTTGATCGGTTAGGAAATCATACAAGACAACTCTGCAGGTTACTTGGTTAGTAAAGTGTGCATGGCAACTAGGAATAACATGTCTTAAATCACCACCTCCTCTAGCCATACATGGTTGCCATCCTAGGTAGATATTCAAGAGTGTGCATGGCAACTACGCATGGCAACTAGGCATGGTATGTCTAAAATCACCACATGCTCTAGCCATCCACAGTTGCCATGCTAGGTAGCCATTCAAGAGTACCATGTGCATGCAACAAACGGAGAAATTTCATCCGTTATCACCGTCATCTCCTGCTCTCTACATCGCATGCGGATGAATAACATGCTCACATAATTCAAGGACTATGCATGCATGCATAGCTACCACCGGTGGTAGCAAATCCGCGTTGTGAATACATCTTTAATATATTTTAAAATGCTAAAAAATTCCAAACAAAATATTTACACGTACATTTTCAGATGCTACGTACGCACAAGTTCATTTTTACGAAAACTCGACTTGTCGTTTGTTCCATCGACAACAGAAAATATCATTTTCTCGTGAAACTTTATAAACGCACATATATTATGGAAATGGCCATCGCGAGTTTTTTTGTTGAATTTGTTTGACAATTTTTTTGGTGGATGGAGCATATGCACCTGGGAATACGAATTAAAATTTCGTTTTTCTTCAACGTTTGGAACTTCTTTCTAGTTCTAGAACAAAAAGTTTGTGACTTTGCCGTGAAGAAATCGGCGATGTAGCAAAACTGAGAACTGGCAACGGAGGAGAGACAACAGAGGGTCGGAATTGTAAACGGGAGAATCAGCGAGGGCATCGTGGTCATCTCGCACACATACCCACGTTGTAGCCGCGGCCGGTTCGTTCAGCACAAGCACAGCACCGCCGCCCCGACCCCGCCTGCTTGGCCTTTTCTTCTCACACGCCGCGGCCGTTCCAAATTCTCATCTTGCTCTACCTGTATTCCTACTTCCACACGGCGACGTCGCCATCGCTGCCGCTCCGCCTCACTACCAGCGCTCCTCCACCTCTCTACTCCTAGCCCAGGGAAGGTAGCCGCCCGCCGCACACACACCTCCCGCGCCCTCCCAAACCCTAGCATACCCCCTCTCCCCCCAACTCCTCCTCCTCCGCGCGCGCGAGAGCTTCCCTCTGACCCCGCAGATCGCCGGCGATGGGGTCCAAGGACCAGGACCTGCCCGCGACGTCGGGCGGCGGAGGCTTCTTCAAGTCGATCACCAACGGCATGCGCAGCTTGGGCCTCGCCGTCACCAATTCGGTCAACGGGTGAGTCTCCACGCCGCCCTGTCTCCCCGCTCTTCTCAGATCCGCCTCCAGCTCCCCCGATTTGTTCGGGGTTTTGAGTGTAGAGCCCTGCGTATGCTTACGCCGCGTCTCGGCCAGCTGATCTGACGCTCCCGCGCCCGATCTCAGCTGCTGGTACTCGCCAATTATGAAATCGCGCGCTCCATTCGAGTTCCAAGCTCGGATTTTTACTGATCCTGAGTGTTACTCTCGTTTGCTGAGCTGCTTAGTTAGTGATCGCTCCATCGGATGAGTAGCTTACTATGTCAAAACAGTGAAGGGCTCGGTGATCTGTTTGTTCAGTGTCTCCAGAAGGAAATTCCTTCTACTGATTACTGAATAGTATGCCTGTCGGTATTAGTTAATTCTTTTTCTGGATGTAGTCTGCACTACTAGCAGGCAATGTCTCAAAGAGGATATGGTAATCGTCGTGTTACTTTGTGCAATTCAAAGCATATAGGGTGCAGTGTGCACTGAATTGTGATTGGAAAGCTTAGATGCAGACCGAAGTTTGGCACACTTCGAAATATACCCTTAGGGCCTGTTTGGCAACGCTGTTTTTTCTCGGTATTTGGAACATACCACGGTATTAAAAAAACTACAGTTGAAATACTTTCAGCTGTTTGTATACAGTAAAACACCAGAGTTTTGAAACCGTGGTATTCCAAAAACTGAGATCTTTTTACACTATTGAAGAAAGAAGTCTTTTTTCCCAAAAGCCATTCGTTTGTGAAAACTGTATTATCGCTTGTTCAGGCGTTGTAGTACCATGGTTTAAGAATACTTTAGTTTGACAGAAACCAAGCAGGCAAACAGAGCCTTATTCTTCTTTGCTTTCTGGGGTTTGAATTCCTCTGAAATATGCACTGCCACCGGATGTCTATTGTCTCTCCTGTGAAGATATTAGTTTACTAGAAGAAAATCATGTTGACTTGGGGTTTTCAAACGATTGATGAACAGTTATATCATACCTGTAGGATGGTCGGCTACGAAGGTCTTGAAGTTATTAACCCAGATGGAGGCACAGATGATGCGGAAGCAGAGGCAATGAAGGGGCGATGGAAGCAGGAGGTGAGGATCGGCAATTAACAATAATTCATTTTTAAAAAGGCATTACCACAGCAATTATGGAATTAATCCTCAGAAATAAAAATATGGAATCAACCTGCATGGTGCTTCAGATTTTCATAAGAGGAACTGATCGCTTGAGCTTTTGTATTCTGGCATCAGCATTTCTTCTACAGGCCCTTATGAACCCTTAAATTGTACATATTGTGTGTTTGGGGTCTACTGTAATTCTATATGAGTGCATTTCCATTTTCTCAGGTCATCAAACAATGTACTTAAACTTTACCTCAAATACAAACGTAATGTACATTTTGTTGGTAACATTATTCACCTAGGTGTTATATTTGTTGCACTCAACATGCAATTATGGTCTACCACATGTGAATTTAAAAAGTCCTGAACTAGTGCTAGGAAATTCGTCATGTGCCATCAGGTGTGGCTGCAGTATTTTCCCCTTCAATTGGAGGTCAGCACAATCATGTGCTCTTATTAATAATGTGCCAGGTGTGGCTGTGCTCGCTGTTTAGTATTTTCCCCTTCAATTGGAGGTCAGCACAATCATATGCTCTTATTAATAATGCGCCAGGTGTGGCTGTGTGCGCTATTCAGATACACTCCATAGCTGAAATAGTGCTAGGAAATTCAATTCAGGCGTGAGATTTTACATGGGACTGGTCTGGTGTTGGTCATTTAGGTGCCAAAATACCATCTATTTAGTCAGTTAATCCTTCATTGATACATTTATCTATCCATAGGTTTAGTAGTCATGCTTATGATTTATACTTGCAGAAGGTTTGTTGCCAGCGCTAAGTGTCTTAGATTTGGCGATCCATAGGTCATCTAGCTTGCTTTGTTTCTATGGATGGGTCATGCCTTTCTCATGGCGTTGTATAACTCTTTTCTTTTTTAAATGAATACATAAAACTCTCCCGCATCGCCTCAAAAAAAGACTTGCAAAATGTTTTTTCATCATTCAGGAAACTTATTTGTATTATGTACTGAAAACATTGGATCTGTTCAGTGTTATTTTATTAAAGGTGAACCTTTGGCGTTAACTGTAGGTTCAGTCATAATTTGGTTTTACCTAAGATTTATAAGTTTTATTATTAATGAGAATAAGCCATTGTTTATTTGTTGGTGTTGGTTTCTGTCAAACTATAAGTGACTTGTACCTATCTTTAACCATAATCTGCAGCATGGATGGTTGATGAGTATTCAGTAATGACCCTTGTGTTGTTCACTAAACATTTCACCTTTTATTGTGTCCTATCTAGAGGGAACTATTACCCTGATATGGGTGCTTGGTTTATTTGCAAAACAAGTAAAATGATGAGTCATGCATCCCGTTGTATTTTTGTTGCGCACCATCAGTTTGTTGATTGCTGCACCGTCATGCTATTTTTGACAATGTGGTTTACTTACAGGATCGCGATGGTTACTGGAAGATGATGAACAAGTACATAGGATCAGATGTTACATCACTTGTTACACTTCCAGTAATTATCTTTGAGCCGATGACGATGCTTCAGAAAATGGCAGAGGTTTGTACCCCAAAACTTTGATTTAAAGTTCTCTGTATTTGTGCACTTAATGGTTGTAGAAGCATCTCTAGCAGAGCGTGAGAATGCAACAATTAAACAACCAAGCAAGTTCAAATTGCTGTTAGCGTGAAATCCACCAGTCCGAAAGCATGATGGAGAGCAATAAAAGTGCACTGACCGTGTTATGGACACACGGAAGTGACTGTACTAATATATTTTTAAATCTCTGCTAGACTTGATATAATCCATTGATTCTTACTAATAGATTGTGTAGTGCTTTTAGATGTTTGTTTGTAAGTTATGTACTGATACTCAGAAGCCAAATCATCTCGTGAGATTCTGCTGTTAGCTGTTGCAGAAAGCCACAGTAGTCAGTCAGGCACCGTTTTAGAAAATAGTGGGTCAGGCCTCTTTCTCCAATACTTAAAAAATACTACAGTTTTAGAGAATACTTAAGTTTTAAAACTACATTATTTATTGCATCCAAACACCTTAATATATTTGATACTTAACTATTTTCAGAAACTGAAGTATTCTATCAATACTTCAAAAATACTTCGATGCCAAACAGGGCCTAAGTGTTCACTAGATACTTTGAAAATACTTTGATGACAAAGACCAACTTAATTGTCAGTAAGCAGAGCAGCAGCAAGAAATCGGGCCTCATTCTTTGATTTATCCATTTTCGTAGCCTCAAATAGTCTACAAGCAATAAAGTATCTACATATTTTCTATACTGATTACTTGCTAATATATTAGCTGTTAATACTGAATGCAGATCATGGAATATTGTGAACTTTTAGACAAAGCAGATGAATGTGAGGATCCATACATGCGTATGGTATATGCTTGTAAGTCTGCCCTTCTCTCAGCTGCAACTCCACTTTAATGTTGTATTCTGGCTGACTAAGCGTTAATCCAACTTTCAGCTACATGGGCTGTATCAGTCTACTTCGCGTACCAGCGCACGTGGAAGCCATTCAATCCCATCCTTGGAGAGACATATGAGATGGTTAACCACCGGGGTGTCACATTTATTGCTGAGCAGGTCAGTGATGAATGTGAAATACTGAAAGTGCAAAAATATGAAATGTATTTGAAATGGCTAATTATACTATAAGTTTGCTTTGATTCCCCCTTATTTCACTCCCAACTGAGGAACTAGTGTATGTAAAGGGAATTACATACACAACACATGTACACTAGTCTCACTTGTTAACCGCTAATGTTAATTCCACGTTACTTTTTATTCACCCTTTTCATTAATTTTGTTTTACAGGTAAGCCACCATCCTCCAATGGGTGTTGCTCATGGTGAGAATGATCATTTCACTTATGACATCACATCAAAGTTAAAGACAAAATTTTTGGGAAACTCAGTCGAAGTGTATCCAATTGGAAGGTATTTCATTCACCTGCAATTATTCTTATAGATATATGTGTCCCGAAATCTTTTGTAAAAGATTATCGACTAATAAAAAATTGTGTTCAAGGTTTTATAGAAACCACTTATTCAACTCCTGAATGTTGTTGTTTCTTCATCACAGGACTAGAGTGACACTTAAAAAATCTGGTGTGGTGCTGGAATTGATACCACCGCTTACAAAGGTCAACAACTTGATATTTGGACGCACATGGGTAGACTCTCCTGGAGAGTTGGTCATGAACAATCTGACAACTGGCGACAAAGCTGTGCTGTACTTCCAGCCATGTGGCTGGTTTGGGTATGATAAGATTGACTTCCCTGTTCAGTTTATAGTTTGTTAGTAATTCTATTGAATGGTATGTACCATGACAGTCTCATACATGTGGGCAGTTATTTCATACAGAAAGGATAAGACAATTCATTCTACGAAGTAGTTCAAAAGGCTTTGACTAGGCCTGTCTCAATTTACTTTTTATTTCAGGGCTGGCCGATATGAGGTGGATGGGTATGTATATAGTGCAGCTGAAGAACCAAAAATGATGTTAACAGGAAAATGGAGCAAGTCCATGAGTTACCAGGCATGTGATCAAGAAGGCGATCCTCTGCCAGGAAGTGAACTAAAAGAGGTACGGCTTTCTTTCATTATTCAACAGTCTATGTTTCTTATATTCAGGAAACACCATATCTTATTGGCTGATCTTTGGCGCTGCTAAAATTTTCTGTTACCCCAGGTCTGGAAGGTCGCTGCTACTCCAGCGGGTGACAAGTACCAGTATACATACTTCGCGCACAAGTTAAATAGCTTTGATACGGCGCCCAAGAAGCTATTGCCTTCAGACTCCAGATTAAGGCCTGACAGATATGCCCTTGAGAAGGGCGACATGTCTAAATCTGGTGCACAGAAGAGCAGGTAATTACTCACTCTTCTAACTTGCATAGCCAGTTAGGCGGCTTGACACTTAACTTCACGAACTATATCAAAATTTGAAGACGGTGGCTTGCTTTCCAGTATTTTTTTTTTGAAACGGAGGCAAAAGCTTTGCCTCAATCTATTAATTAAGAAGAGAATTGTCCAGTTAATTTACGGAAAACCGGGCTAAAACCGATGCTTTCCAGTATTCACCATCTAAAGTTTGTGTTCATGTACACTTTCAGGCTTGAAGAACAACAAAGAGCTGAGAAAAGAATCCGGGAAACCAAGGAGGAGCAATTTACTCCGAAATGGTTCAACAGGACCGACGACATCTCCCCCACTCCATGGGGCGATCTGGAGGTGTATGAGTACAACGGCAAATACGCCGAGCACCGGGCCGCCGTAGACAGCTCAGGTGCCGCCGATGAGACAGACGTGAGCACCATCGAGTTCAACCCATGGCAGTACGGCGAGTCATCTTCCCAATGATTCCGGAGGGTCTGAAGCCGCCCAACTTATTTTTATCATGTGAAACGCTTCCAGGCCTCTGTTTCATTGCGCTGATCCATGTCTCAGCAGTTTTTCGTGCCCTGTAGTATTATGATGACCTTGCCCTTTTCCTCTTCATGCTATTGCACAGTTCAGGATGTGATTGTGTATTTGATGTGTAAGCCCATATACTGATGTCGTATATCTAGAAGGGGTTGGAAATTTCTTCATTGCCATTGTTTGCAGTACATCTTGTTCAGATCTACACGATAGCCAAACGCAATGCAGCTTGTAGGCCACGTCTTGAGTAAGTGCAATTTTCAGTAGTAGAGAGTTCCCAGTTTCAGTGGGATGTACAATTAAGAACGCTTATATGCTCTGAAGCAGAATCAAATCATCGATATGAGTGGGATATGGAGTTCATTCTTGCGTAAGCACAGGTTAGTTTTCTCTGACGCCTATAGGGAGTTCCAGTCTGCAGTTGCGCTGCTCCAGGACTCCAGGGGGAGGAGAGCACGGGTGAGTTATCTCTGACGCCTATAGGCTGTTTCAGTCTGCAGCTGCTCTGCTCCAGCCTCCAGGACTCCAGGGGAAGAGAGCACGACCAACATACATTGGCAGAACAGGGAAGTAGTCCTGTGCAGATGGCCGATGCTGCAACTGTTGGCAAGCGGTTAGATCGGGAAGCGTGTACTTGGTCTGATCGATCTGATAGGTTGATCATGAGACCATGACAGGCAGTTGTGGGTCATGGTGTTGGACGGGCGGCACTAATGGCGTCGGACGGGTGGTGAATGCGATGTTCTCTAGAGTGGCCCTGCGCGCCTTGGCGTCTTGCTTGCGTCTGGTCCAGCCCCCTCCCCGCCGGCCCAGGCTTTACCATTATGGAAAGGCACACGGTCGGTCATGTCGATAATCATCCTAGCTTTGGATCGGTGCTCTGGGAGAAGCAGTTCCTGAATTGTAGCCTCAGGATTCGCTTGGTTCCAATTCAGATGTGGACTGTGGAGAGACTGCTCAGTTTCATGTCTTCATGTGTGATTCCTGTGCTCAAATTCAGGCTGTAAAGAAAAGGCTCAGTTTGGTTCGCTCAGAATGATCCATTCGAAATCCTCTGAAAAGAAAGAAACGAAGGGAACATGAAGATAAAGGTCACGTGATGGAGTGGGCAGTGGACGAATGGGAGAGGGGCGCCACTTGTCGCCTTGCTCGCGATCGGATCAAGCGCGAGCGGCGTCCCGCGACGCGCCTGTCCAGTTCGAGTTCAGTTCAACCGCACGGCATGCATGCGCGGACAAGCTCCGCGCCATGGTGACGTACGGGTGCCCGTGAAACCTTTCCTTGTTTCCATCGCAAATTTTGCCATCGGTTACAGCCCCTTTCAGGGCATCTCATGGCGATTCCGATCCGATCCAGCAAGCCGGGAGCGCCCGCCAACTGTCGCCCTCCGCTCTAGCTGGACGGCCACCATCCATCATCGTCAATCTCCCGACCCAAACCACTTCGGCCAGGGGCTCAGCTCAGCTGGGCTCCAGGATTGGACCACTTCCCCTCCTCCCCCAACCTCTCTGGATCTCCTCCTCTGAGGTCGGTGACGCCTCACCCTTTCCTCTCCGATTGAGACGCTCCCCATTTTCTTTCTACCTCCAAATAAAACTGTCGCCGTCGCATGAATCACCGGAGTCATAAAAAAGGAAAGAATCAGAAAGATGAAGCCGGCAGGGATGAACAGAGAGTGTCATTAGGTCGATTCATTGGTTATACAAGGAACGCCGAACGCACACATGCGTGCATGCATGGAAGTTCGGTGCGTGGTTACGGTCTGCCCGGTTGGCCCATGGCCCCTGAACTGGGAAACGCGCACGCACACGCCAGCACGGCAGCACGAGCGGTTGATCCATCGATCATTCGAGCGCAACAGCAGCATCAGCGCATGATCCCAGGCCAAGTAGCAGCAACTGGCTGGGCCACTCCTACAAATGTGCTACATTCTCCATTCCGAATTATAAGATGTTTTAGATGCGGACTACACTGAACCCGACACACTAAAATAAGTCTACATACATGCAGGGGCGGACCGAGAAATGGGCCAAGACCCAGGCTGGCCCATGTGTGTAGGCTTAGAGCTACTGGTTTACATGATATTTTGCAAATTTTAAGAGAAATTTTAGTGCATATTTGGGCCTAAGCCCAGGGCTGCAGCACGGGCTGCCCTGGGTGCAGATCCGCCCCTACATACATGTGATCCAGAAAATGACAGAATTTCTTATAATTCAAAACGGATTTGCTAGAAATCAGGCGGCTGATCTCTAGAGATCGGTCGTCTTCCTCCCCAGCCTTCTTCCACCTCCACCTCTAAATGCTATGGTTGACGACTTCACCGGAGCCGGAGACGGCGCGGCTGGCCGCGGCGTCGCCGACGAAGGCGAGGAAAGGATCTTAGGGTTTCAGGTGTTGGGGGTCTTAGGGTTTAGGGTGCGGGGGCTCGCCGGAGTTAGGAGAGATTTAGAGGAAGGTCGGAGAAGATTTTAGGGTTTAGGGTGTGAGGCTCACCGGAGTTGGAGGCGGGGGCTAGAGGAGGAAGACGACTGATCTATAATTAGAGATCGGTCGCTTGAGCTCCAGACTCCCCCAATTCAAAACGGAGGGTATTAGTAGTTGTTCCATTTTTTTCATCCCGGCTAATTTTGGCTGGGATTGCATTGTGTGGGAATCAATCACTGGTGAGGAGTGGGTAGAAGCCGAAGGTTTCTCGGCGTGTGTGCTGCCTGTGTCCAGTACAAGTCCCTCTCTATCGGTTCGGTTTTGCCTTTGGGTTTTAGGCCGGGACCAGCAGCGTGCGGGCGCTATACCCCTCCGGTTTTAAAAATGTTTTGAATGCCACATGCATCCATGTGTGTACTTGGAGGCGACGAATTATTGGGTGGCTCCAGGGCTACTAGCTTGGATGGATCATGGATGAGGAGATGACGCATCTGTGTCCTCTGTCCATTGGGGGAAAGAGAGGATCCGGCAATTGTAGATAGATGCTCATATACTAGCATTGGGTGTCTGCCTAGTACGTAGATGCAATTCCCAATGACCTTCTTAAGCAGCACTACTCCAGTCTCATAACTATCTGATATTCTTTTCTTTTTTTGAAACGGGAGCAAAAGTTTTGATCCGATCTATTAATTAAGAAAGAAGAGAATGCTCAGTTAATTAACAGAAAACCGAGCGAAAACCGTTACAACAAAAATACAAGAGGACAACCTCTAAAGCATGCAATCTCTAAACCAACAAGCACACCCAACCCACACAACCTACGACAACCACAAACTACATATGGAGCACCATGCCGCAAAGAAGACTGACCATCCAAATGGAGGTTCAATAATCAAGCAGCTGTCAGAACTTTCCTCTTCCTTCTTTTACTCCTCAGAGATACCTTCCTAAGAGACTTCTCCACCTTCCGTACTATATCCTTCGAAGCCTTTCCCGCCAAGACACAGGCAATATCCTTGCCATAACCAGGGCTAGCCGCCTCCAAACTGGCCAGCAAGCCGCAAAGCTCTTTAGCAAAAAAAGCTCCAGAGCTATGCGCCAACACTCTATCCACAGAGGCAAGCAAACGCGGTGGCGAGGGTACCGTGGCCACTATCTGGTATTCTGAGTACAAATGTAGAGTACTGCTAGGCTTTGCATGAATTAGTTCACTGGACTGAAGTTCTGTACTTGTGTTTGGAATGATAAAATTCCCCAAACATATCTATGCAGCGTGTAGACAGATACCTCCTGCATTCATGCCCATCAGTGTAAGAAACATGCCATGAGCAGCATTTGTTTCTTTATCTATCTACTGATCATAGTATACCGTTAGCTGTGGGGCCTGAAAAATGGAATCTACGCATGTAACACAACATCAACCAGGCTGGTGATCTCACAGCCGAGCATGATACGCTCAATCCGGATGCGAAAGCAGCCACTTAATTTGCATTAAGCAGCTGCTTCCTAGAAGTAGAACCCACGCCCACTTGCTTGCACTAGCTGTAGCACTTTGCTCTCAATAGTCAGTACATGTCAATTTAGCTGTAAATTCCTTCTCTCCGGTCGGCCCTTATCTCCTTTCCCCTACGAAACAGATGGATTGGATGTGACCCAAGAAAAAAGTATATACCCTTCCTAAATCTTTTTTCTTTAAACCAAGAAAAGAATGTATGAGGTCGGCCAACTACTCTTCAGCTGTACATTCAGATTTAGGAGGATTTCCCAAAAGAATTCAAGGAGATTTAGATTGATCCTCCCATAAATTGATTCTTTCATTTTGTATTTGCAATTGTAATACACATTTGGACAAAGTGTAGACTAATGTCCTTAAACTTGTTGTATAGCATGAAAAGAAACGCCCAACAACATCCAGAGATTTTTCTTATGTTCTCCAAGAAAACTAACTTGTTCCATGTGAGATGATTACAACTCTACCTCAAGCGTATCGATCCATGTGATTACCCAACCTGGCTGCATATGCACAACACAAAAGAAGAGTTTAAAAAGGTAATTAGAGATGAAAAATTTAAACTATTGGATCCTATGTCTTGTGGCCTATGGGATTGGGAGAAGAGAACTACGCGTGACCTGTTCTTCCAGGAATCAACAACCTGTTCTTGTTGAGTAGCATGGGGGCAGCATGTGACATGCGGTTCCCTTCACATGACGCCTTACTTTCCTTCTAATCAATATGCAAAGAAATCAGCCTGGTAATTTTGTAATCTCTTGTCTTTGCTTTAAAGAACAAAATTAGATATTACCAAGTGGCTATTAGTATATTTAGTATTATAGAATCTGTGAAAAGGTTGCGGGGAATTTGGAGAAGTATATCCATGTTAGTTGGTGTAGGGCAGCTAGGTTGCTCCCTTTGTTAATCTCTCACCACCACTGGCGTTGGTGGATAATCTTAGGTAGGAACTAGCTAGCTATAACAAGGTAGCTCTTTAGATCAAGGTGAAAGGTCATTAGTGATAATGTTAACCAATAATTAAGCCAGTTTTAGGGTTTAGGGTAGCCTGCACCCACTGAAAAATGTCAACTTAGTAGCTAGTTTGCCTCCAATATACTCAGGAAAGAAGGTCAACGAAAAGTGTACTAACTTTGTTAGAGAAGTGAGCTGTTTTCTACTTTTATCAGTAAACTCCCTGATCATAACAAATCTGGGTAGATCCAAATATTGACAAGACAGCCTGATCTGTCATGGTTTTGTGCAGTAGCCTTGTGATAGTGTAGTGCTAGTTCTCGCGCACCGACGCTAACAATACCAACATCGTCCTAACAAATCATCATAATTTAAAATTGAAAAAGGTTGAGATGGGAGTAGATTATGCACTCACAAGTGCAGGATCCTCCACTGCTCCAAGCAACTACTAGGAACCTCCTTTTTGATAAGCATGTGATGAGCCACTAAGCCCACACACCTCCCATGTGAGCGAGCCATGTTCACTTGTTAAACCCTTTCCTAAACCCTCCTACTCCAATGATCCAATTGCAGATTTTCTCTACATATATCTATGAAGACTAGACAAAAGCATAATTGATAGTGTAGTAGCAGCAGCACTAATCAAATAGGCACCACCATTTTCATCTTGTCTTGGTTGGGAAGTTGGTGAGACTTGAGAGTGGCAGCTACTGCTCCCCAAGGCAGACAGGCAATGTGATGCACGCCTCATTATTCCCTCTCCCCCCAAGGATGGGGCCCTAATTGGATGGAGGATTCCCTTAATGATTAGCTAATTTGTTAAGACAATGCTTCTGTAGCCCCGTAGGTAGGAGGATCTTGTGGTCTTGCAGTCAGTGAGGCTGCTATCTCACCTCCCATAAGCTAATCACAGGGGCCATGTTACTGTTGATCATTGTGTAGTAACATTCAGGTTGGAAATCCACAACATAATTTTGTACTGCTGTTTGAAATGATCGATTTGAAAGTAACTGTGTCTCAAGATGGACTAAATAACCGAAGCCTCTGCTTTGTCTTAGCTTTATATTTGTGAGATTTATTTTGGAGATGAATGTTTCATAGCAGCCAACCACCAGCCGATTCTGACCATCCAACAGATGGGCTGTCAAATCCAGGCTGCTTGATCAAGCAGACGATAAACTAAAATTATACAGTACAGAGACTTTGAGCAGTGACGGTGACCCTTCCTATTGTTTGAAGCTTCCTATGATTGCGGTTAGATCAAACATAATATTCACAAGGCTGCATGTGGACATCCCTTAGCCCCCACCCCAGTACGTAATTCTCTCTGCATTTGTTACCTGTACAATCACAGCTAGTACCTCAAAACACATGCATGTGGGCACCAAGGATTTG
Organism: Dactylis glomerata; assembly: GCA_007115705.1. Lineage (NCBI taxonomy): Eukaryota > Viridiplantae > Streptophyta > Magnoliopsida > Poales > Poaceae > Dactylis > Dactylis glomerata. Next base: position 218,084 of record QXEO01000805.1, read on the forward strand.
ATGCACTAGCTAATACACTTGTTTTCTCCTCTACCCCTCTGTTCATGTGGTATGTCTACCAAAGCCTGCATCGCAGATCACACTACACATGTGAAAATTGGGAGCAAGTTCAAATGTCCACTTTGGGAGAGGAGGAGGGTCTAAGTGGTCCTGAAAACACTTTAAATACATGTTTTTGTTGGGCACTTGGACTTTAGAAGCAGCCGGTTTACGGCCAGAAATGAAGATGGGGAGAGGAGACCCCCCTGTGGTGAAGGAAGGAAGGAGGATGGATCTGTACGCCACGGGACAGCGACTGGGGCATTTAGGCCGGTGCTTTTTCGACCTCTACACCCCATATACCCTAGATACGAATTCTCCCATAACTGACCACCCAACCCCAACTGCAGCGTGGCTCACGCGAGCATACATGTATTTCTGTGGCAGGGGCATATTCCCCCAATGGAAGTGCTCTGTCTTCTGCCATGCCAACGGACCTCTTTTTGGAACGCTCTACTTCAATCCCCACCCATTTTTGTTTCGGTGAAAACGAGATGGCTGCAACTTGCATATGCAGCTTGCCCTCCGCCTCCTTGGGGCTCTCCTGCCAACGATGTGCAGGGGACGCTTTCTTTTTTAGGAGGGGAATATACTCTGAGGTGATTGTTACTAGTTCGTCATCCTACATAGCAGCTGAGTGGTGCTATCCATGTCGCATCGGTTTCGTTGAAGCAACTGCTCCAAGTGTAGAATTTGTATATTGTGCCTTAGTGTTGGAAAAACTTAGTTTTAACTTCTCGATGCACCATATGTCCTCTCTATACTCAGCAACCGGATGATGACTGTCCCGTGGACCACAGTTAACCAAAACCATATGATATAGTTTGTGACGCTTTGAGGGCACGGATTTGCAGACCCGGGCACAAGTGTGCCCTTTAAAAAAAATTATACTTTTGAGTTTTAATATTTTTCCGTATATCCGTGAGAAGTTTCGACGGAAAAAAATAGGCTTTCACCCCATTTTTATAAATAAAACAATCACGTTCATACATAGTTCAAGTGCAGGGCAAAAAAAGGTCAGCTAGGACAACATCACAAACATTGCTAACAAGAAAGGAAAGTAACGATACAACTCAAGCGCAAAGCTATAGAGCAACTCAACGGCTGAAATGCATGGATAAGTGGCGCGCCGCCACTAGAAGATCCTCCAGCATGCCTTCCAGCCATTCCCTGTCCCACTGCCTACAGCTGGATACCACTGCTGCAAAAAGGTCAAGATTTTGAACAAAAAGTCCGGTGCCCGCTTTAGGAAGATACAGTTGATAACCATCTTATTACGAATAGTCCATAAGGTCCAGGTCATGGTTGTAAACACTAACCGGAAGAGGCGCCTCCTCCTACCGGTACGGTCTGCGTGCTCCTCTAAGAATTCACCAAGGTCTAGGACTTGCACTGAGGTCCCAGAGCCTCAAAGGCAAAACTCCATAAGAAGCGGGCAACAACACAAGTAAAAAACAATGTGGTGTGTCATCTCTGGGGCAGCGCAAAGGGGACATAGGCCATTACCTAGCCCATGATGCTTTTCCACCTCCACCCGTTAGGGTAGGCAGTCCCGGAGCAGCTTCCACACAAAGATCTTAGTCCTGACAGGAAAAGGGACCTTCGTCAACGGGGACGTCCAAGTCAGGGAGGGCCCTCTACATACGGCCCGATACGCGGACCTAAGGTTTTTTTTAGAGAATCCAAAAGCGTGTCATGAAGGCTCGCTCGTAACGTATCCCATGCTATGGTTTCATCCGGAACAAAATCCCGTTGGAATAGGGTATCCCACATCCCATGGGCTGTTGCGACCACCAAGAGCATCGGGTCAAAACAAATGTTGAACAGTTGTGGGAAGTCCAACCTAATGGGCCGCCTACCTAGCAATGAATCAAGCCAGAACAGGGGTGCCCGCTCCATCCCCTGTAGAGTAGGTGACCCCGTCCTATTCTCATTCTTTATGTCATGGAGGGATCTTCAAAACCGAGACCCCTCATGACGGTCACATCCCATAAAATTGCGGCCCCTTAGATATTTGGCTTTAACCAACTACAGCGATAGACCGCTTATCATAATTTGGGATCTGCCAGACCCATCTTGAAAAACCAACTACTTGAAAAACATGACGGTTCTATTTTGGTACTTGAGTAGACAAAATCAGTAGAATTATTTCTATTTTGTTAGAAAATATCCCATAGAAAACCATGATAAACATTTTAGTGCAAAGGTGTCACGGTTTCTTATAGCTTGTGTATTATTACGGCATAGTTATGGATTCGATTGTCTTAACACAAGTGCATCATTTTTTATATGAGAAAATACTTATTTTTAGCATTAAATTTTTATGATACTTAATATTTCACCTAAAATAGAATTTTTTCTTTTATATAAGAAGGTTGATTATAGCTTAGATGCGCAATGCGAAAGGTGTTACACAATACATACATCAGTAGTAAAGGCCACATGGCCAGCTTCTAAAGGTTGTCTACCAGATTGGTAAAGAGAAGAAGGATTCATGAGAGAGGTAGAAAAAGCTAGATGAGGAGGTGGTGAAGTGCAGCTGCAATTTGCAAGTTGCAAGTTGCAAACCGCATGCATTCTTTGGACTCTGGACTACTGCTCCTTTCCCTTGTTGCCAACCTTACACGTCAAGCAAGATCGTAGACCCACGTTTTCTGCGGCCGGCCACGATCGATGCACCGGATACCATGGAGACCGCACCGACGGGTGACGGTGAGGCTTGCCTAAATTTCAAGCGGAGAGAATAAAAAAGACAATGTAGTGTAAAACAAACTAATTTTGATGGTTTAAATTGTAAAATAAACATAGCCAAACTTACTCTTATACTGCACATTACGTCTTGTTGCTGCTAGAGGTTTTTAATTAATTAGCAGGCCTCCAAATGCCATAAACCCCTAAATGAGTGAAGTGATTAGGCAGGCGTCTGCACCCGTTCGGTACAGCCGCCCGAATCCTGCCATGAAATGAGAGGATAAAAAGGAGAGACGTTTCTAAAGCAAGTGTGTACTTCAGGTCGATACCTAGACCAGCTTTTTTGTGGATGGTTTTGAACGTATGGATGGAAGCAAAAGCAAAGGGACATGGCGTCCGAACAAGGGTTGGCATCATTGCGTGGTGGTAACAACAAAAGTGAAAGCCGAGGTCCCTTTCGGAGAACGTTTGGCATCTTTGGCGTTTCACCATCTTCGGCAAAATCCCATGGCAGCGTCCGGTGTTCACGTGCAGGCCGGTGTGTCAAGTTCCCTTCCCATATAGTACATAGTTTTGTTTTTTCTCTTTGGTTTTCTTATTTTTATTTTTCTTGTCCATTTGAGTTTTTTTGTCCATTTGTTTGAGCACATAAATATACTAGAAGAAACAATCTACAGCTTGACGATTTGGCTTGTGTAAGTCTTGTGCAGTTGTGCTTCACCATGTCACTCACATAGCACGTCAACAGAATATACCAAAACGGTTATCTAAAATAAGAATATACCAAAACCGAGGAGGACGTTGTGGACAGAGAAATAAGCCCATACTCTTGTGGACCAGATAATCAAATATATGAGGAGAGTCTGGATCTTATCATGAACAAGGTCATATTCTCGCTTGGAGCCACACAGAAAAATAGCTAGCAAGCGCTGGAATTTCAGTTCCAAGTTTTTTATTATATGAGGAGTGAGCCAATGAGTGCGATTGATATGGAACGTTTTGATCATCGGCAGTACGCTCTAAGAAAATAACATACAGTAAAATAATACAGTCTAGGCACATATACTTTGACGTTGGTAGTATATCTCTACCTTACATCTAAATTATTTTTGCAGAATATGTGTATGAACTGCCGCAACTTCGTCACAGCAACATATACGTACATACATACGATACGAGATACGACCTTGACACTAGGAAGCGGTCACGGGCAGATGCCTGGTGGGCACGAGCACGACGTTATGTTTGCCATTTCTTGCTGGTACGTAGTTGTATTTTCAATTTTTGAGATCCACCCATCTGGATTGCGTGACGCACGTTGGCGATTTCCATCCATCCTTGCTGGCCCACCGACGCGCTGGCCTCGCCGTGCATGCATGCATCTACATGCATGGACGTGGTCTGCCTCTACGGACCCACGCACTTTCCCCCTCCTCTCTTTCAGCTGCAGCAAAATCCAGCCGTACGTACGTCTGCAGGTAACATCAGCCTGGCCCTATATACATCCTCTGCGGTGCGCGACGCAAAAGAAAGGGTAAGCATGAGCGTCAGATGTGTAAGTACATGTTCCATGCATGCATGATCCAGTTTAATTTGTGTCAGCCCATCTGCCCATGCCCTTCTCATTCTGCGTATGTGCATGATGTGAAATTGTGGATGGCGGGGTCCTTCTCTGCTCTGGTAATTAGAAATTTAGAATGATGTTAATTTGTCGACTTGTCCGCGATGTCCATGCATGCAACATGATTCATGCGGCTAGCTACACGAAGCTAAAGCAAGCACTCGTGAATAATGGTGTGCCTCGTGTGAGTGAAGTTTTTTTTTTAATATATAAAGTGGCGAACGTACAAGGGAATTGGTGTAAGGTGATCTGCCAATGGATAGGTGGGACACGCGCGAGGGCTGTCGAATTTATGTTGCGCAGCGAGGACACCGTGCGTACCAGCTCTAATCAAACCCACACCATAAATCGTGCATTCGAGTAATTAACTCTTCGATAAACACCAGTACAGTCCTTTTCTATCTTTTTTGCTTACACGGAGGAAGGAGCCCTCCCGTGGTCGCTCCCGCGAGCGACCCGAGGAGAAACCCTAGAAGCCGCCGCCCGGACCTCCTCCTCCCGTCGCCGCCGGAGGGCGTCGCTAGAAAAAGCCCGTGTGATGTCGGCGGCAGCGGGCCCTTTTCCCTCTCCCTTGAGGCGCGGCGGCACGGGCCAGGCGCGGCTCGGCGGTGGGGTGGTCGGCTCGACGGCGGCATGGAGCACGGCGGCAAGGAGCACGGTGGCATGGCGTGCGTGGGTACGCCGCATGGGGCGGCCCTGTCCTGCTGTGGTGGTGCGGCAGCCTCCCGCCGACCTATCTTTGGCCGGTTGGGGCTGCGTGGTTGGCGGCGGTCGGGAGGTCAGCACATCGATGGCCGGAAGAGGTGGACCTCCCCCTGCTCCGCGGTGGTGCCCCTGTGGTGGCGTCTTGCAGATCTGGGTCTGTCCCGGGCCTTCTAGACCAAGGCGGGCTCCAAGATCTGGGACCGTGGTTGTGGGTGGTGTGGCGGCACCTGGCCATGGAGGCTGCTTGACGGCGTGGAGTCGGCAACGGCGGCCAAATCCCCTGGTGTTTGGTGGTGTCTAATGGCGCTGTGGTGCTCGACGTTCCTCGGCAGCGGGTGCACGGCGCCAGATGATGTGGTGGTTCTAGCCAGTGGACTTCAACACTGCAGTGGCGGCGATGAAGTGTTGTGGCAGTGCCAGTACAATACAGGTAGAGCCTTGTGCTGCTCCATGGCCGGTGGGAAGGGAGTACGGGTGTGCGACACTCCGGATGAAAATCCTGCTCATCTTCGGATTGAGCCGGTGATGATGGCGCATGCGGGCGTTGTTCCCCTCCATGGAGGCATTGCCGAGGAGTGTCCGCACCTTCCTAAACCACTCGTGCTGGTGTCTCCCAGTGAAAACCGAGATCGGGGTGTCCGGTCGGCGATGGCGGCGTCTTTGACGTTGTGCCTTTATTGGAAGCATCGTTTTGGAGGCACGACTATGGAAACACGGGGGTGCTGTTGCTGCTCGGGGTTGAGCCTCTAGGGTGGCATGTATGCCGTCATTGCTGCAAGGTGACACCTTTCTCAGTTCTCTCTAAGTCCTGCCACCCACTCGCCAATCTTGGGCAATCAAGGATGGAGGGTACGTTGGCGAGGAGAGCTCGGTTGGAGATGTCGTTCTTCGGTGGTGACCGGTGTTGGTCGAGACGCGGCTTTGTGGTTCGGTTTGAGCGAGGTGCTTTTGCGTTGTGGTTGTAGTGTGTGTTGGCTAGTCTTGAGATTAGCGTTGTATCTAGCCGCTTGGCTACTTCTTCTATGAAACCGATACACCCTTTCCATGGTGTGTATCCTTGGAAAAAAAACACCAGTACAGTACGTTGTTATTTCCCAATGCATAGCGAAAACACAAGCATTACTAAATCAGTATACTTGATATACATGCGAAAAGTGAAAAAAATGTCAAATGTTGAAGCTCACACCCTAGCTAAGAGCTCAACGTATTTGCAACCAGGTTGTCAACTCTCTCGTCCCCTTGTCCCTCCACGAGGTGACACAGGGAAACCCTAGTTACTACATGTGGCCTCCCTCCCCCAGCAACCTTCCCTCGCCCACCGCCACCAGGAGGCTCCGACGGGCAAGGCCACGTGGGGATGGCCGCGGCGGAGCCTCTTTCCCCGGGCGGCGGTGGCGCATAGTTTCATCTCAATCTGGCGATGCGGAGCAGTGGGATCACGGCGGAAGGAGACTCGACAATGTCAGAGGCGAGGAATCTAGCTTCAGCCGGCGGTGGTGCTCCTACACTTGCGGATGGCAACTCCGGGCTCGATGGGCTTGTTGTGCTTGGTCCATGGATTCAAGGGGCATGGTGCCGCCTGGCAGCTCTGGCCTCCTGGCATCGTGGTGGAGGTGATCGGCCAGGCGGCAACGACGTGATGGACCTCCACTGTCTAGTCTGTTTGGTGATGGAGGTGGAAAGTTGATTGGCACATCCCTTTTGTCGACTTTGAGTTTGGTTCTCCTCTCTTATGCGGTGCAGCCAAGGGTGGGTCAAGTCTACCTTTTTTTGGTGGGCGAAAGAGATGCCTGCATGCGCTGTTTCTTCCTTTTGGGCATCTACATGGCACCGCATGTGTTGCCCCTCCTCGAGCGACGAGGGAAACCCTTAATTCGGCTTGCTAGATTGGACAGGGCGGTACCCTCATTGGAGGCGTTGTCTAGGTCATTGGTGGGTCCCCCTAGGCACGATGGAGTCTAGGTTGGTGATTGTCCCGAGCGTGGTTCGGGGCGGAATGTACACCGCTACCAGTTGGTCTGGTCCCGCCGCCCACTTCCCGACTCTTAGGTGATTAAAGGTAGGTGATGTGTCGGTTATGTCATTATCGACAGATCGTCTCCCGAAGTTTCCTCCTTTGATGTAGTCGCGATTTGGGAGCTCGGTGTAGCTCCTCTCCACCATTTGTGGCGGGAGATGGTGCAAGAAGAGTCCTCGTTATCTGGTTAGTACGGGTTGTGTTGTAAACCTTCTTGGCTTTGTACATGCTATTTAGCTTTCCTTTTATGAAACTTAGTACTTCCGTCTGATTAGAAATAAGTGTCGGTGACTTAGTATAAACTTTATATTAAGTTAGTACAAAATTATCGACAGTTATTTATGATCGGAGAGAGTACTAGATATTTCCTTCTGGGACTGTTAGCTAACATCAGGATCAACCCATCACACGTTATGGGATATATGCCATGTTACAGAATGATTCCACCACGTTCGTTGGCATGGATGTATAAGTGGGCGCCCACCAGCCGAGCACCTGTACCGCGCCTGCCGTGTATACCGCGAGTCCGCGACCACTACCGTCCATCGGGCCTCAGGTCATGCGCGCGACTCGTGTCGTGTCACGAACTCGCACAAACTCGATCGGGATACGATCTCCATCCGCAGCCACGACACCCCTCCGTGAATCCTACCTGTCCTCCCACGTGTCTCCCGGCCGGACCCCACGTGACGCTTTTCACTGTCCCTTCCGCCGTTCCGCGTCGCCCGCCCAGTCCAGACTCAAAAACTGGCAGCGCCGCACCGTACAACCAGGCGCCTGCTGTCACGTCGCGTCGGGCGTCGGTCACGTCTGCCACGCGGCCCCCACGCGCTGCCGGATTCCCTTTCCCGACCTGGGCGTTTTCCCGGCGGGCCACCACACCACCACCAGGCGTGACGCCACACGAAAACCCCATCCTTATCTCGCACTACCACTACTACGCCGTCAGGCCCCCGACGGCACTCGTGTGGACCGCGTGCGCCGCCGTCCACCGGCTAGACGGCGGCTACCCACTCCATCCACAGAGATCGACGGGCACTAAACAATACTACGCGGACGTCGCGTCACGACTCGCCTCTCCGACCTTTCCATCGCCCAAAAGAAAAGCGCACATAAATTCCCAGTTTTTTTTTTGGTCTCGCGGACGAGGGGCGATAATAAGAACGAAATTCGCCTCGTTATTATCCGTCCAATCCAGTGATCCATCCTTCCTTTTGCGTGGGGATAACGAGGGGCAGCCAATTCCCGGCCAAAAGTGAACGGAACGGACCGGAGCGGAGGAGGATAGGCAGAGCAGAACGGATAGGCGAACAGGGAAAAGGACATGGAGGAGGCGTGCCGTCTCGACACGTACGTGTGGATCCTGTTCTCAAGTGATGAAGACCGCCAAATTACATAAATACATGAACATGATGAATCAATTGCTCTCTAAAAACCTATTGTTCTACATAAATACATGAACATGATGAATCGCAAAAAAGCATCAAAGTTCCAAGTTATTGTTAGAAAGTACTCTTACCCGACCCTACTTTTCACTCTTCAACCCACTTCTCTTTCCTTCATGGGATTTGTGAAGAGGTCGTGGAGCTTGATTACTCCGGGTTGGAGGAAAGCTAATAAGAAGAAGGGCCCTAACTTCATGGAGGGGCTCGGAGAAAAATGTGAGCTTTCTTAGCTTTTGTGGGTCATTCCTGCATACCCGGACCTCTCCCACGGTGGCGTAGTTCCCTTTCGAGAGAGTGGACACCGGGATACATATCCGTCTCCATGTGCCTCGGTTAACTCTGTAAACAAGTTTGTTTCCTTGTGATAGCCTTCATGCTTGTCATTATATTTATCTTGTTCATCACTCGTGAGATATCTCTTGTGCTCATCTTGTTTAGCTTAAGTTTTTGGTGCACTTAGCCAAGTCCAGTTTATTCGTTTTGTGCTTAAAGAATAAACATTAGTTTAATTCTCTTTTTTTCAAAATAATCTTCAATAGTATTTAAAACTCCTATTCGATCCCTCTAGGCGACATATCAAACTTGCACTAAGCAATATAAGTTCCCTGGCCCCACTCGAAACATGACCATTATCTATTTCCCATCCTATATATACAACTAATTGAACTTCTCAATTATGTAAGTCCAACTAATATAATGTTTAACAAGCCAGAAATTAGTAAAACCAAAATAATTATCGTTCGCTAACTGTTTGGCATTGATGTGCTTGAGCACTTATTTGGCATCGTCCTTCTCCTCCATTCATGCAAAGTTCAATAACTACATAAGTGCACTTACAGATAGGTCTGAGTTGTGCCCATTTACGTAAACTTGATAACAAAATTTTCAACGAAAATGTATGAAAAACAACTCCAAATTGCAATGTTTGATCTATTGATGCAATTAAATGTCCTCAGTTTGTGCAAATGCAATCTATTCAATGCTATATCTATTTTGTAGTAGTAAATTAGTATTCTTTTTTTAAGATAACGGTCCATGCGTCACTAACCGTCACTGGTAGTCTAGTGATGGGTCTAGTGAACGGTCCATGCAATCTATTATGATGGAGGGCTTATGGCAGCCCCATGACCATCACTTATTAGGGTTAAGCATCCATCATTAAAGGTAAATCCGAGGTAGCGATCTTCTTCAACCGTGAGTGCAGATATAACCTGATTGCAGAATAATTGAAAACTATGTTACTTAGGGAGGGATTGATATTTATAGGTTTTGAGATAAGGTACGTAGACAATATGTCTCTCGAGTTTAGATGGAGATTGGGAAAACTTGAGGACTATGTGGGCAATTGATGTGATCTTGGCGATGGAAAGATGACCACATGCGATGAGGTAGCCATAGCTGTGTTATATGACCAAAGTGTAGTGGTTGATAACTACTTATACAAGTGCATGGAGGGATAGATGTTATGGTTGGATGGTTGGCGAGGTGGACAACCAATGTGGGTAGTAATCTTTATATTTGTACCCATGATGCTAGTTGTTTCATATATTTACTAGTGTTACAATAATATGAATTATTTCCATTTTGTTTAGCTTCTTTTGTCCACCCAACTACATTTACTTTCTACTACTCTTTCGGTTTACATAGAAGTTCTACCCCAAATAAGCATCAACCGTCATATAACAGTACACATGAGTATTTAGCTTGTGCAAGAAACATATTTTGTTCAGTCTAGTTTTAGAAAGGAGGAGTACAAATATGTTATCAATAGGAAAAAAGCGCATAAAAATTCTCAACATTGAGTGTCTCTAAATAATAGAGAAGGTAGTACAGAATTCTTGTGAGTACTATGACCCATGCAAGAAAATGTTGAATCTTAAATGATATTGTAAGGTCTCATAATCACACCTAACTTTCAATGTAAAGGTTACACGACAATATATGAAGGTTTGGTATAGTCTTGAAAAGTAGGAGTATGTATGGTTAGTCTTTAGCGAACTATGCATTTCGGGAATAACTAAGTACTAAGAAGTCATATTTTATATTCGACATATTCATTAATTTCATCCTTATATATAAACTAATTGAAATTCTCAATAAATTACTTAAGTCCAATGAATGTTTAGCGAGCCAGAAATTAGTAAAAAAGAAAACAATTATCCTTCTCTTACACCATGGTTTCAAATTATCGTACTCACATAGTTTTTTAAAATAGCAGGGTCATTGTTCAACCAACTACACATTTCAAACAAAATTAAGTACGGACAAGTTTTTTCTATCTAACATACTCATTAATTTGATATTAAGCTAACTGATCTTCTCAATTACCCTAGTCCAATAAATGCTCATCACTCTGAGAATTGGTAAAAAGAGGTAACCAACTCACATGAATAGTAGTTTTAAATATTAGGGTTATTCGTCATCAAACTGTATATTTCAAAAAAAGTACAAACAAGTTGTTTATCACGTACTTATTATTTTTGCATATATAAATATAGCTATCCATTCTTATCAAATACGCTAGGCAAATGAATATTTATTCCTTTGAGAGATGGTAAAGATAGGAAAATATTTATCCATTGCGAAGTTTGGATTATCATAAGCCATATGCACAATGCGCATATTTATTTTATGTAGTAGTAATTGAACTATATATATTTCAAACAAAATTAAGAAAAACAAGTTTTTTAGGGAAAGAAAAACAATTTACTTATTCTATTTGGTGTAGTTATTAATTCAATATTTATAAACAAAGTTAGTGAATATTCTTAATTGTGATTGTCAACGAATGTCTATAACTTTAGGAATTGGTGAAAGGAAGAAAATATTTATCTTTCGATAATAATGTGTGTTCATATTATTGTAAACCATATGGACGACTCACATTGTAGTTATAAATAGCAGGGACATTCTTTAAACTATATATATCAAACCAAATTAAGAATGTGCAATGTATTTTTGCTATCTGAAATGGTCATTAAATTGATGTTTATGAACAAAGTTAATACATCTTGCCAGTTTCGCTAATTCAAAAAATGTGTATAAATTCGGGAAGCGGTGAATGGAGGAAAACTTTTATCCATCGCTATTAATTAGGTATTCAATAAGCACAAGGCTAATCGATCTTCTCAACTTAAGTAGTCCAATGAATACGTATAACTTTGAAAATTGGTGAAATGAGGAAAACATTAATCCATCACTAACAATATGCGTTTAGATTATTGTAAACCGTATGGACGACTAACATAGTAGTTTTAAGAGGAAATTCTGAGAATGCGATCAAACAATTGCTGCGTTCCGAGAGCACCATCAAAGTAGCGGTTGTTCCAAGAATGCCATCAAAGAGTGTCATTGTTCCGAGTATACCATTTTCGTCGGTGACTCCTAGTTGATTGTTCATGATTTTGGAAAGACTATTTTCGCGTTGCATTTTCTGATTTATTTGACAAACCAATAACGACTTCATGCTCAAAAAACTTAATAGAGTTTATATCACCACTACTTGTCCCACGTCTCCTTACAATACATAAAGAAAATCCCTTGAAACACCTATGTTGCAAATGTTGAAAAATGAGCATTACTTCTCAAAATCTTAAAAAAGAAACAACAACAATAGTCTTTTCTACGTTAGACTTAATGGTCAACTAACAGAAGTGGTATTCTCCGAATGACAACACTCGTTTGATGGCATTCTTAAAATGACCACTACTCTCATAACATTCTCGGAACACGACAATCATTTGATAGCATTCTTGGAACTTCCTCTTGTATTAGATAGTGTGGTTATTCTTCATTGAACTATATATTTCGAGTAAATTAAGAATGGACAAGTTATTTTGTCTATCTAACCTATACATTCAATATTTATAAACAAAACTCAAGGATCTTCTTAATTATGTTAGTCCAATGAATGTGTATAACTTTGGCAATTGGCATAATGTAGAAAAGATTTATCCGTCGATAAAATTTGCACATCATAAACCATATGGACGATGCACATAGTAGTTTTAAATAGTAGGGTAATTCTTCATTAAACTATATATTTCAAACGAAATTAAGAAATAACAATTTAATTTTTATATTTGGCTTAGTCATTAATTTGATATTTATAAACAAAGCTAACTATCTTCTTAGTTGCAAGTACTCCAACGAATGTCTATAACTTTGAAAATTAATGAAAAAATAATATGTATCGCTAAAAATGTAAGTTTAGATTTCATAAACCATATGGAATAGTAGGGTTACTCTTCATTAAACTTATATTTCAAATAAAATTAAGAACTGCAAGTTATTTTTTATCTAACATAGTCGTTAATTCAATATTCATAAACAAAGCAAACTGATCTTCTCAATTATGCTAATCCAATGAAGTAATGCGTAGTATGATTTTGGGAATTGGTGAAAATAGGGAGAAAGTATCCATCGCTAACAATATGCATTTAGATTATTGTCAACCATATCGATGACTCACATAGTAGTTTTAATAAGTAGGGTTATGCTTCATTAAATAAAAAATCCAAATAAAACTAAGAATGAATGAGTTATTTTTCTATCTGGCATAATCAGTAATTTGATATTTATAAACAAAGTAATGGATCTTCCCAATTATGCTAGTAAACAAATGTGCATAAGTTTAGGAATTTGTGAAAAGAGGAAAACATGTGTCCATCTGTAACAAAATGCGTTTAGATTATCGGAAACCATATGGATGATTGACGTTCTGACATAGTAGTTTTTAATAATAGGTTTATTCTTTAGTGAACGAAAAGCAAATTAAGAATGAGCTAGTTACTTTTTCTGTCTGAACTACTCATTAATTTCATATTTATAAAAAAGCTAACTGATCTTCTCAATTGCATTAGTACAACAAATGTGTATAACTTTGGAGATTTTTGAAAAGTGCAAAACATTTATCAACTGCAAACAATGTGCATTTAGGTTAGATAGTAGTCTTAACTAGTAGTGTTTTTCTTCATTAAACCATGTATTCAAACAAAATTAATAATGGACAAGTTATGTTTCTTATCCATGGTACTCATTAATTCGATTTTATAGACAACACTCACTGATCTTCTCAATTACCCTAGTCCAATGATTGTGTATAACGTCGGGAATTGGTAAAATGTGGAAAACATTTATCGGTCGCATGTGTGTGTAGGTTATCATACACCATATGGACGGCCGGTATTATAGTTTTAAATTACTAGTAGCTATTGTTATTCACTAGATAACTATGCATCTCAAACGGAATTAAGTATTGACAAGTATTTTTTTTCTATTAGGCGTGCTCATTGATTTGATCCTATGAACAAAACTATCGAAAATTTGCAAATATGTTAGTCCAATGCACGCCCATCTAAGATTTTAGAGAAGCAATGCTAATTCAAGGTGCTAATGTTTGCATGAACATGCGGCATTTTTCCATGACAATGTGGTTTCTAAAAACAACAAAGGCCATGAACTAGTTATCTAAAAATTATCTGGCTACGGTTCCTCTGAAGAAGGTCCGGAATCTCAGCACCTTTTCGAGCATCACCCCTGAACATTCTCCTCCACCAGCACCACACACAGCCTCTCAAAACCCTTGCAAAGAAAAGAGAAAAGAAAAAACAACGGAAAGGAGAAAACGCGAGACCTCCCAAACTGCATGCATTAACCCCTCTAATTTCCACACGTTTCTATTCTAAAAACGCTCCGCTAATCTAAACCCCTCCTCCACCGATTAATTGGGATCACTCCTGGCGTTGGTGGTCACGAGAGACTCAAGGACCACCCGGGATCCGACGGCTGGAAGACGTCCTCTGCTGAGCCGACGGTGCAGATGCACAGCACGTGGCGTCTCAGCAGTGGGGTTGCGGAAACCACTCGCGCCTGTAAGAGAAGAAGAAGCAACCGCACCCGCTCCCTGGCGTCCTGGCCGTCGGATCGGACAGGTGGACGGCTGCGGTGGGCGGAAGCGGTCGTTGGCGTGTGGACGACCGGGCGCAGGCGGTGAGCGCGTGGGGGTTTAACCGGGAGCAGACGGTGGCGGAGGTTGGGGGGTTTAAGAAGGGGGTTGGTTTTCAGGGGTTTTGCCCAAACCACACCACACATCCATCCACCCAGACCGGGGAAGAGAGAGAGGAGAAAATAAATAAAAAGCGAGCGAGGAAGAAGAAGAAGAACGAGAGAAGCGAAGCCAGGCGAGGGGAAGGAGGAGGAATAATCCCGCGAGCGGGTCCGCCTTGCCTCCGGGATCTCGCCGGCCGGAGGGTTCCGCCGCTGACTGGTCCGAGGGCGGTTGTTGCCGGGGGCGATCGAAGATCTCTGCCTGTGAGGTGAGTCCGGCGACGGGATTCCGGCGAATTCCGGTGAATTGCGGGGCTCTGGGGCTGGGACTCGCGTTCTGTTGCTTGGTTGGGGGAATTTGGGGGAGCCAGGGGCGCTGGGGTTTTGTTCCGGTCCATTTCGGCCCGAAGCTCTGCTGCTTCTCTATGATCGGCGCCTCGGCGGGGCTCCGATGCCGGCGCCACCGTGGATGTGGAGAATTCGGGCCAATTTGGTGAAAAAATCGCGCATTTGGAGCACTTCTTCCCATTTCTTCCCGTCCCAGACGAATTCCGCGTCGAATTGTCCTGAATCGGGCGCCAAGATCCGATCTGGCGCCCGGCGATTTGAGGATTCTTGCTCGGTTTCCTTGCCAGCGGGGCTCGCTGTTCTTTCCCTCTTTTTTTAACCGACGCCTCCCCCCGCTTTCCTTTTGGCAGTTGCTTAATCTTCACGGATACCGATGCATGTGAGTTTTTTAAAAGCCTTTTCTTCTCTCTCTCTCTCTTTGATCGCTTGGCGTGCTGGTTTACCTGGCGGCGAATTTATTTTGTAGGCTTAGTCTGCATTTAATACTGCGGCGAAACCATTTCCCCCCGCTCTGAATTGTTCTTTTTGCTCTTGATTTGGATCACGGGAGCAAAGTACGAATTCTCTCTGTTCTTTCGATGTTTGGTATGGTAATTGGGTTTTACTACGTGCTCCTGGTTTGGAACGCAGTTGGTTTAAAAAATTCCCCATCATTTCGGTCGCTCAACGCCCGCCAGACCTTTAGTCCTGGGGTTTTGGGATTCCAAAATTCTCTAATTAATTACGCTGCTAACAATGATCCTCCCCTCTTTAATTAATCAGGGGTTTATCTGAGATTTAACCTGGCTTCTTGCGGAGATCCCAACGAAACGAATGATCTTTCCTTTTTGTACTATACCAGCTATTTTTTTTGTTGCTCTAATTGCTCATGGGGTTTTAATAATTTCTCTGCAGATCTGTGTTCTGGGACAAGTCATGAACAGCGCAACCACCGGTTGTTAACTCCTCTGTAGATTACTGTAAGCAACCGCAAGGATGGTGTTCCAGAAGAGGACGTCGTCGGAGATGGAGGCCTGTGGCGGAAGCCACGTCGCAGAGATGCCGCGCGTCCCCAAATCCGCGAGGGTATGTGCCTTTCAGCGTCACCAATTTGGTCTTTCTGCTCCTCTGGTTGGCGAGTCTTGACAACGATGGCGTCTCTTCTTGTTTCTTCAAATGTGCAGGGCAAGAGATCAGTTCGGAAGAAGGAGAGCCAGGGTCCGGCGATGTGCGCGTTTGACCTTCTCGCCACGGTGGCCGGGAAGCTGCTTGATGAGGGCGAGTGCTCGCTGGGGAACATGAGCGCTGGCTCCCCGGTCGTCCCTGCTGCGTCTGCCAAGGTGAAGCAAGAGCTGTGCGACGAGGAGGCCAAGAATTGCAAGAATGATGTGATGGATCAGGATAGCTGCAACGAGAGCGCGTTGATCTCCCACATTGCGTCCCAGAGACTGGTGGATCACCATACCCGGAAGGCAGAAGATCTGAATGAGGTTCCAAAGGCAAAATCTGAGGCTGTGGACAAGGAACCCTCAATGATAAGCTGTACCAAGGGTGACTTGGGCTGTAACTTCGGTGCGATCGCTGATAGGTGGTCGCCTGAATCCGTGGAGTCGGGGGCCTTCACCGGGGATGCAGCGGCAAATGTGATGGCATTGGCCGCAGCAGCCTTCAACAAGAATGCCCCTGATATGTACAATCTGCTCGACCCGATGGATGTCGATGTGAAGCCACCTCCTTTGGTCAGCTCTGACAGCACCGGCGAGATGCCATTGTATGGCGACAAAATTCAGCAGTCGGTCTCCTTTCCCAGGGGTCCTAAAGGAGAAGCAGAGTATGCTGTAGATAGAGAGAATGATGATGATGATAAATCTTCCGGGTGCACGCATTCGAGCACCGCCACTAACAGGGGCTTCAGTCCCAATTGTACAGCTGATCACAGTAGGGTAAAGAAGTTCCTCGCCTGTAAGTACAGGAAAGTTGCTCCTGCCAGGATGCACAAAGGAGATCTTTCATATAGTGGTGAGCATTTCCTTCCAAGTAGCACTGCATTGATGATATTCATGTTTAAACCAGATTGATCTTACTTGAATTCATTTGTCCTGCCAGATGCTGACCGGAAGCCTTCTTTCCGTAACAAGAAAATGTATTATACGCGGCAAAGGACCCAAAGGAGTACATTCAAGCGAAGGAAGATGTTGGATCGTCATTCAACTCTAGTATCTGAAGAATTTGCAAAATCAAATGCAAGAAGATCCACAAAGGTTACAGCAAGAGCTGCTTCTTTGGAAGGTGTGTTTAGCTTGCACCTGTGTGTTCCTCTTCATGTTATTTCTCTGTGTGTCTAAACTTATTTGGGTGCAATTTTTTTTTTTGCAGCAAACAAGGGGAGCAATTCGGCATTCCGTAGATCTTGTGGATCAAACGATTGCCATGGTAAGTCTAGTGCTTTCCATTTTTTATCTGCTAAAATTGTTGGCTATATGCCCTTACTAAGACTCCTATGTCTCCTTCCAGTGAAACTTAAAATAAAATCATTCAAGGTTCCTGAACTTCTAATTGAGATCCCAGAAACTGCATCTGTTGGTTCACTGAAGGTATTTTCCACCTCTTATTTGTTTGTCCGCATAAAGAGTTGCTGAAAGGATTAGATTTTTCTCTATATAATTCTTCCTGTGGTCTAATGTGTATTTCCATTACAGAAAACTGTTCTGGAGGCAGTGAATGCCATGCTTGGAGGTGGTCTGCGTGTTGGTGTGCTTCACCATGGAAAGAAAATCAGAGATGATAGCAGAACCCTATTGCAGGCTGGGATTTCTCAGGATGACATGCTGAATAACCTAGGCTTTTCACTTGAGCCCAACTGTACACAGCATGCATCCCAACATTCAGCTGCTGAAGACATCGACTTCCTTGAAACCGTTGATACCACTGAACCCCTAGCAAGGTATCAAGTTATTACGCACTAAAATACTTATTGGTTTTATATGATTGTAAGATGTAAACCTTGAACCTTTGTACACTGAATTACTGACTTAGACTGGTGCATTTTGTTGAATGTAGGATCCCACCGTCCGACTCTTCTTCGAAGCATGGCGAAGTTGATGCCTCCCAAGAGCTTGCATTGACCCCCTTAACAGGAAACTACCAGGGGAATGATCATGATTCAGTGCATTCTCCTGGTGGCATTTCCTCACCCGAGAAAGCTTCAGCAAACTCACGAGCTATTGTTCCAGTTACTCCTGTAGATTCAAGTGCAGGGGCAATAGTTCTAGCAAATAAGGCAAAGAGGGCATCAGAACAGGGGCAGCGTCGAATCAGACGTCCGTTCTCTGTTGCCGAAGTAGAAGCACTTGTACTTGCAGTGGAAAAGCTTGGAACTGGAAGGTGCGTACCTTATATTTCCTCATTTAACGTGACATTCACAATCTCTCTATTTGGTTTCTAACTGTATAATTATGTGATCTCCTGTAGATGGCGGGATGTTAAACTTCGTGCTTTTGATAACGCGAAGCATCGGACTTATGTCGATCTTAAGGTAATTACTGTGAAATATTTTGCTCTGACTTCATAAACCCTTTCATGTCAAACTAGATCAAAATATACGTGTACCTGTCAAATAATTCAAATTTAGTTTCCTAAAAAGAGGTCATGTAGTTGTCAAACAGAAAAAGGTCAATTTCGGGGTTTGGTTTACTTGGCTGGTTCAACAAACAGTTTGGTGCTTGTGGGTTTTAGGTTCCTTACCAAGCAGGACAGTCTAACCGTACTGCTTTTGTATGAGTAGAAGAAGATTGTGGTTAGGCTCCTTCTGGAAAACCTTTTTGTCCTTGTGATTCAGTTAGTGCTCTCCTCACGCATCAGCTTTGTTGCTTGGAAGGGTAAAGTGAGTACCCGAATGGCTCACCTAGAAATAAAAGCAACCTACTCTTGCACGTCAACTAACCCAGTAGTAGGGACTTTAGAAAAAGTCAGATAACCTTTCGTGTACTAAAGTGGAAGCTTCTCATGTTGCTGCTGTGTGTAGCTAGGCAACTTGACTAGAAACTCAATTCTTTGGTCAAATTGTTGAAGTTTGAATTGGCATGTTCTAACCGTGTGAAAATTCTGATCATGTCAACAGGACAAATGGAAGACGCTGGTGCACACGGCGAGCATCTCGCCGCAGCAGCGGCGCGGTGAGCCAGTGCCACAGGACCTGCTGGACCGGGTCCTGGCCGCCCAGTCGTATTGGTCCCAGCAGCAAGCCAAGCTCCAGCCTAAGACACCCCCACTGGCTGAGGCTCGGCTGCTCATCACCTAATAACAGCTGATGGTCTCCTAGGACACCATTCCAGCATTTGTATAAAGTCAGTAAGTCAGGCCATTGAAAGGAAGGAGGTTAAGGAAGATAGTAGAAAAAATATATACTACATAAAAAAGAAGGTACAAGAAGCATTGACCGAATTGTTGTAATATCTACTCACCCAACAGCTATTCTTTTAAGCCAGGGTTCTCTCTCCTTGTGAATTTAACCAAAGGAAAGGGAAATTTCTTTGGCAAATTGTACATGATGATGATGATGATGGAAGGGAAGAAGATGATGATCCATGAACTGAGATCTGCAGTGACTACTACTAACTCACAGGAATTGTGCTAAAAAAAGAAGAGAGTGAGGCTTCAGATTCTTTGGTTCAATTCAATTCATTCTTTTGTTAAGAGAGGATGAGTGTGGTGGATGGATAAGGAGGGATGGATCCGTGCTCCCCTTTTCCTTTTTCTTCTTCTTCTGTTACTTATTAGTTGTACTAGGCATTTTTCTTCACCAATCTTGTAGTTACTTTGATCCCCTCAAAATTGTACTTGAGATCATCTAACATTATATGAAAGAGATTTTTTTTAATCCTCTTGCGCTGTCCCCTCCTTAGGCTATGATGCTCCATGTGGATTTTGTGATTGCGATCAAATATTGTACTCCGCTTGGGATCAGGCCGCCAGAGTTAATTTATTGGTGTCCTGCGGAAGTACTGACGCCAGAGTTTAATTATTGGAGATTCTTATCCACTGTCCTCAATCATAACACTCATGTGCGAAAAGTTTACCGCCGCCAGGGTGGATGTGGATCCTACATGAACCGCCCACCGGTAGTTTAGTTCTCAGCTCGTCTTGATTCTTGGTAATAGTACTACTACACTGCTCTACGATTTCCCCAACAGATATCTTGAATAGTACCGGCACTTTTTCAAGTACTACCATTAAGCTTAGGAGTACTGGTTATCTTTTTTGCATCGGCAGATTATCAGAGGATAACAATCTCTCTCTACGCATGGAAAACTTCCAAGCATTGGATTCGTCAAGGCTACGAAAAATCTACCGTCCGGTCGTCCAGGCAGCCGGTAGATCCCTTGAACGTGAAGAACACTCAGGCTGTGGCTGGCTTAGGTAGCTGTTCCGTATAACCAAAGCATACCGTGTGATGTGTTCCGTTCCGTGTGATGATTGATTGAGCGACGATGAAAACCCGGAATATTCCCATGTGTGCATGGCGTGTTAGAAGAAAATGAAGGACAAGGCCATTAGGCAACGCAAGCCATGCCCATGCGAGGCATGGAGGAGAAGGAAGAGAGAGGAGGAGGCAGGCTGGACGTTGCTTGCAAGGATAACTAACTCATCTTAGGCGATCCAACACCGACACCTAGCCAGCACAGCACCTGCCCCCATTGGCCACAAGCTAGCTACGACGTATACTTAAAAAACTAATCCAAAAAAGACGTTATAGCTTTGTTCTTCGGCCAGATGGATCTTGATTAATTAGCAGCAGCTGTGTTCTCTCTCATCTCAGATCTGATCGGATCGGATCATGTCACATCAAGTAGTGTTCCCAACAGCCTGGGCCCGCCAATACAAGGAGGTGATATTTCATATGCGATGTGTGTCTCGCTGATTGGTACGTCCGTCCGTCTGTAGTTTTCTTTTCGAGCCATCGTACGCCCACATGTATTGATCGCCATTATCCTCAGCTGAATAATACAAGAATGGCTATGCTTAAATAAATGGTAGAGTATCTGATGAGGAGAGAAATATACATACTCCACAAGCTAAGCTAGTGGCGAGGCTGGACGGCACTGTCACGTTCGCCTCCATGTGGCTGTCGCGCGCCAAGTTTTAATATGCTGACCGCGATCGGGTCGCCTTGCTGTTTCAAGGCCGGAGCAGCGGGTTCGTTGCGCTGGAAACGGCACGCCTTCCCCCTCCCTCACATGAGTTCGGCTGATGGCCGGAAAACTGTTAGGCCGGTCCGCGTCTCAGACAGATCGCCTGCTTCCATGTGCCGTTTCCCAAGCTGCTAAAACACGGTGTCTTTGGTCACCTTTCTCTTGCACTCCTATTTCTGGAAGTTTTTTTTTTAATGTTTGCAGTTTCTTGCAAAAGAAAAACACAGTCTAATCAAAGTTGGCGCGCGTTCAGCGTCCGCCTTCGCTTCCTAGAATGCCTTCTTTCCAATGGATTTTGTTTCTACTTTTTTTTTTCCTTGCGGGGATTAACTCCCCAATCCCCCGTCTTTGCAGTCGTCCGCTGTAGTCGTCATCGACAGTCCGATGCACTTCGTAATCACCAGCCACAACCGCGATCGCTGCATTGAAACAATAATCTCCCTATCGCAACACTGTAACAATACTCTCCCAATCGCAACAAATACAGACAGAAACAAGAAACCACATCTCAGGGCTCTTGCGATGGAAGGCGTGCAGGCTTTCTAGGAGCCGAGGAAAAAAAAAGAAACAATGAGATAAATTAACTTGGGTACATATAAACTACGTAGAGAATAGTCTACACAATGAAAACAACAGACATGTCATGGTTGCCTTCTCTACACAAGACATATCAACATAATCTGGTATATATGCATTGAATTTGTGACTCGGTCAATATGGGATCTTGTTAACATAATAGCTTCCTCAGATTCAGGAGGGAATAAGTCCATTGATGGAGCGTCATCCCAAGCATCGGTTGGTACACTCCTTGGTGCGCCCAAGACCAACTGTGATCTAAAACCAATATGTTGCTCACCAACATCATCTCCAATGCAAGAGGAACTTATAACAACTGATGGTTGCAGATATCACTCCATGTGTGCATCAAGGCGTGCACCTCGCCCTCTTTTGTTGTGCCTTCAAACCTTCATCTCCCGCCACCCTGTTTTGCTTCCGTTGCGCCCTCCTAAGATCCTACATCAGTGTCCATGTTTTGCACTTTGTCTGACAATAGTCTATTTCTATGATTGCAACATTTACATAAATTAACAGAGCACACATGCGTTAGGTCTACATCAAACGACTAGAGTGCTTCCTTGAGAAAGGATAATGGAAGAAAACCCTAGTCATCACTCAATGGTTGTGTGATAAAGCAAGAGAGATAACACAAAATACACAACAAATTGGTGAAAATATAGGAGAAAGGAGAGGTGATTTTTGTTTACATTGGTAATTCCTGACATGTCATCATTAAGCAGGTGATAGGAGGCTCAGACGTGATTGGACTGGCTCCAAACTTAGTGAAATTGTTCCTTCCTTTGAGTACTTAGCTGAGTGTTGGATAATTAATTGGAGCAAAAGATATTAAAGAGGTTTTGTTAGTTTGGGTTACCGTAGCTCTAGCACAGAGAAGTTTCCGTGGGCAAAGAATTTGGACAAGCAAATGTTGTCTGATTGAGATGATTTTGTGGCAAGTATGTTGGCAACTAGTGTATATGCTTAGCGAAGTGGCGATAAATTGTGATATCTTGGCTATATTTGAAAACGACTACTTGATTACCCAAATGGAGATAAGTTGCGATACCTTGGCTTCATTGTCATCTTGCTTATTATGATTGTCATTGTTGTTGTAGATTGTTGGCAACATGTTGAAGTGTTTGTAGCACTTTTTTAGCCAAGTTGGTCATAGCAAAACTTCCGCCATCAGTTTACAGCCGTGGGTTTTTACTCCCGATTAGCATTTTTCTAAGCACGCTATGGTACTTATGCCCAACCTTTAGTGAGTTTTGATGAACAAAATAATTGAAAATAAGAGCTACAAGGTGTAGTATAAAAGTTATATTGACCTGAAATTTTTGAAGTTAATATGTTGTGCTATTTGAGAGAAACAAAAAATATATATTTTTTAGTAATTTTTATATTCACTATATTTTTTGCCATTTTTATTTTTGTGTACGCACATACTACAAGTTTTCCCTTTGAGATTGTTTGTGTGACATAGTATAATATTGTACTTCACACATCATTTTTTTTGCAGATTTCTTGTTATGATCCATGTAAGGGAAAATCAAACGTTAGTGAGGGTGTAGGCGTCATGGTGCTCACTCATAACTCTTCCTTTTTACCCATCGAGTTGATGAGGATTTTTTCACTTAATTAGTTGTGTCACCACCTAAATACTACCTCTCAAGTTGGTAATGTTGTATCTAGGAAAGCTGAGTTTTATGTTGATATAGTGTATGTGCAAGAACCGGAAGCTCCACGATAACTCAAAAACCTACCTAATGTCTCGTGATCTACTGTAATGTCTTCCCTTTAGTCTGTTATTCTTACACTAGTAGAAAATAGGGCTTTCGTTTTGAGCTCCAAATGGCATTTGCACCGGTTGGCTTACGAACCTAGACTAAAGGGGTTCTTTAGCACCGGTTCGAGCTGCTAGAGAGCTAAATGGAGCCCGTGGAGCTCTAGCACCGGTTCGTTAGGAACCATTAGCACCGGTTTCGGACACGGACCGGTGCTAGAGATCCTGCCTATAAATACAGCCGCCCACCAGCCTTCTCCTCTGTTTTTTTTTCCTTTGGAAGGTGTGAGAGGGGGTGTGCTAGTTTGATTTTTTTGCCTATGCACAAGAGGTGTTTGATGAAATGCCTAAGAGCATGAACCAACTTAAGCTCACACAAAATAAAAATGATATGAGGTGCCCGAGCAATGCTTAGGTCTTGTCCCCGTTCTTTCCTCCTCGATCGAGGTTAGCAACTCTATCCTTTCATTTGTCATTGATACAAATGCATGTTTCGTAATACAGTGGTCATTTCACTATTTATGATGTTCGGTAATAGTATTGGTAAACCTAATTATATGACGTAGATGAACCAACGGCAATGGATGTACGGTGACCGACGCACTTCTGAGTTCATTGAAGGTCTTCGTAATTTTGGCGATGTGGCTCGGGCAAATATTCAGAAGGGATTTCTATTTTCGTGCCCCTGGTTCGTTAGTTGTACTCAGTTTTCCCCAGCTCATTAGTTTTTCCTCAGTTTTCCCCAAGCCGTTGTCTGAAACCGTCACCAGTGCTGGAACGGCCGGTTGCCCGACGGTTGAACACCTTTGACCGTTAACTGCTGACTAGTGGGGCCACGTAGAGCCCGGAAAGACACGCCAGAGCATCCATCTTTGTTTGACCGTAAGCATCGCCGTATCCCTGACCAAAACGCGGACGAGTGGGGCTTCGGTATATCGAATGACAAGTGGGGCCATGACGCTGATACAAGGGGCAATACACGGGTAGGATTAGATTTTTAAACGGAGCTCTACAGCGATGGCACGGAGGAGGTGGCCTGCAGGGTGCCGAAATGAGATCGACGTCCACAAAGAACTGCATGAGGCGAGACCAGACGCATTAGATAGATATGAACTAGACACGTTTAACCATGCAAAGAAGAGAAGAAATGGTCGAGGACATCGACGACGACCTCAACACTTTGACTGACGGTGTCGGACACGAACGCGAGCAATGTAGAGAAAACTAGTGTCTCTCCTTTCTGGCGTGTATATATAGGTGCTAAGGGAGTGTGGTGGCGAAGGGAAAGACCTCACGGTGGTCTGTGGCGTCCAGCATAGCGGGGCGGCGTGGTCATGCCCACAGCGGCGTGCATGTTCGGAATTGGCATCAGCATGTACGTTCGTCATTGGCCTCGGCGGTATCTCTGGTGTGTCAGTGATCGAATGAGGGGACGGGATTGAGGGTGCATCCTGACGGTGACCTAGCAGTGGCGGCGAGCATGCATACCCGTTCTGACCATGCCGATATCGGCATCGGCATCGTTTGGAGGCTGTGGTGCTCGAATCATAGTGGAAATTGCGATTCCCTATTATTTTTACATGCATAATATATAGAAAATAGCTAGATCTATAAATCGATGCATATGAAGCTACATATATATTCTTGGTCATAATCCCCTTAGATGCATGGCTTCACGTCGTCGTCGCTTTCATCGTCAGTATCTTCGTCGTCCGTGTAGTAGTACTTCCTGCACGTTGTTCCGTTGAACACCTTCACTGTGAGCACATAATCGCCTTCATATTTGAAGTATAGGAAGCAGCCAAAATCCACACCGTGCGCGATAGCGAAATTCTCCCAGCCCTTGTCGAGGTACATCCGGCCTTGTCCGTCAAATAGGACCTCCACAGTCCAGAGACGAGGACCGCAGTCAGCTGCTCGCAGATACACCTTTGCGGGCTCCTGGCCGTCAAGATAGTCCGCAAACTTTTGTGGGAGTGCCTGCAAAGAGATCGAGCGCCGATCGTTTGAAATTAAAGGTTTTTTAGAACATGCACATAATTAATCACATGCATCATATATGTGGGAACGCGTACGTACCTTCTTGGCCAAAGGGTCTTCATAGATGGTGATGAAGAACTCCTCTATGATCAATGGCAGTGTTGACAGTGGTGGTGGCAATGATGATGATCCACCGCCCCGGCCGCCCCTTCCCCTTCCTCTTCCCCTTCCCCTTCCCCTTCCGGTCGGCGTCCGAGACGTGGAAGCCATGGCAATGGATCAAGTGTATGTGAACGAAGAAGAGAGAGGCAGAAACAAAGAAGAGAGAGGCAGAACCTATTGACATGAGGGATGGCCGTTGTGGGGGTTTATAAGGGAGAGATGACCGTTGTGGGGTTTACACCATAAATTAAGGTAGAGATGACCGTTGTGGGGTTTACACAATAAATTAAGGAGGAGATGACCGTTGTGGGGGTGGTTTATATCTCAACAAAAAGTAATGCCTAAAAGAAATGGAAATTCGTGAAAGTTCATCATTTTACCGTGAAAAGTAAAGCCTACAAGAAATGGAAATTCGTGATAGTTAATCATTTCAGCGTGAAAAGTAATGCCTACAAGAAATGGAAATTCGTGATAGTTTATCATTTTACCGTGAAAAGTAATGCGTAAAAGAAATGGAAATTCGTGATAGTTTATCATTTTACCGTGAAAAGTAATGCCTACAAGAAATTCGTGATTACCCAACTTGTTGAATCCGGTGGCAAACTCGTCATTTAGCATACATAGAGGGGTAGTAGTTTGCCACCGACAGATAGAGAGAGGGTGGCACGATCCTGCCCGTTGGATCATAGGATCGACGGTAGGTGGGCATGATCCGTGTGACAACAGCTCGACCAATCAGGCCAAGTTTGGGCTTCTGTGAGAAGGGAGAGGGTAAAACTGAGTAGTATCAAGGATACAAGGGCAAGTAAATAGTAAACAGGCTAAGGAATTCAAATAAGAGATTTAGAAAAAGAAAAACACATGTTTTGTACAATGAAACCCAGGTTGGCCTACCTCAAAGTATTAGCAATTCAAATATACATGAGTGTAAAAATTATGGCCTCATTCAGACAAACTATGTTTTGGGTATAGATGTTTTGAGAAGGGGTTTGAGTGGAAAGCCATGAGCCTTCATAGCTACTAGTGATTTCAGAAGTGGCCATTTGTGTGAAAACTTTATTTATATATGATTGTTATGATTTCCTATGTGGCAGGTCGCGTAACAAGACTCCATGAGTAGGAGGCACTATGATTTTATTTTTTTGAATTTTTTTGCGCATGAAATGACTCAATTAGATGGCTTAATCCCATATGTTGACTCTCTGTTGACCAGCCACTTGAGGGTAAAACTGAGTATATTGCACTAGGCAGTATTAGTACTCGAGGGGAAAACTGAGTACAGATATTTTTCCAGTGTAAGATTCGAGGGTAGAACTGAGTACA
Organism: Dactylis glomerata; assembly: GCA_007115705.1. NCBI lineage: Eukaryota > Viridiplantae > Streptophyta > Magnoliopsida > Poales > Poaceae > Dactylis > Dactylis glomerata. Next base: position 244,974 of record QXEO01000805.1, read on the forward strand.
TGTAACGGTGCTGACGTGCAGTCCCACGGACGCGTGTCGCGGTGAGCAGCGGTTAGCCGCGCGGTGCGCGTGTTGAGACCAAAACGTCAACTGCTGAGACGAACCGTCACTTTGCCAATACAGAGCCCCTCTCCCTCCCTCTGCACACAGTCTCATCATAACTCACGCACGCAACCACGCCTCTCACGTCCCATCACCTTCTCCAAAAAACCCCAGCCGCCCTACGCGCGCTCCCCTACCGGCGATGGAGAAGAAGAATGCGCCGGCGGCCGTCGCCCCCGAGCCCATCGCCTCCGAGCCCGTCGCATCCGAGCCCGTCGCATCCGAGGGCGGCGCATCCAAGCGTGGCGCCTCCGTGAACTGGGCCTCTCTTAAGGGTGACGGACCACTTCACAAGATCGGCGACTGCTTACTGGCGAACGAGGAGTACGTGGACACCTACGCTGCTTTGAGGCAAGTTTGTACAAATTGGCGCTCAGATCTACCTGAGCCCGACGTGCACCTGCACGAATGGATCGTGGTAGAACACGCCCTTCCACGCGCCGCTGAGTTCTCCTTCCTCAACCTCCGCACATCCCGCTACGTCACCATCGATCTAACGGAAGTTCATGCAAGGTTCAAATTCCTCCATATCTATAGAGTTAATCTATTTTTATTTTCAATCGTAAACATCTTAGTGCTGAATGTTATCTTCATCAACTCCCTTTTAGATACTACTTCGTCGGCTTTTACCGTGGCGTCATCGTGCTTGCCCAGAGGAACCAGCCGCACAAGATACGGCTTCTGAACCCACTCACAAAGACATTGAACGCTACGTTTGAGGCGCAGATGCCATCTATGATTGTGGAGTCAGTCGCTGTAATGAAGTCCCCGAATATGGTCTTCATTTGCACAGGTTACCCCAATGAAATTGCTTGGGTCGATGAGAGCTCTCCTACTAAGGATATAGATGTAGAAGATTTGGGAGAAGGAAGATTTTCGATCGAGGACGATTCTCTGCGTTGCCTTACCCCGTTCAATGGTGAATTGTATGCAATAGCTGTGAACAATTTTGATTTCGGAACATTAGTGTGCACCAACAATGTCCAGTTGGAGAAGCGCGCGAGCACTATCAACATGGAGACACTATTTTCATTTCCAGAACTTGGAAATGACAAGTTCTACCTTGTGGAGTCTGATGGTGATCTGCTGCTTGTGTTGTTCGGCGGCAGCCCTGGCAACAGACATTTGGAGGAAGGTCAACCATTGGTGTACCGTGTGGACACTGAGAGCCGCTCTCTCCATGCCGTCAACATTGGCAGTCGTGCCTTCTTCGTCAGTTATAAACGGTGTATCTCCGTCGACACTAGAGTGCACCCGACAGTTTGACCTGGCTGCATCTACTACGAGGGCGGTTATATCAGACAATACTTTGATGATAGAAAGGTCTGGGATGAGTGGCCATGACATGTGGATAGATTAGATTCCGACGGTATGAAAATAGAACAAAGGCCATACCGTTTGGAGGATCTATTGGCTGCACACTGCAGACGGAAGGAGTTCAGTCAATATTTTTTTCGTCTCATGGAATATAGCGACTCCGAAATATATGATGAAGAATGAAGAACCTTCATGTTGGGCATACATTGCGTCTTATTTTATTTTCAGCTTAGTTTGTCGTGAACATTAACATCGTTATTGGCTTCTTTTGGCTGTTGTATGCATTCTATGTATTATACTATACTAGCTTCTAGATTAGCTTCTAGATTTGTTACCATATTGGGCAAAAAACGAGGGCCAAAAGGCAGCAATCATTGAATAAAGACAGAAATAGAAGCTTCTCTAGATTTGATACTAATTTGGTGAAAAGAGAGAGAACTGTTTACAGAGAGAGAGAGGGGAAAAAGGCGCTCTGAAAAGTCAATGCCAATTTGGCCCGAGAGAGACAGAACCGAGCTCTCACGTACAACCAAACGCGGTCTCGTCCTGTCCCACGCGGTCCCTTTCTACCAGCCCCACGCGACGCGGCCCCACATGACGCGGCCCCACACGTCAGCACGAAAACGGTCAACTTAACGGGAATCCTCCGTCCGAGCTCCTTCTGAGGGTTTCAGACAACGGCTTGGGGAAAACTGAGGAAAAACTAACGAGCTGGGGAAAACTGAGTACAACTAACGACCAGAGGGCACGAAAATAGAAATCCCTATTCAGAATGGTTTTATGTGTTGTCCATGTGTTGACTGTGGGAACAAGAAGGAATACTCTTCCTGGAAAATCCTTCACTCCCACCTGCTTCGGAAAGGTTTCATGCCTAGCTATAATTGTTGGACCAAGCATGGAGAAAGAGGGGTTATAATGGAAGACAATGAAGAAGCAGAGGATGATGATATGTACCCTGAATACGGTGATACTGCAACGGGGGAAGCTGAAGCTGAAGGGACAGGAGAAGCTGAAGATGAAGAGGCATCAGATGAGCCTGATGATGATCCGTCGGGCCATCGTTGATGCACACAGAGAAGCAGAAAGTGTAAATGAGAAGCGGAAGTTAAAAGGTATGTTAGAGGATCACAAAAAGAAGTTGTACCCAAATTGTGAAGATGAGAACAGAAAGCTTGGTACCACACCAGAGGTGCTGCAATGGAAGGCAGAGACTGGTTTATCTGAGAAGGGATTTGAGAAATTACTGAAAATAATGAAGAAGAAGCTTCCAAAGGATAATGAATTGCCTGACAGTACGTACGAAGCAAAGAAGGTTCTTTGCCCTCTAGGATTAGAGGTTCAGAAGATTCATGCATGCATTAATGACTGCATCCTCTACCGCGGTGAGGAGTATGAGAATTTGGAAGCATGCCCGGTATGCACTGCACTGCGGTATAAGATCAGACGAGATGACCCTGGTGATGTTGATGGCGAGCCCCCCAGAAAGAGGGTTCCTGCCAAGGTTATGTGGTATGCTCCTATAATACCACGGTTGAAACGTCTGTTTAGAAACAAAGAGCATGCCAGGTTGTTACAATGGCACAAAGAAGACCGTAAGAAAGACGCGATGTTGAGACACCCCGCTGATGGGTCGTAGTGGAGAAAAATTGAGAGAGACTACCCGGACTTTGCAGGCGACGCAAGGAACTTAAGGTTTGGTCTAAGTACAGATAGCATGAATCCTTTTGGGGAGCAGAGCTGCAGTCATAGCACCTGGCCTGTAACTCTATGTATCTATAACCTTCCTCCTTGGTTGTGCATGAAGCGGAAGTTCATTATGTTGCCAGTGCTCATCCAAGGTCCGAAGCAACCCGGCAACGACATTGATGTGTATCTAAGACCATTAGTTGATGAACTCTTACAGTTATGGACCAAACCAGGTGTACGTGCATGGGATGAGCACAAACAGGAGCCATTTGACCTACGAGCGTTGCTTTTCGTAACCATCAATGATTGACCTGCTCTTAGTAACCTTTCAGGACAAACGAACAAGGGATACAATGCATGCACGCACTGTTTAGATAAGACTGACGCTATATATTTGGAAAAATGCAAGAAGATTGTGTACTTGGGGCATCATCGATTTCTTACGACCACGCATTCCGTAAGAAAGAAAGGCAAGCATTTTAGAGGTGTGGCAGATCACCGGCAAAAGCCTGAACTCCGTACTGGTGATGATTTATTTGATATAGTCAGGGACCTAGAAGTAATCTTTGGAAAGGGTCCTGGTGGTCAATCTATTCCAAATGACGTCCCTACCGGACACGCACCCATGTGGAAGAAGAAATCTATATTTTGGGAGCTTGAGTATTGGAAACACCTAGAGGTTCGCTCTTCAATCGACGTGATGCACATTACGAAGAATGTTTGCGTGAACCTGCTAGGCTTTCTGGGCGTGTATGGAAAAACAAAAGATACACCAGAAGCACGGGAGGATCAGCAACGTATGAAAGACCCAAACAACATGCATCCACAGAGCAAGACGGATAAAGGGCGTCACTTAAGTCCTGCCAGCTACGCTCTTACCAAAGCAGAGAAGGAAATCTTTTTTGAAGTCCTTTCAAGTATCAAAGTGCCGTCTGGCTTCTCGTCAAATATAAAGGGAATAATAAATATGACAGAGAAAAAATTCCAAAACCTGAAGTCTCATGACTGTCACGTGATTATGACGCAGTTGCTTCCGGTTGCATTAAGGGGGCTTCTACCGGAAAATGTTCGCGTACCCATTGTTAAGCTATGTGCATTCCTCAATGCAATATCTCAGAAGGTAATCAATCCAGATATTCTACCAAGGTTACAGAAGGATGTGGCCCAATGTCTTGTTAGTTTTGAGTTGGTGTTCCCGCCATCCTTCTTTAATATTATGACGCATCTCCTGGTTCACCTTGTCGAAGAGATTGCCATTCTCGGTCCTATATTTCTATACAACATGTTCCCCTTTGAGAGGTTCATGGGAGTCTTAAAGAAATATGTTCATAACCGTGCTAGACCAGAAGGAAGCATCTCCAAGGGCTACGGAACAGAGGAGGTCATTGAGTTCTGTGTTGACTTTATCCCTGACATTAAGTCGATTGATGTTCCAGAATCGCGGCATGAAGGGAGACTACATGGAAAAGGCACGCTAGGAAAGAAATCAATGTATTGTATGGACAGGATTTCATTCACTCAAGCAAACTACACAGTTCTTCAAAGTTCCACCTTGGTGGCCCCGTATATCACTGAACACAAGAATATTGTACGCTCCCAACACCCGGCTCAGTCTGACTCCTGGATTACACATAAACATATGGCGACTTTCGACGGTTGGTTGCAGACACATCTCATAAATGCCAGCATTGTTGGAGATCAGCTATACTTGTTGGCCGGGTCACCATCTTCAACTATATTGACTTTCCAAGGGTATGAGATAAATGGGAATACATTCTACACGATCGCCCAAGATAAAAAGAGCACCAACCAAAACAGTGGTGTCCGCATTGATGCAACAAACAACAATGGGCAAAAGGACACCTATTATGGTTACATAGAGGAGATATGGGAACTTGACTATGGACCTTCTTTTAAAGTCCCTTTGTTTTGGTGCAAATGGGTCAAGCTGGATGGAGTAGGGGTAAAGGTAGACCAGCTGTATGGAATGACAACAGTGGATCTCAACAATCTTGGTTACAGAGACGAACCATTCGTCCTAGCCAATGATGTGGCTCAAGTTTCTATGTGAAAGACATGTCCTCCAAACCGAAAAAAGAAAAGATAAGGCAACGAATACATCATACGATGAGCCAAAGCGTCACATAGTTCTTTCAGGGAAAAGAAACATCGTGGGAGTTGAGGATAAGACAGACATGTCAGAAGATTATAATAAGTTTGATGAAATTCCGCCCTTCAGAGTGAATATTGACCCAAGCATCGCGTTAAATGGTGAACATACTCCATGGTTACGACCGAAGCGATCCTAATCAAGGGAGATACGCGAAGGGGGGGTTCATGGCCTCCAAGGCATTTTAGGTCACCATATGTATTAAATGTGCCAATTTATGGCAAACATCGAACATGATAGCTCATTTTGTGAAGGTTTTGTTGTGATGTTTGCAATTTTCCAAGTTTAATATTTTTCCTTACAACTATAACACATAATATGACACCACGCGAAGGTTTCACATTTTTTGGATTATTTTTTAAATTCTCATACCTTTTAGAAATTATATTCAAAACGGTGGGCATGAAGATTCATAGCCCGGGGTTGAGTCTCGCTAGAATTGCGGTTCGTGGCTCAAACCGGTGCTAAAGGGGGTGGCGGTGCGGTGCCCAGTAAAAGAACCTTTAGCACCAGTTCCTAGCATGAAGGTGGTTTTTATGTCATCTGGTGGGTGGATGCAACCGAGACTAAAGCTGTTGGTGGGATAAGGACGTGTGGGTAACCTTTAGTCCCGACTGGTGGGTGCAACCGAGACTAAAGCTGTCGGCAGGATAAGGACACGTGGGTAACCTTTAGTCCGGGCTGGTGGGTGCAACCGAGACTAAAGATGTCGGCAGGATAAGGACGTGTGGGTGGATGCACTGCTCGATGAGGTAAAGCATGTAGCGCATGACGCCCCTGTCGGAGGAACAAGACAAAGTAGAAGCGGCGCCGTGCCTATAAAAGGAGCATCGATACGCCATGGCAAGCAGCTCAACAAGCCCGTGAAAGACTCCATCTCCTCTAACAGTGTTGGGGAAAGGGTTGGGAAATCTTCCGTGGTGGAGCTTCTTGAAGATATCGTTGGTGCATACGCCCTACGGCATCTTCGGAAGCTCTGCCTCGGAAAAATTTCCCTGCAAGCCCGTGAAAGACTCCATCTCCTCTAACAGTGTTGGGGAAAGGGTTGGGAAATCTCCCGTGGCGGAGCTTCTCGAAGATGTCGTTGGTGCTCACGCCCTACGGCATCTTCGGAAGCTCCGCCTCGGAAAAATTTCCCTGCAAGCCCGTGAAAGACTCCATCTTCTCTAACAGTGTTGGGGAAATGGTTGGGAAATCTCCCGTGGCGGAGCTTCTTGAAAATGTTGTTGGTGCTTACGCCCTACGACATCTTCGGAAGCTCCGCCTCGGAAAAATTTCCCTGCAAGCCCGTGAAAGACTCCATCTCCTCTAAGAGTGTTGGGGAAAGGGTTGGGAAATCTCCCGTGGCGGAGCTTCTCGAAGATGTCGTTGGTGCATACGCCCTACGGCATCTTCGGAAGCTCCGCCTCAGAAAAATTTCCCTGCAAACCCGTGAAAGACTCCATCTCCTCTAACAGTGTTGGGGAAAGGGTTGGGAAATCTCCCGTGGCAGAGCTTCTCGAAGATGTCATTGGTGCTCACGCCCTACGGCATCTTCGGAAGCTCTGCCTTGGAAAAATTTCCCTGCGAGCCCGTGAAAGACTCCATCTCCTCTAACAGTGTTGGGGAAAGGGTTGGGAAATCTCTCGTGGCGGAGCTTCTCGAAGATGTCGTTGGTACTCACGCCCTACGGCATCTAGAAATGGCGGGCATGAAGATTCATAGCCCAGAGTTGAGTCTCGCTAGACTTGCGATGGATCTATGATAAAACAACATATTGTGGACCTAAAAATGATTTTTACAAAAAATCATGAGCATTATATCATATACATGTAGTTCAAACCTAGCGAGCCTCCTACAGAATCGACAGGAATTTGTCTTTTTCATGAGGTGTGGACGGAAAGGTTTCAGATGCACCGGCTGGGGAATTTTCTATCTAAGGTGGTCTAGTATTTTTGAAAAATGTTTTGATAGCAATGTGAAACTTTAATTTGGTGGTTGCTTCACAAAAAAACTTTTTTTTGGCATCTAAAAAATAGAAAATGGTTTTTTTGTGCGATGAAAAGGGAAACTTCCTTCTGCAACATCGTAAGCAATCCCAAGATGCACATGTGTGCACAATATGGGCACATTATCACAAACTATGTCTTGATTCTAGCCATAACATTGCTCATTTGGCCTAAAAGCCATGAAACATCGAACATGATAGCTCATTTTGTGAAGGGTTTTTTGTGATGTTTGAAATTTTCCAAGTTTAATATTTTTCCTTGTAACTATAACACATAATATGACACCACGCGAAGGTTTTACGTTGTTTGGATTATTTTTTAAATTCTTATATCCGTTTGAAATTATATTCAAAATGGCGGGCATGAAGATTCATAGCCCGGGGTTGAGTCTCGCTAAACTTGCGGTGGATCTCTGATGAAACAATATATTGTGAACCTAAAAATGATTTTTACAAAAAATCATGAGCATTATATCATATACATGTAGTTCAAACCTAGCGGGCCTCCACCGATTTTAAAATGTTTGCAAGCCTACTAATTTTAACAAAATAATTTTCAGCATTTCTATGTGTGAATATTTAATAGATATTTTTCTAATAAACATTTTGATATGCTCTATGTATTATTCTGATTTTTATTTATTTTACAACATTTTATGGAATGTTGATCATAGCTTCAATAAGAAATAAGGCGGGAACAACCAAAAAGTTTAAAAACATTTCAAATGCCCCTTTAGCACCGGTTCGTGGCTCAAACCGGTGCTAAAGGGGGTGGCGGTGCGGTGCCCAGCCAAAGCACCTTTAGAACCGGTTGCTGGCATGAACTGGTGCTAAAGGTAGGACCTTTAGCACCGGTTGGTGGCTTCAATCGGTGCCGGTTGAAGCCACCAACCGGTGCTAAAGGCCTTTCCTTTATAACTGCTTCCCCTTCCTCTCCCCCGCATCGCCATTTTTGCTAAGTCCCCACGCTAGGAGTAGAACAGACGCTGGCAGGCTGCCGAATTTCCACACCGTCGCCGCGGCGCCCGCCCGTGCCTGCCCGCGCTGCTCCGTCACACCGGTCGCCCGTGCCCGCCAGCGCCGCTCCGCCACACCGGCCGCCCGTGCCCGTGCCTGCCCGCGCAGTTCCGCCGCCCGTGCCCGCCCGCGCAGCTCCGGCCACACCGCCGGCGGTTCCTGTACTGCAAGGTATTAGATTTTTTTGTTATTTTCTAGGTATTTTAGATATTTTGGTTATTCCTGCAAGATTTGTTAGTTAATTCTAAGATTAGTTAATTAATTATTTAGTATTTTGGGTATTTAATTAATTATAGGATTAGTTAATTAATTAGTTAATTCTAGGATTAGTTAATTCTAAGATTTGTTATTCTAGGTATTTTAGTTATTTTAGGTATTTTATTACTTTAGTTATTTTAGGTATTTTATTTTTTAGGTCTTTTATAACTTTAGTTATTTTAGGTCTTTTATTACTTTAGTTATTTTAGGATTAGTTAATTAGTTAATTAGTTATTTTAGGATTTGTGAGTTAATTAGTTAGGTTTGGAGAAGTTAGGGTTAGGATTAGTTAATTAATTTCTATCATATTTTTTAGTTAGGGTTAGGGTCCCTTAATTAATTTAGAGTAATATAAATATGATTTTTTAGTTAGGGTTAGGGTTCCGTTATAAAATGGGGGCGTTGGCCGGGCGCCGGCGTGGTGGGGAGGGAAGACCTACTCTTCCCCCACCATGCCGGCGCTCGGCCAACGCCCCCTTTTTTTTGGTCTCCATATCGGCATTATAATAATTTTTAATAATTCTTTGCAGAAACTATGGATCTCGGAAGAGACGAATTCCAGGAAGATATTATCGAGGACATCATCCGCGATAATGATAACGATGTCACCTCGTTGTTTCTAAACAACTCCGGTGAGGGAGACGAACAAAACCATAGAGATGGCTTCGATGAGGGAGAAGGTGCCGGAGAGGATGGAGGCACTGGTGAGGGAGAAGGTGTTGGAGAGGATGGAGGCACCGGTGAGGGAGAAGGCGCCGGCTCTGACGAGGGAGAAGCTGATGGCTCCGATAGAACCTTCAATATTGCAAAGTCCGGGGAGGTAGATGTGTATTAAAAAATTAAGCCTCTGTTGTATAGATGGATTATTTGATTTGTGCATATACATATATTAACGCTCTTTCTTCTTTTAGCCCTCTGGAAGCCACTCTTCTGTAAATAAAAGAGGTCCGGCCAGAAGGTTGGAAGAACATGAAAGGTACCGGATAGAAGAAATCGGTGAAGATGGCGAACCGATTGCTCCCGCGGCTCACGCAAGTAAATTTACAAGACAATGCGGAGTTCTTGTTAGGGACAACATTCCGATCACCCTTCAAGAATGGAAGAAGACAAAGACGGAACCAGTTAAATATGTCCACAACAGATTGAAGAATATTCTTTGGAAGAAGCTCATGGTTAATTTTACCCTACCAGAGGCGCCAGAGGTGGATCGAACTGAGGTGGATCCAAATGAGGAGGATCCAAATGAGAAGGATTCAGATGACGATGATCGTCATCTGAATATCATAGAGCGGAAAGTCAAGAAGTGGACTCTTTCGAAGATGGCACTACAATTCAACAACTGGAAGAAAAGAGTGTACAAGGATTTTGTCGACAAAGAAAAGACTCCGGTGTTCACTGGACAATATGAGAAGATAAAAGACCACTGGGACGCATTCGTGGAGTACAAGACTTCAGAGGCAGCTAAGAGAAGGTCAAAAATAAATAAGAAAAATGCTACTAAAAAAAAGTATCACCATACTATGGGGCAAGGAGGCTACAAGTCTGGCAAGCCTAAGTGGAAGAAAATGGAGGACGATCTAATTGCTAAAGGGATCATTCCGGAGACATTGAAATGGAATGATCGGTCAAGGGATTGGTTTTACGGGCATGGAGGGAAGTTGGACTCAGAAGGGAAGTGTGTATATACAAAAAAGCATGACGAAGACCCCCTTCCCATTGATGCCCTTAGAAGCGCATCAAAGGATGTTGAAGAGGGAAGGTTCCATCCCGAAAGAGAGAAGGACGAGCTGACACGTGCCCTTGGGAATGATGAACACCCAGGACGAACACGAACCACACCAGGCTCCAAACCGTGGAAACTCGGGTTTCCCGTGGAAAGGAAGAAATTTCCCGATAGAAGCCGTCAGAGAAGAAAGGAAAGGGAGGCAGACCGCATGTCTCTGATAGAACAAGAGCTGAAGCGGCAATCAGACTTGTTAAATCGGATAAGCCAGCAAGGAACCGCCGCATCTCAGCCACAGATAGAAGCCGGACATGATGCTACCGGCCCACCATCTCAGTGGAAAAGCAGCGTGGCTTCCACGGACCTCCCAGAGGATGATGATGAACCAGCGATCCGCTACCCAGTGAATGATATCACGGAGTCGACATCTTGCGAGCTACATGTGAAGGTCATGAACATAACCATGAAGGTGGCGGTCGGCTATGCCTTACCCATTGGACCTGATTCAACTTATCATTGTCGTCCGATTCCACATGGCTACGCTGTTGCCGGGGTGGATGAAGTTATGGGCGGATTTGAGCAGCTGAAGCTTGACCACCCTGCGGGTGAAGGGGATTTGTATGAGCTGGGAGAAGCCAAGAAGACTACCGTTCTATGGCTAAAGGAATACATCGTGCTTCCAAATTGGACGCCAAGGTCTCCAGCGCGTCACCCTTCTCCACCGCCACGTCAGCCTTCTCCGCCATCTCCGCGTCAGCCTTCTTCGCCATCTCCGCTGCATCAGCCTTCTCCAGCATACCAGCCTTCGCCAGCTAGTGAGCCATCTCCGCCACCTCCGCCCACTGAGGCTCAGAGCCAAAAGCGGAAGCGTACCATCGCTGCTCCATCGATGAGTCGTAATCGATCACCGATCCGTCAATAGGAGCCCCTTCCAAGAGTACCTAAGGTTCCTCCCAAGAGACCTTACGACTACACTCCGGAGGAAAATGCGGCGAAAGTACAAGAGAAATCAAAGAACTTCTTTGAAAATTTGAAGAGAAAGAAGACCGAGCAGTCCGCCGAGCAGCCTCCTCTAGATCCAAAAGTGTTAAAAATGTTGAAGAACCTTCACCAACCCGAGCCAAGGCTTGCATCAGACTATGACCACACTATTCTCAAGTCAGATGCAGCAAAGCGGTCGAAAGGTAAATCAGTTCCTCAGCTCAGAGAACAGATGAACTTGTGCCCCCCGCTCCAAGTGTTTCCCGATGTGCAGTATGATCCAGAGATCATAGCACTGTACAAAGAGGAGGCCAAAGCTGCAGGTATGTCTGTTGCTCAATACTTAAGGAAGTGTGATTTCCCCACGGCTAAAGTAGTAGCATACCAATACCGGCACGGGAGCCCTCTCGTCAGACCCGAGGAGATTCCGAATCTACCAACAAGAATGCGAAAATTGCATAAGTGGTACATGGAAGCCTCACAGCATGGGCAGAACTGGACCATACTGGGAATTAATGATGAACATTACTTTCGTGGAAACGATGACATAAACATCGAATTTGCTGAATTATTTCAGTTATACAATCATGACGCCCTCGACAAATCGATGATCAGTGCCTATTGTTTGTAAGTGTTATTTTTGTAATTAAGTCTTTAGCTCATCTCGTTCATTGCATGCATAATTTTACTCACTATATTATCCAGATTGAAGAAACTCGAATGCAAAAGAGGACAAATCTATGACATTGGGTTCATTGATCCATATACCGTGAACGAGCTAACTCTCCATAACCATATCAAGGACACGGAGAATAACTTGGTACGGGCGTTAAGGAAACAAGAAACCATGACGAAAATACTATTTCCTTACAACTTCAAGTGAGTGTGTTACTGTCTTATACATATTACTATTTTGGTTACTCGATGTTAAGTGTGTGTTATGCGTGTGCGCAGGTATCATTTTATTCTTCTAGTTATTGAACTTGATAGAGGACGAGTACTAGTCATGGACTCGAAACAAAAACCCCTTGAGACATTCGGGGACATGATTGATACACTCCAGCGGTAATTTCAATCATTATGCATGGCACTATATCAGCAACTTTCGTTCATTTCCCGATATCAAGTAATTACTAACTTCTTTATTTATTTTCTTTGCTGGGCAGTGCTTGGAAACGGTTCACGGATAAGGCACCGGGTCCCTGGAAAAATGAGCTTGAATTTAAACAAGTACCGGTAAGTACTACTAGCTAAGTCCGCGCATCTCTTTGGTTCTAGTTTCAATACCATTATCATCCTTGATTATTATTTTGATTGAACTCTATTCTCGTAAAGTGCTTGAAGCAAGAAGACGGGAATAATTTATGTGGATTCTATGTCTGCGAGTTCATGCGAGAGACTTGTTGTGAGAAGAGAAGACTAGAACAACTAGATGTACGTAAACAATATTCACAATTTTATTTTATTACCATCATTTATGTTGAGTTTCTTCATTCATATATATTGATCCCCTTCTTTACATTAGATCGAACTGAAGCGGGATCATCTTCTAGCAACCGAGCGTATACGAGCAATTCAAGAGGAACTGGCGGGTTTCTTACTTGATGAAGTCATAGCACCAACCGGTGAATACCATCGGCATTACGAGTTTGGAAAATCATAGCCAAAATTATATTGTATATATGCATGAACATGTACAATGTACCATTATGTAATATGTTCGACCAAGCATGATAAAAGATGACATGTACTAGCTTCGATCTCTATATGTATGACGATATTGTGTAATATGATGGTTTCTTTTATATGTGCATCAACGTGTTTCAAATACCCGAAAAAACCGTATTTCAAATGGCTAGGGTTTAGGGTTTTAGGCAAACGCGACAGGGGCTGCCACGTCGCCAACCTTTAGCACCGCTTCATATTACGAACCGGTGCTAAAGGTCCATTGGCAGGAGCTCGTCTACACGCCCACGTGGAGACCCTTTAGCACCAGTTCGTAATGCAACCGGTGCTAAAGGGTTAGGGCTTTAGTCCCGGATGCGTTGCACCGGTTGCAAAACCGGTGCAAAAGGCAGTTAGCAACCGGTGCTAATGCCGTGTTTTCCACCAGTGTTATGTGGAAATCCACTTTGGCTCATGGGTTGAAAGGACGAGATGTCGCCTAGAGGGGGGGGGTGAATAGGCGTTTTTAAAAACAATTACAGAATTGGCTTGAAGGAATGCGGAATTAAACTAACGTTTATTTTCTTCAAGCACAAAACCTAAATATGCTAGGCTCAACTAAGTGCACCAACAACAACTAAATAAAAGCAAGATAGCACAAGATATATTTCACAAGTGATAAACAAGATATGAGTACTTCAAGCACGATGGCTATCACAAGGAAATAAACTCGGGTATAGAGATAACCGAGGCACGCGGAGACGAAGATGTATCCCGATGTTCACTTACATAAAGTAAGCTAATCACCGTTGGAGAGATGCGGGTAACCACGAAGGACCCCGAACGCCACGAAGGCTCACCTTCTTCTCCGAGCCCCCCCACGAAGCTAGGGACCCCTTCTTATGGTTAGCTTTTCCTCCACTCCGGAGATGGCAAGCTCCACAACCACTTCACAACTCCCACGAAGGGGAAGCCCGGGCCTCTTCACAATCTTCCACGAAGAGGTCACCGAGGCACCAACAACCAAGCCAACTAGGAGGTCACCCTCCAAGAGTAACAAGCTCACGGTCTCTGACTCGAACAAATCGTAATGGAGAGCTCAACACTATGCAAGAATGCAAAGCAAGAACACAAGGGGAAGTGCTCAAATCCTTCTCTCTCAAATCCCACCAAGGCAACAAATGCTATGGAGGAGTTAGAGAGGAAGAACAAGGGTGGAGGTCAACCAATGACTCCAAGATCTTGATTCAAAGGATTCCCCTCACTTAGAGGAGGAATGATTTAGTGGAGATTGTAGATCAAGATCTCCTCTCTCAAATCCCTCAAAAAGATGCAAGAATCATTGGAGGGAAGAGGGATGAAGAAAGCTCAAGAGGGTCAACAATGGAGGTGTATTTCGTGCTCAAGAACCGTTGAAAACCATTGGGGAAGAAGCCCCTTTTATAGGGAAAGCCAAATATGGCCGTTGGGGGCGAAACTAGAATTCCCGGTTGAATTCTCGGTTTGACCGGAAATTCTCGGTTGAATTTCCAGTTTAAACCGAGCCAAAACCGAAAATATAAGAAAACCGTTCTGCAACTTTTCGATTGATTTTCGGTTGAATTTCTGGTCCAAACCGAGCTCGGAACCGGCAGAAAATATCCTCACGAAAAATGCGATAACTTTTACATCCGGACTCGGATTTTAGAAAACTTGGGCTTTTTGAAAAGCTAAGAAAAATATCTATCCAATGGAGACCATAAAACCCAAGAAGTAGTAAGAGATAAAATACCAAATAAGAAGAGGTGAAAACCTATTTTAAGAAAGAATCGGTAAAACCTCCAAACTCGAAAATGCGATAAAAGATGCATACAGATTCCGTTTTCGATGAACTTGGACTTGTTGGAAAGCTAGAAACAAGCACAAGAACCTCACATGGAGAAACACCAAGAAGCAACAAACTAGGAAGATGCAAAGTATGCAAAGGATTGAGCTCCCTAAGACGATATGATCAAGTTACCCAACCGAAGGCCCCTCTTGATAGTGCGGCTATCTATCCTATAACCCGGTCTCCCAACAAACACCTTAAGACCGGTAAAAGGAAAACCTAGCAAGGACAAACATTTGCCTTGCGCACCCCGCTTGATCTTGATGATGATGCTTCATGCTTCCATTAAGCCGGAATGCTTCACTTGATCATTGTTGCTTCGTGAAGACTTCCAATATGCTCCCCCATACACCACTATGGGATACCTTCACTAAGGCATGTCTTCACAATTCCATTATCACCAAATGGATGACAAGCTTCAAGCATATGATCTTCTCGAGATACTTATCTTGAAACTTGCACTTCGCAACCTTGATGACAACCACCACTTGATGTCATCCTTTCATGGTCTATATGAAATCTCACTAGTGAAGCATATCCATGACACAATACCTAACCCACATAGACAACACAAACACACATATGTAATGGGTTAGTTCACAAAGCATAATTGACAAACCATACCATACCACAAGACCGATTGGTCCCATGTGGCACATTCCTTATGCTTCATGTGTTGACCAAACTAGAATCCAATATTTGATCTTTGCCTTGGTCAACCTTGAATCTTCTCATGCTCTATCACAATATCTTGAGCCACATAAAGAATTCTTCATTTGATTGCATGATCTAGGTATTAGTCAATCATATCTCAACTCATGAGACCATCATGACCTCAACATAGAGCCATATCTTAAATTCTTCTCATGTAATCAAACTCTCAAGATCTTGAGACTCCTTGGCTTAACACATAAGCTAGAGCATGGATTACATGAGTTCTACACAAGAACTACATATTTATTTCTTCTTCTTGATCATAATGAATTCATCTCTTCTATTCAATAATCTTGATGCCAATACTTAAGATAAATCTTTATCTTCATGGCATCCAAGCCTTGAATCCAACACATGGACTTCAAGCAATTCCTATGAACAATTCCTTCACAAAAAGCTCAATGAAAACATTAGTCCATAGCAATTGTCATTAATTACCAAAAACACACTTAGGGGCAATTTACCCTTACAATCTCCCCCATTTTGGTAATTGATGACAATCTTAACAAGATGGTTTATATAATAAATAATAGAAACTAATATGCAACTTATCCGAGAATAAATTGCATACAAGAGGTTGTATTTGATATGGTCAAGTAACACGAAGCTACTACCGCATATCAAAATCAATTGTACTCACATAAACTACAACAAATATGGTTGATGTGAGTGCAACCAAAATATATAGAGCAAACTCCCCCACAATATATGCACGTGTGATGAACTTGAATTTCATTGCATACATTGTCAAGATAAACCTTTGATGGAGTTTACACTATATATTCAACCATGCAAAACATCTAACAAAGAAGAGATGCATGGAAGGCAAACACTTAAGCACAACCAAACTTAAGTATAAAAACCATTTCCCTTAAACCCTCTAAACTTCTCCCCCATTGGCAACGATTGCCAAAATGGATGAAGGAATTTAGAAGGCCAATATAGTATGAGTTCCTCCCCAAGATGTGCATTTCTCATAAAAATGAGTGAAATCATATGCACTTATCAAATTAACAATATTTGGAGGAAGTCAAACCATATTGAGGATCAAAGATTGCAAAAAGATGACATAGTGAAGGAAGCTTCAACGAATGAAGCAAGCAAGCAATCAAGAGATCGAAAGAACCAATTGAACACAAGAAGAAGTGATGATAAGAGCTACTAGGTGCTTTAAATGAAATAAGGAAGCTCCCCAAGGTTCATGCATAAATTTGAATTTTTGTTGCATTTGAATACAATATGCACAAACCTGGAATCCTGACTCCCTCTATATCATTTAAAACAAAACATGAGCATGAAAGAATACAAAAGGATCAATACGCTTATCAAAGTGAACTTTAGTCCAAAAAGATTCACGAGATATGAGTGCGAGAAGAAGCAATAAATAATAAACAAGCACTTATAAATCAAGTTCTTACCAACACCATCAAGAACAAAATGGATAAGAAAGATGGTCGGCAAAGAACGAGGATATCAAGGGAAGAAATTAACACTCATGCATATATATTTCTAAGTGGACAAAAAATCATGATGAACAATCCACAAAGGAACATGTATACACAAGAGGTTAGTTGAAATTAAGGAAGACATGATATCCAAGAGAGAGTCATAGAATATACCAAATAGCTTTGCTAGAAAGCATATATAGCTCAAGGCTCCATTTTCCATTATGGTATATTAATAAACTCCCGACGCAAAATCATCAAAGCCATCACAACTAGCAATAAGGGATCAAAAGATAGTCAGGATGCTTTGAAAGGCAACAAGCATAATAAAGAAGGGTACAACTTGCAACATTATCTATATTGCACATGAGAGAGCGTTGAGGAATTAATATGTAATAAATTGCTAAAAAGGCATATTTGGGATTGGTGAATCATAAACATGATTTTATATACTTCCCATCATATGCAATCATCTCAACTTGCTCACATATGAAATAAAGATATTTCTTTATAAGACCTTTGCAAGAACCGAAACATTTCCAAATAAATATTATCATGCCAAGAACCAACCTACAAGAGTTGGGATGCTAGAAAAGTATGCATGAATGTTATACTTGTTACCGAGATAGCAATGGTGTGATGTAGTAGATAAGAGTTCACCGATCATCCTAGCTTGGGTCCAATAATCATATGGTGATAACACCTTCCTTATAAACGAGACAAGCATCCATTGCATCTCCAATGTACCTAAGACACATTCAAGTACATCTTGGTCCCCAAACTTATTGGGTCCAAAGTGGTTAGACTAACCACAATACATATGATAGACTCCATATAAATATGTGCATAGTTAGAGATGAAATTTGAATTTCATGCACATCTTAGCCATTTAGGATTTGATGGAGTATAACATATATATTGGATCTAAGAAAGCTACTAAGATACAAAATTAAGCATAAAGAGAATATGCATGCACCTATCTTTCAAGATCCAAAGAAGATACAATTTAGACAAAAACACCAAGAGTACAAGTAGGTATAAAAGGTGTGGTAAAACACATTTGTTGTCCAAATGATATCAAAAAAACAAATCAACAAATGATTTATTCAACAAAATTCAACGAATGAACCTAACAACTCATTGAGAAAGAAAGAAATAAAAAAAACACATGCTCAAAGATTTATCTCATTCAAGCAAATAAATCATAGAAGAAGGAATGAGATAACTAACTCCCAAAAGAGCAAGGTTCCAACAAATAAACCAAACCCTCTACACTTTTCACAATGGCACAAGTATCAAAAGAAAAAAAACGGTTTGTCTTACATCAACACACACTTGATGGGGATCAAGAGATGAGACAAAGTCAAGCAAAAAGATCCTCAAGAAGGCAATAAGACAACGGGAGTCAAGAAAAATTTTCTTGGCAAGAAATATGGGCAATAAGAGGCAAATTCTAAGGTGAAGATGATCTAGAGGAATTACCATGCATATATACGAATACCAATTGTCAAAGACAAGAAGTTCATATTGGAATTATTTTTCGGTGGTGTATTGCAAAGATATTCAAGATCAACTTCACAATAAAAGGCATATGGTTAAATATTCAAATTAAGCACCATGCACGAAAAAGGATTCTTGGTAGCTCCAAAAATAGTCAAACAATCATGCAAAGTAATGATTAGAGTAACTAGAAGCAAACGGCTTCCTACTTATGATATATATATATAAATATATTTGAGTGAAAACGCACCAAGAATTCTTACTCAAACCAAGACCAAAGAAATGAACAATAAAATCATTTAAGAAATAACGGAGCTTGTTTGAGCAAACATGCCACCTAGGAACAAGATAATTAACAATATCAACTCTAAGTGGCAATACATCAAATGTTCACATTTCCTAGGCTTGTGATATGCATAAGACATATTACTCCCCCATAATGTGATATTAAATTCTTTTCAACAAAAGGCAAACAAAATCCAACTAGAGATAATTAATGGAGATATAGAATTTGAATTTCTCATGAGCATGGCATACCACATAGTGACTAGATAATCTTGCAATATCAATACTAAGTGGTATTACTTATGTGCACACATTTATAGGATTGTGAGGTGCCAAAGGCAAATCACTCTCTCAAAATGGGATGTTCCATTAATCACTCAATGAGAGCCAAATAAGATACCATCAAGATGCATTAGAGGCTCGAAGCAAACACACAAGTATATGATGTGCCATACAACCAACACCTACTTGAATACACAAGATAAGTAGGTATAAGGAACAACATATACAAACACATACTTGGTACAAAACCAAAAACATGCAAAGGGGCAAGTAACTTACAATGTAAAGAGGTTAAGTACAAGTTACCGCAAAGAGGCACATTGGATATAAAATGATAGTGCTAATAACTTGGCTTGATGAAATAAAATTAATGAAGATCCCTTAATTCTTCATGAGGTAGCCAAGTCTCCAATGCCCTCCACAAACACCTATTGATCAAGTTTTAGCTTGTTGGTCCCCAACCAAGTTGGGTCCTAAGAGGATAGTCACAATAGGCTTGGCAACCCAAATGGTCCTTTTCTTGGCACCACTTTGAGTTCCAACAAACTTGGCAAATACATTACCATCCTTATCTTTCCTAAGAGACTAATCATAATCAACAATTATAGGATTAGATAAGGTACCGCTTAAGCATGAAGAAGCAAAGTGCCCCGTTCTCACGGCAAATATAGCAAAAAGTGCTTCCCTTTCTCTTCTTCGTTGAATTCTTGATTTGGGACGCTTCATCTTGTTTCTTCTTGGGAAGTGGCCTATCTTCAACTTGAGGTCATGCTTGAGCTTGACCTTGTGGCCGCTTCCCTTATTGCTTCTCACTCAAGTGCTTCTTCTTCAATGGGCAAGATCTCACATGATGCCCTTCAATCTTGTACTTGAAGCAAACAATCTTGGCCAAATTCTTGACTTGGTCTTGGCCCTTCTTCTTCTTGTTGCTCTTGGACTTGTTCTTGTTATTGGAGTTGAATCCAAGTCCACTCTTGTCATTAGGGGATTTTTGCACACTCAAAATATTATCGAGTGTGGATTTCCCTTCATAACTCTTCTCCAAGTCTTTCTCCAAACTAGTGACTTGGGCCTTGAGCTCTTTGATTTCCTCTACAAGGTTAGTAGTAATACAAGTACTAGAGGAAGTAGAAGCTTCATTGTTAGAGCAACAAGGCATATCAAGTAATTCATCACAAGATGTAGCAATATTGTGCCTAGACAAATTACTAGGACTACCACATGGTAATATAGCATTTTGGTTCAAAGTAGTGCTAATGTCCAAATGAGGCTCACAAGATGTTTCCTTAGCAATACTTGCCTCATGAGCTAACTTTAGCCCATTATAAGAGATTAGGAGATCCCCATGAGAGCCCGAGAGCTTTTCATGACTTTCCTCCAATTTCTTATAATTGCTTGTTAGCAACTCAAGTTGAGCCCTTAGCTCAACATTCTCCTTTAATATAGATGCTTCACAAGAAGTAGAGTTGGTAGCACAAGCATCATTAATAGATTTAGCATTAGCAAGCTCACAAGATTTAATAGATAGAGATAGGGAAGAATTAGTATGCTTCTCTTCGGATAGCTCTTGCTTGAGGAGATTGAATCTCCGTTTCCCCTCATTAACAAGGGAGTTCAATTCCTTAATGGTCTCCTTGTGTTCAAACAAGGTTTCCATTAAGTGTTCGACTTTAGCATGAGCATCATTATTACCGCGAAGAGAAGCATACACAATTCCCATCTCATGCAAGAAAGCTTCATTATCATCATCATCATCATCACTCTCATCATAAGGAGATGTGTCGGGATTCAAAGTAGGAGTTACCTTTGAACCGCTTGCCATAAGGCACATGTGAACTTGCGTAGATGATGATGGAACATCAATAGAAGCACATTCTTCATTTTCAAGAGTAGGACAAGCTCTTGCGAGATGTCCATACTCGTGGCATTCATAGCATTGCCTTCTCTTGATAGAAACCTTCTTGGTTCTTCTATTGATTTCTTCTTTAATTATGTGGCCCAATTTTTCTTTAATTTCCTCTACATGGTTAGTCATACAACAACTAGAGGAAATAGAGTCATTTTGATCATGGTCACAACTAGAGACAAGCATATCATCACAAAATTTAATCAAGCAAATTTTAGGAGATATGCAAGGACCTTTAACACAAGAATGAGTAAAGAATTTCTTGCAAGAAGTGTTTAGATCCAAAATCTCTACACCAATAGGATTTATCTTATATTTACTAATTGGAGGCACCATAGGAGCCACCACGTTAATCCTAGAAAACCTCCTAAAAATAACCACAAGATTTTAATTGTACGGTTACGATTGAATAACGGGACGAAGAGTTCTATTTCAGCACGATTGGAGTCCTAGATGCATGGCTCCTTGCTCCGATCGGCCCAGTACCTAGAAAATATACGTATCTGATACAGATGCATGTGAGCTGGCACTGTGTAATTTTTTCGTGATCTACGACTACGACGCGGCCATGTCGCCGATGCCGAGGACAATCCCGCCGGAGGCGACGTTCCATTAGCTAGAGCCCCGATGCTGAAGGCAGTCACGTTTTATGAGCCAAGAGAGAGCTATGTCGCTGATGCTTTGATGCTGGAGGTAGTCCCGGCGGTGGCGACGTTTCATGTCAGATCTATTTCCGCGACTCTACAGGAAGTCCCTAGACGGAGGGTTGTCTATACAGAATAATTTTAGTTTTATGTTGGGCACAAATCAGCTGGATGTGTCCATGTTGTTCGAAGCGTTCAGGATATCGATGTATACATCTACATATGGCGAATGGCTACCGGAAGAGCACCTGCTGTAAAAAACCTAACATGGTGATCAAGCCCTGGTCTGGATTCACAAAAACAGGACAGCAAGTGCACGTTGCTATCATCAAAGTCTGATGGGCATCATATTTGCCAGATCTGTCCTCAAACGGTTCTAGACATTAACAGTAGTACCAAGTTTCTGTGTACTCCTAATATATTTCAGGCGTGTCTTTCTAATCTGTACAACAATTTCTTAAGTTCTTTTTTCATTACATGCACGATCTATATATACGCATGCATATGCAGGTTTATATCATGCATGCATAGATCGATTTATTATATGGTACCATCATATATCCCCTTATATCATTGTTTACTCTCTTGGCAAGGACCATAACCACCTTTCAGTGACACGGCAGGTAAAAGATGCAGTGAAATTGCAAGTTATAAATAAAATTTATATTTATATTTGCAATACTTCTTTTTTTTACAAGACACATGATATTTGATTGACGTGCAGAAGACTACTCCCAGGCATCCTCTCGCCCTCCTCCGTTCAGTGCAGTGCTAAGCATTATAGCATGGAGGAGGTGATGCACAGCGGCTGGTGGAGTTTGGCGACAAATGAGCTACAAAAGCTACTACCATCTATGTATCTTCTAAATTGAAAATTCTTTAGTACTCACGTGCTGATAGCCTGGCTGAATACTATAGAATGTTACAGTCAAACAAGTTCTTCGCTTCGACATTCTGTGATTATATAAATTGCCATCTAATTACTGGAGTTATTCACAGGTGGCTGCAGTCCAAAATTCACAAGGATGACACATAAAAGTTTTGCAATAATAGTTGATTTATTTAAGTGGATATTGTCCATTATTTGTCTTATTTTTCGACTTGCTGATCTGTTGGTCGTAAAGGATCTTGGGTCATATCTAGATTCTACAGAAGGTAATAATTGAGAATCAATGGACAACGTCTTGATTTTCGAATTTAGTAGTTACTCAATCATTAACACTATTTGTGTCTTTTCTTCATCTGTTACGTTCAGATAAAATTATTTACTTGATGTCTAAACTATTTTATTGTGCTCAGTTGCTAGACAGTTGATATTTATTTCATGATATATATCTATATATAGAGTCGCGCTATTTGACACCCTGGGGGTAGAATAGCTTATTCTACACCCACCCCCTATCTTTGCAATCGCAGATGATTTTTACATCACGTAAATTTTGACTTACTTCGGAAGTTGAGCAGAACATAAGAAAAAATAAAAATGACGTAAAAAAATTATTTACATGTCATAAAAAAATATAACATAAAATACGTATTTTTGTGTTATTTTACACTATAATAACTCATACACAATATTTTTATGTCAATTTTTTTTTGTTATGAGTCAATACGAACATAACTATTAGTATACAAACATAAAATTATTATTTATAATAACGTAAAATTACGTTGGGGGCAGAATAACTATTTTGCACCCTAGGTGCTGAATAGCGTTTATATATATATATATATATATTAAAAATAGCCTGCCATGCCTAACAACGTTAGACATCCGTTAACACAAAGGTCCAAACCACACCTTCCCCTCTCTGTCTTTTCTCTCTCCTCAGTCTGTATCCACCCCAACCGCACCTGCCAGGACTCCAGGAGAAGGCATGGCAGCGCGCTCCAAGCAGGGAGAAGGTGCGGCGGCTCCTGGACCTCCGTACGTCCTGCGAGGCGGCGGTAGTCGACCGACCGCATGCCTTCTGGCCTGCAGCACCTCCTGCGCGCGGGCAGGCGTCCGCATGGTGGGGAGCAATGTGGGACGGCGGCGCTCGAGGTGCTGGAGATGCGTCCAGTCCGGGCAGCCGTGCCATAGGAGCAGGAGCCGCGCCTGGAGGCAGGTCGCTGGCGGAGTAAGAATCCATACACAGGAATACAAAGTATCCACTACAATACTACATGCGTTTTGAATGCATGGAAAATGAAAGACCAGATCAAATTAACAAATTGGATATGGATCTGGAATACACCATATACGTAAAATCACCTGAACCTGACTCGCTCAAAGTCGAAGCAAATCGATCGGTAAATCAAATCGATCCACATCGGAAACTACGAGATGCAGCAGCTCGCGCGAGCGGCGACCAACGCGTGGAGCTGCAGGGCCGCATATCAGGCGCCCGGTCGCCGTCGCCTAGCACGGAACTGCCGCCGCAGCTCCTCTAGGGCCGGCCAGCGCGTGCGCGCGTGACGAGGAGAGGCTCCCGTCGAGAGCGGTGGTGGAGGTGTGGGCCCCAAACGATGGAGAAGAAGCTGGAGACGACCCGCCCGGTGGAGGTACAGTGGACACGGGGCAGAGACGAGGCATGTCAACGACATCATGATGTGTATGTGAGGCGTGGTGGGGATAGGTTTCAGGCGTGAGGAAATCTGAAACAGAGCAAGCACCAGCTTCCTCCCCAACCTCCGCACTGCCCCGCCCCTTTCAAACATGAGCGCGCCGGCTACCCTGCTCCGCGCGTGGCAGGCCGTTTTCCGCCGCAAGCTGGAGCCCCGCCACCCCATGCCCCCCCTCACACGCGCTGTTCTCCAACGCGAGCGGGATCCTGCAGCCCGTGGGGGCGCCACCGGGCTCGATTTGGTTGGAGGCTGGTTCGATTTCGATTTCGATTTGGGTGGCCACCACTTGCCTCTTGCCCCGCTGGTGCCGCCCCTGCTAATCCCCCTCCGCGCCGCCCTGCTCCTTCCGCACCTGCCGCCAGCGAGGCTCGCGGTGTTGCCGTCTACCAGGAAGACGCAGTTGGGTGGAGGTTGATGGATTCTGGCCGGATTTGGCCGGGAACTGCTCTGGGAGGCGGCGGGAGATCAACCAAAACAAGTATGAGAGGCGGGGCAGTGAGGTCGAGGACGGGGGCGCAGCCCCGGCGATCAGGAGCTCTCGGTGAAGCATGTGGATCCAGCAGGTGGGGTGGGATCGATTGGAACGACGCGCCTGTGGGGAGAGAAAAATAAGTGGCCTCGGTCGGTAACGGGGTTAACTCGAATTTCCTCCGTTAACTATGTATACAGTGCGGATGACTCTAGAAGCTGATCCAACGGATAGCTATGGGTGTGTAGTTACCACCGGTGGTAGCAAATTCGCATTGATATATATATATATATATTAGTGCTTCCAAAATTTGAAGTAGCTCAATAGTAACAAAACGGAAAAATTAAAATGTTGCTATCCTTTGAAGACATAAACACAAATACTCTAATCAGTAACTAATTGAACAAACATAAATTTCAATCATATGAATTACTGTGCAAATTATTATATGCTTTGGAAGGCAATCTTTAAAAATTTAATTTTTAATGCTCTTATTTATGTTCCATGTAAAGTATATTAAGAAATGTTGATACATTTAAATAACTACCTTTTGTCGAAAAAATACTAGCCCGTCCTGATGCACGGGTTAATGACTAGTAGAAATATAATCATTGGTGCAAAGAACAAGACTACCATCATCATATATGATTTCTTCACTCACCATATCATTACCTTGTGACAAGTCACATGTTGGTGAGGTCGAAGGAATTGACCAATCATCACGACCGGATGTGGAAGCAACTTGGAGCTCTTCATGATGTGAAGGTGAAGAGAGCTCCTTGGGTTCACTTTTAACCTCAAGTGAAATGGACCCACCAAATGACTCTTCTAGCTTGGTCCATATCTCATGAGATGTCTTGCACTTTGAACCCATCAAGCAAACATAAACTATGGAGCTCACAGACAATAAAATTTCATTAGATACTTGAGCTTCAAGATGTAAATTTTTCTCATCCTCAATAGATAGATTTTGAAGATCCATCGGAGGAGAAAAACATACATCTAGAAATCGCTCTATATTTGGACACAAAGTCCAAAGATTACAAAGCATGCGATTTCTCCATAAGTTATAATTTGTGCCATAAAAAATAATTGTGTCATTGTGCACTAAATAACTAGCCAACATCTTTACTCTCAAGGCGGTGAAGCCTAAACAAGGAGAGACCTTGCTCTAATACCAATTGAAAGGACGAGTTGTCGCCTACAGGGGGAGGTGAATAGGCATTTTTAAAAACAATTACGGAATTGGCTTGAAGGAATGCGGAATTAAATTAACGTTTATTTTCTTCAAGCACAAAACCTAAATATGCTAGGCTCAACTAAGTGCACCAACAACAACTTAATAAAAGCAAGATAGCACAAGATATATTTCACAAGTGATAAACAAGATATGAGTACTTCAAGCACGATGGCTATCACAAGGAAATAAACTCGGGTATAGAGATAACGGAGGCACGCGGAGACGAAGATGTATCCCGATGTTCACTTACATAAAGTAAGCTAATCACCGTTGGAGAGATGCGGGTAACCACGAAGGCCCCCGAACGCCACGAAGGCTCACCTTCTTCTCCGAGCCCCCCACGAAGCTAGGGACCCCTTCTTATGGTTAGCTTTTCCTCCACTCCGGAGATGGCAAGCTCCACAAACACTTCACAACTCCCACGAAGGGGAAGCCCGGGCCTCTTCACAATCTTCCACGAAGAGGTCACCGAGGCACCAACCACCAAGCCAACTAGGAGGTCACCCTCCAAGAGTAACAAGCTCACGGTCTCTCACTCGAACAAATCGTAATAGAGAGCTCAACACTATGCAAGGATACAAAGCAAGAACACAAGGGGAAGTGCTCAAATCCTTCTCTCTCAAATCCAACCAAGGCAACAAATCTTATGGAGGAGTTAGAGAGGATGAACAAGGGTGGAAGTCAACCAATGACTCCAAGATCTTGATTCAAAGGATTCCCCTCACTTAGAGGAGGAATGATTTGGTGGAGATTGTAGATCAAGATCTCCTCTCTCAAATCCCTAAAAAATATGCAAGAATCATTGGAGGGAAGAGGGAGGAAGAAAGCTCAAGAGGGTCAACAATGGAGGTGTATTTCGTGCTCAAGAACCGTTGAAAACCATTGGGGAAGAAGCCCCTTTTATAGGGAAAGCCAAATATGGCCGTTGGGGGCGAAACTGGAATTCCCGGTTGAATTCTCGGTTTGACCGGAAATTCTCGGTTGAATTTCCGGTTTAAATCGAGCCAAAACCGAAAATATAAGAAAACAGTTATGCAACTTTCGGTTGATTTTCGGTTGAATTTCCGGTCCAAACCGAGCTCGGAACCGGCAGAAAATATCCTCACGAAAAATGCGATAACTTTTACATCCGGACTCGGATTTTAGCAAACTTGGGCTTTTTGAAAAGCTAAGAAAAATATATATCCAATGGAGACCATAAAACCCAAGAAGTAGTAAGAGATAAAATACCAAATAAGAAGAGGTGAAAACCTCTTTTAAGAAAGAATCGGTAAAACCTCCAAACTCGAAAACGCGATAAAAGATGCATACGGATTCCGTTTTCGATGAACTTGGACTTGTTGGAAAGCTAGAAACAAGCACAAGAACCTCACATGGAGAAACACCAAGAAGCAACAAACTAGGAAGATGCAAAGTATGCAAAGGATTGAGCTTCCTAAGATGATATGATCAAGTTACCCAACCGAAGGCCCCTCTTGATAGTGCGGCTATCTATCCTATAACCCGGTCTCCCAACAAACACCTTAAGACCGGTAAAAGGAAAACCTAGCAAGGACAAACATTTGCCTTGCGCACCCCGCTTGATCTTGATGATGATGCTTCATGCTTCCGTTAAGCCAGAATGCTTCACTTGATCATTGTTGCTTCGTGAAGACTTCCAATATGCTCCCCCATACACCACTATGGGATACCTTCACTAAGGCATGTCTTCACAATTCCATTATCACCAAATGGATGACAAGCTTCAAGCATATGATCTTCTCGAGATGCTTATCTTGAAACTTACACTTCGCAACCTTGATGACAACCACCACTTGATGTCATCCTTTCATGGTCTATATGAAATCTCACTAGTGATGCATATCCATGACACAATACCTAACCCACATAGACAACACAAACACACATATGTAATGGGTTAGTTCACAAAGCATAATTGACAAACCATACCATACCACAAGACCGATTGGTCCCATGTGGCACATTCCTTATGCTTCATGTGTTGACCAAACTAGAATCCAATCTTTGATCTTTGCCTTGGTCAACCTTGAATCTTCTCATGCTCTATCACAATATCTTGAGCCACATAAAGAATTCTTCATTTGATTGCATGCTCTAGGTATTAGTCAATCATATCTCAACTCATGAGACCATCATGACCTCAACATAGAGCCATATCTTGAATTCTTCTCATGTAATCAAACTCTTAAGATCTTGAGACTCCTTGGCTTAACACATAAGCTAGGGCATGGATTATATGAGTTCTACACAAGAACTACATCTTTATTTCTTCTTCTTGATCATAATGAATTCATCTCTTCTATTCAATAATCTTGATGCCAATACTTAAGATAAATCTTTATCTTCATGGCATCCAAGCCTTGAATCCAACACATGGACTTCAAGCAATTCCTATGAATAATTCCTTCACAAAAAGCTCAATGAAAACATTAGTCCATAGGGATTATCATTAATTACTAAAAACACACTTAGGGGCAATTTACCCTTACAGGTGTAGATTTCTTAAAAACCAATTTTCAAAATTTCTGATTTTTTTGTCCATGTACATATAGACATTTTATGTTCATTCAGCAAGTTTCCCAAGAAAAAGATACTTTTATAGCCTATGTAAAAAGACAATTTATAATGTACAAAATTACATGACATTTTTTTCTCTTTTTTTGCACAAGTCACAAGAAATATATTTTCCCCACAAACTTTGGTGGATAAACATATAAAGTTAAGATGTACATCCATGCTATTTTATCCAAATTTTTAAACATTTAAAATGCTTTTCATAATCGGTGTATTTGCTCCTATGAGCCAAAACACCATGTCTTCTCTTTTGTTTCTAGTTAACTATTTTGTTTAGTCAGTGTTGTTCTTTTATCACTTGTCAGTGATGTTTCTAATTAATTATGTTGGCCTAGAAGCCTATACGTTGGTCAATTGAACGTAGCGGTGGGTGACGATGGCTACAGTGTAGCTTAATTCGTACTGTGTATCACCCCACAGTGGTACTTGATTAGTCAGTTTATTGTCACCAGACGCGTTGGTGCGGATCGACGTTTGAATCCGTCCACTTTTCGCGAGCGAGCCTAGATAAATGATCAGCCTAGCTAGCCGGTTCTCCCCCCATGGTATCAGGTACTCCAGTACTGTTTGCCATGTGCTGCTTCGATGTTCTACCAAGAAACATGCTGATGCAGGACCATTGCAATTTGCAATTAATCAGTTAAAACTTGATTCCGATGAGGTGTGAGATCTGGCTACTGTTTCTTCACTCTTCATTCTGTTGAGAACAGCACAGAATGATACATGTACCTTCCTCCTCCCAGCAAGTTGCCAGTAAATCGAAGCTTGTATACTGATAACTAAATTTCTTCAACGCTAGCAGAAGAAGACGGTTTCATGAGCAGCGAAGCACACTACGTACGCAAAACGGTAGTCAATGGCAAAGCCGGCAGCTCGGCAAGTTTCATGCATCGGTGCATGGTTTTTGCTGGATCTCCGGCATGCAAGCTAGCTAGCTAGCAGTTGGTTTTCCGAGTTGGAGTTGGAGTCCAAGTTGGGCAGGTAAAAGAGATGGCATGACACGCAGGAACACGTGAAGAACGACTCCGTGGTCTGGTCTTCTTCTACCGACGGCTGCAGCAATCTCCCAGCCAATACAAGAGTTTACCTAGTCAGTCGGTAATCTTGACGGCTAAGTAGTTAAATAGTCTAAGCCAACACGGTCTCATGTTGCTGATAGTGAAAGACTACTCTCTGAAGAACTCGGAAAGTAAAAGACTCCAAAGGAAAAAAGTTATATATATCTCGAATGGCCATGGGATAGAAAGATCTGTTCTAGTAGCTAGCATGGCACGCGGTGCAGTGGGTTTAGACACATCTGTCTGACTTTGACCGGGATGGTGGAGGCAGCCGTTTCGGACTCGCCCAGCGCGTTCTCACTAGCGCTGGATCACGCGTTGACGTACGTGTAGACATGCACTGGGCGCTTCTCCGAGGAATAGATCTTTTCCTTGCCCAGTATTGCTCCTTTTTGTATGATCGAAAGTGTTACGTGACAGGTGCCACTGCATCAACAACAGAATATTTCACTAGTGGAAAAAGAGGCTTCTATCCGCCACCTTTAGTCCCCAAACTATATGGGCCGGGACTAAAGGGGCCATTAGTCCCGGTTCGTGCCGCTGAGGCACGGTCAGCACCTAGTCCCGGTTCGTAATGGACCTTTAGTCCCGGTCGTTAACAGCTAACTTTTAAAAAGATAAAGGTGAATTCAAAGAACAGCTAACTTTTAAAAAGATAAAGGGTTTGCAGCAACCACCGGGGACCAATCTCTGTGGATTCTACGTCTGCGAGTTCATCCGGTGGTACACCAGTGAGCGGAGAGCACGTACCACGGACTTTGATATACGTAAATAATATTCACAGTTTTCTTTTATTATAATCAATTGAGTTGAGTTTCATCCAACTTATATATATCTATATCGATCTTCTTAAAGTTGTATGTGATGCGGGAGAAGCTCGTACCAACCCAGCGCCTAAAAGCAATTCAAGAGGAGCTGGCAGGATTCATCATGAGGGAGGTCCTCGATGAGAAAGGAGAACACTATGTGGAGGACGAAGAACGCTATCTGTAATTTAGTGATCTCCATGTAACTTAGTTTGTTTTGAAACTTGTTTGAAAAATAGTTGTACATACACTTGTTTGAAATTGTAGTATATACAGTCGCGAGACATCGTATAATATTATATATGCATGCACCAACGTGTAATGTGTATGTACTAGTCGTAGAATATAGGTACGGAAACTCGTTTGAAATTAAAATGAACCCTAATTAAGCATAAACCCTAAACCTATAATCTGAAACAGCAATAAAAATAAAAACAAAAACAGAACACTTTAGTCCCGGTTCTCATTACGAACCGGGACTAAAGGTCCCCGAGACGGCACTCCCAGCCGTGCCCACGTGGACGGCCTTTAGTCCCGGTTCGTTTGCAACCGGGACTAAAGGGTGAGGGTCTTTAATCGCGCTTTGCTAGTTCCGGTTTGGAAACCGGGACTAAAGGCCGTTACAGACCGGGATTAATAACCCTTTTTCCACCAGTGTTTGCAACAAAAGGGAAACACGCCTTCTCTTCATGTCAGCCTCGTTGAGAGTCCTCAATTCTAACTGGATCTCTCTCTGGCGTGTATAATGAAACAGTGGAAAAGTTTCAGCTTATGATCACTCATTAGTAGTGTCCAGGCCTGCATTATCATTCCGAAACAAAAACATTAGGCGAGGCCTCACTGTTGCTTTTGTGTGTGTGAGCATAATAAGGCTTCACTATTGCTGTTGTTGCAGTGCACAGACCACTGGCCCATGTAAACACGGCCGAGAGCACGAATCAACTTCCTCAAAACAAAAAGCCTTCGACTCCGTTTTCAATTTCGATTCAACGAGTGCTCCTCGACACCGCCCCTTAGCAGCGCAGAAAGGGGGAGCTCCTATTTGGCGTCCGTTGTGTCGGCTAGGAACCGACCCTCGCAGGGATTTCTTGGTGGGCCGGCCCATATATTTATTCGTTTTGCTGTGTACGTTGCATTGATTTGGATTATTTGAAATATGTTCAGAATTTGAAAACTTATTTCATTTGAAATATGTTCAGAATTTTAAAAAAAATTCCATTTGAAATCTGTTCAGAATTTGAAAACTTGTTCCATTTGAAATATGTTCAAAATTTGAAAATTTGTTCCATTTGAAATCTGTTCAGAATTTGAAAACTTGTTCCATTTGAAATATGTTCAGAATTTGAAAATTTGTTCCATTTGAAATATGTTCAGAATTTGAAAATTTGTTCCATTTTAAATCTGTTCAGAATTTAAAACTGTTTCGAATTTTTTTATAAACAGGAGAAAACGAAAAAACAGAAAAAGTAACGGGCCGGCCCAACTATCGCACCCTGGCGAACGCGCTGTACAATCTGGGTACGCGTTTCGTCGATAACCGACGCAACAAGCTCTAAATAGGAATTGCCGCAGAAAGGAGCGTCGCACACCCCGCGCGCAAGGATACCTAGCTGGGCCACGACCCATCTGGCACTTCACCTTTTTTATTTTTATTTTTAAAAGCTTTTTGAAATTCGATTTCCAAAAAACTGAACATTTGGTTATAATCGGATTTTTCAAAACCTGAAGTTTTTGAATCTGAACAAATGTAAATTTGAATAATTTTTGAATTCTGAACATTTTTTAAAATTCTAGACATTTTTATAAATCTGAACATTTTTTATTTGAACAAAATTCGAAATATATTCTTATTTGAATAAATTTAAAATTTGAACAAATTCAGAATTAGTTTTTTTTTCCAAATTTGAACATATTCAAACTTGAGCAAAATCGAAAAATCTAAAATATTGAAATTTGAACAAATTTCAAATTTAGACAATTTCATAATTTGTTTAGAATTAAAAAAATAAAAGAGAGATAAAGAAACAGAAAATTAATATAAATAAAAGAGAAAAAGTAAAAGGAACGTACTATAATGGGCCTAGCCCGGCTTAGAAATCCTAGAAGCGGCGCCCCGTTCGGGGGGATACCCCATATATCGCTTTAAGTGTGCAACTATTAGTTTCAAATTTTGTTTATGGTTTTCTAGCGATTTTCTTGTTTGTTTATGGTTTTTCGTGGTTTTTTATTGGTTTCAAATTTTGTTGAGATTTTGAACTGTATTCTGATTCAAACTTTGTTCAAATTTCAAAATTTGTTCATATACCAAATTTTAGTCGAACTCAACTTTTTGTTCACATATGAAATTTGTTCAAATTCCAAAAATGTCCAAAATAAAAATTTGTTCATATGCATAACTTGTTCAAATTTGAAAATTGTTCAAATTACAATTTTTTCATATACAAAATTTGTTCAGATTCAAAAATTCTTCAAATTTTAATTTTGTTCATATGAAAAAAATTCAAATTCAAAAATTATTTTGTTTGTAAGAATGTTCAGATCTGAAAATATTTCGTATTAAAAGCAATTGAAAAGAAAAAACGAAAAAGAAGTCAGTTACCTGTTATTAGGCAAGATTACTGCGGCCCATGAAGGCGCGCCTTCAGGCAGGACGCAATCACGCATGCGCTCACGCGCTATAGGAGCTCCCCCTTTGGGGCTGCACGTGGACAGGGCAAATCCTATACTTCCCCCACAGGCACGCATTAGCATGCTCCGCCCGTGAATGGAGGGATATGGGCCACGGCTCATCAGCACAGGGTCATTTGGAATTTCATTTTCTTCTGTTTTTGTTATTCCTAGTGGTTTTTCTGGCTTGTCTTTCACTGATTCTTCTGGTATTTCTTGTTTCCTCCGCTGATTTTGGTTTTCCTGGGCGATTTTAAACTTTAAAATTATTTAACTTCAAAAATTGTTTAAAATTTGAATTTTGTTCCCGTGGGGCATTGGCGCTCTCCGCGGATGGTGTATATGATTTTCAGATTCCACCAATCTAGTCGAACCCCGAAAACTGGACCATGGGCCTTCACAACACTTGGATAGGATGAGTGTAAGAGCATCTCCACTCGCCCCACTAAAGGCCTCCCAAACGGCTTTTGGGGCGCCGGCGCAGAAAATCCTGCCCAGCCGCGCCCCTAAACCAAAATTCCATGTGGCGCGACACATTTTTTCATCCGGCGCACTCGATCCAAACCCTGTCTAGGGGGAGGGGGTGTTGGCTAGGCGCGTGACTCGCCACATGGCCCACTGTCAGCGAATGCCCCGCCGCTTTGTCGTCTCCACTTGCCTTGTTTCCTGCGCCGAGTAATGGCGCTGCAAACAACAGCAGCTTTGCAGCAGCGCAGTGAGCCATCGCGTCGGAGCACGCGTCGACATGAAATGAATACCATCTCGCCGCTTCCCGCCCCTTCTCCTTCGTTTTTCTGCTCGCTTCCGGCTATAAAATGCTCGGCGCCTCGCCACTAGGCTCACATCCTCCAACCGCCCATAGAAAATGCCTTGCCGCCTCTTCACAAACTACGCCATGCTCTCTCATGGTGGTACCGGCACGCCACCACCACCGCCCCACCTCTAGCGCCGCCGCCACCAAAGGAGCCAGCTCCGCCGCAGGACGATGAGGAGGAGGACTCCGACAATGAGGAGTTCCTCACCCAGATGCCGACGTACATGGAGTCGGAGGAGGCCGCCGTGGAGCAGAGGACTATCCTCGCATCATTCGAGACGTGGCACCACGACCAGTCGGTGATGGAGTTCATGGCCACCGAGAGGAGGGCAGCAACGGCTAGGCTGGCGGAGGAGCATGCTACCGCCCGCGCCGACGCCCATCGCCACAACATCGAAGCGGCGAGGGCTGCGACGGCGGCGGCTGAGCAACGCCCCGCCCAGGCGGATGTAGCCGGAGGCCTAGCGACAGTGGTGGCGGAGCGCCAGCGACGCGAGCATCAGTACCCTCTTCCGTCCTTCGATGCATTGGCCCAACGATAGGAGAAACGCCGCACCTTCACCTCCTTTCTCGAGGACACCGAGCGCCGCCATCGCGAGCGTGTGTCGGAGGGGAGCCATCGCTGCCGCGGGATAGTTTCCCGTCGCCGGTCCAATGATGGCGATGGGCCGTCCAACGCTCCACCGCCACCACCATCGGGCGCATCGGGAGCCGACACCGTCGGCGGGGACTCCGATGAAGACGTCATCTTTGAGTTTTATTTATATTTCACCGTATTATGTAAAAATCATCTATATTTCAATGAAATCTATGTAGTTTGCCAAATTTCTATTCTGGTTTTCTTGTTTGTTTATCTTTATCTTTTTTCTTTCCTTTTTATAAATTTGGAAATTTTCAAACATGATTTTTTTTACTTTTGTTTTTTTAAAGTGAAATTTTTCACATTGAACAATTTTTCAAATATGAACATTTTCAAATTTTGAACATTTTCAAATATGAAATTTTTTAAAAATTTAAAATTTCAAAAAAACATGACCCTTTTTTACATCTGAACATTTTTCAAATTTGAACATTTTCATATTTGAACATATTCCTATTTTGAACAATTTTAGTTTCAATTTTTTTCATTTTTGAATATTTTCCAAATTTGAACAATTTTAATTTAAACATTTTTAAAATCTAAATTTTACAAAAATGAACAGGAACATGTTTTAATTTGAACATTTTTTCATTTCACCAAAAGTTCCAAAAAAATAGATTTTTTTCTCTCATACAGGCAAAAGCTAGCAAAAACAAAAGCAACAGGATAGGAGCGAACATTACCTAGACCGAGTCTTTGTTTGGCAAAAGTGATCCTAGAGTATTTGGGGGTGTTTTCTCAAGAGTATTGGGTGAATACATTTTCGTCACCCAATACCCTTCTCCCACACGATCTTTACTATTGGTTTTGAGTTGGTGGTGAAGCTGATGCGTGGTAAATGACGAGCCCGTTGGGAACCCCAAGAGGAAGGTGTGATGAATATAGCAGCAAGATTTTTCCCTCAATTAAGAAACCAAGGTATGTCGATTTTAGAGAGGAGAGACAAACGACTGAAGGTGATGCTTGCTAGCTTGCGACAGCTTCGGACAATTAATAGGGCGCCTCGTCCAAACTTTGCTTTGCTAGCTGCAACACGGAACCTACACACACAACCAAATACTTTGTTCCCAACTTGCGATGAGGTTGTCAATCTCACCGGTTTGCTTGAAACAAGGGGTATGAGCGTATCGAGTGGAAAACAGTGAAAGTATGCGAGTAAAGTAAACAGTGCGAGTAAAGTAAACATGTGATAGCAATATGATGGAAATAGGACTGGGGTCCACAGTTCACTAGCGGTGTCTCTCTATAAGATAAATAACACATGCCGGGTAAACAAATTACAGTTGGGCAATTGATAGAATAAAGATAAACATGATATGTCAAGAAAATCACTATGCGATTTACTCTGGGTATTACAACAAAATACATAGACCGCCATCCAACTGCATCTATGACTAATAATCCACTCACGGGGATATCGTCCGAACACCCCATGAGTATTAAGTTGCGAACAACAGATAATTGCATTAAGCAAAGTGTGTAATGTAAACAAAGCATATGCCCTTGAGCATATGAATGTTGTTTTCTCCCTAGTAGCAATAGTACATCTACAACCTTAGAGGTTTCTGTCACTCCCCCAGGTTAAATAGAGGCATGAACCCACTATCAAGCATAAATACCCCCTCTTGGAGTCACTAGCAACTACTCGACCAAGATAGCTACTAACAACGGAGAGCATGCAAGATCATAAACAACATAGAGATAACATAAGATATATTTCAGTATAGCAACTCAATAGTAACACCAATATTCATCGGATCCCAACAAACCAAACATGTAGAATTACATAACGGTGATCTCAATCATGTAGGGCAGCTCATGAGATCTAAACATGAAGCACATGGTAGAGGAGACAACCATCTAGCTACTGCTATGGACCCATAGTCCCAGGTAGACTACTCACTCATCGCTCCGGAGGCAAGCATGGCGATGAAGAAGACCTCCGGTGGTGATTCCCCTCGCCGGCAGGGTGCCGGGAAGAGCTTCTGGACCCTCCCGATCTTGGGTCGATGACGGCGGCGGATCGCGATGTGTTTTTGGAAAATTGATCGGGTACTTAGGTTTTTCTGTCGGGGGGTCTTTATAGGCGAAGGGGCATCGTCAGAGGTGGACCGAGGCGACCTCACACGTAGGGGGCATGGCCAGGGACCAGGCCGCGCCGCCCTGGTGTGTGGGGCCCTCGTGGCCCCCCTCCGACTCCTCGTCGGATCTCTGGAAGCTTCCGGGAAAAATAAGACTTCAGGAACTTGTTTCGTCCAATTCCGAGAATATTTCCCGTGTAGCTTTTTTGAAACACAAAAACAGCAGAAAACAGGGAACTAGCACTGTGGCGACTTGTTAATAGGTTAGTTCCGGAAAATGCATAAAAGTGCCACGAAGTGTAACGAAATATTAGGCAAATGGTGTAAAAACAAGCATGGAGCATCAAAAATTATGGATATGTTGGAGACGTATCAGCATCCCCAAGCTTAACTCATGCTCGTCCTCGAGTAGGTAAGTGATAACAAAAGAAATAATTTTTGAGGTGACATGCACCTACACAATCTTGATCATATATGTAAGCATTTGTGAGCTGGGATCATAAGAACTTAAAACATGGGAATGAATGATATAATCTTGATAATAAGAACTTAGCAACCATGTTATGAACATGAAAATGAACACAAACAAAAGATCATGAAAATGAAACAATGAAAGTCAAACGTGTGTTCAAATCATAAGGAAAAACATACAAATGGTTTTCAGCTTGTCCTTCAAAGAGAGCAAAACATAAATGCATAGGACACCTTCAAGTTTAAGAGGGCAACTAGATACAAGTAATTTAAGAACAAGTGAAACCAACAATATGCATCAATCAATGAAAACTTTGGGACAATGCACATTATACTAAGAATGACAACTATGCTCTCTTAACGGTGCATAAAGATAGAAGGTGGTGACTCAACATAAAAGTAAAAGAAAGGCCCTTCGCGGAGGGAAGCAGTGATTGCAAGTTTTATAACCTTCAAAAATTATGTTACTTACCGGCTTTGAGCTCTCATTGCCCCCATCATAAGCATCTTGAATGGTTAAAGTTAATGCGAGAACAATTATGATGCATATGCTTGACAAATCATAAGTTGAAAACCTCGTGTCCCGTGAATACGAGTACCCAAACCTCATGCTACTTTACTTAGAGTCCCAAGCAAGGCTCTTGTCAATGTAAGTATATGCATATCATCGAGAACCGCCAACGGGGTACCTCCGTGCCCGATTACATGGAACAAGCCCACATCAAAATGACAGGATAAGCAGACAATGAACACCTCGACATCTCTTTTATTTACCATTTGTTTAGCTTTTTATTTTGAGATGTGTCGTCGAATGTCCACTATGGGTATGCTGCAAATTTCCACCATGAATTATGCATGGCTTAGATTGGCGGCCCAGGCGTTTCTCTAACGTATATACAAACTCCATGATCCCCACAAGATTCCCAATTCATTTCACACCGCGGGCATCCATAAATAAAAGATCACGATATCAACTCAAATAAGGGAAACTTGTTGCTGCTCTACAAACCTCTACACTTGGAGGCCCAACACTGTCTACAAGAACAGATGCGTGTGTAGACATCAAGCTCTTTTCTGGCGCCGTTGCCGGGAGGTAAGGTAAAAGGTACTCGCATCCTCCTGTGTGAGTGCTCGAAGTTATTTCCTTTAGATTCTACAATTACATCTTTTTGTTTCTTGTTTTTATTTTCACTAGTTAGGCTTAATGGAAAACAAAGAGTTCTGTAGTCTTTTTCCTGAGTTTAGATATGAAGTGTTTGAAGAGAAAATTGAAAAACCTTTGGAGCTTAATTTGCATGCTAATAGTGTTGTTAGTGTGAATGCTTTGAATACCGTTGTTGTTAATGCTATAGAAAAGTCTAAGCTTGGGGAAGCTGGTTTTGTTGAGCATGATATTTTTAGTTCCCCAGCTTTAGTGGAGAAAGTTTGTTCTGATAATATTTTATCTCCCATATGTGATGTTCCTTCTTATGATGATATGTTTGAAGAATATGCTTTGCGAAATAGCTATTCTTTAGCTTGTGATGATACTAAACCTCTAGTTTATGATGGTTATGATGATGGGTATAATATTTTCAGTTCACCTACTATTGAGGATAAAATTATTTATGATTACAATATGCCTCCTATTTTTGATGATTATGGTGATGAGACTAATTATTCTGTTGAATCTGCTCCTACTACTACTGTTCATGTGGGAAGTATTAATTCTTTTATGCATGTGGCTCATGATAGGGATGCTTTATGTGATAGTTATATTGTTAGTTCTATTCATGATGCTACTGAAAGTTATTATGAGAGAGGGAAACATGGTTTGATGGATCTTAACAATATTGAGTTTCCCCTCTTTATGTTGCAATTCTTGAAGTTGTATTTGTTTTGTCTTCCTATGCTTTTTTGCTTTGCGCTTTTATGACTTGTCTCTTTACAAGACTATTTTTTATAGGAAGTGGTTTAGATTTAAATGTGTTCCATACTTGCTTTTTGATGCTCTCTATTGCTTTAAGTTCCTATATGGCGCCTTTGCCTCAAGCTCTTATATGGCGCCCACATGAGCATCTTTGCAAATTACTGCGCCTAGCTCAAAGGCGTTAAAGAAAAGCACTCTTGGGAGATAACCCATTATTTATTTTTAGTACTTTTTCTTTTATTTGAGTCTTGGAAGTTATTACTACTGTAATAACCGCTCCTTATCCTTTTTATTTCATTGTTGTGCCAAGAGAAGCCTCTAATTTGAGTGAGGTAAGATTTGGGGATGTTGCTGTCCTGAAACTGTTTTCGGTGCTGCACCGTAAAAATTCGTATAAATCCTCTGTATATCGTTTGGACCTGCGATTTCTTGAGCATATGCCCCAGGTTATATCCAAACTTTCATTAGTTGAACACTTTTTGATTTGAGCAACAGAAAACACCGTAAAAATTCGACATTTGTCAGCTGTTCTGTTTTGACAGATTTCTGCCAATATTTGTGTTTGCCGCTTTATCGCTTTGTTTTTGAGTTCTTTTGATCACGGTACTTTTGGGGAAGTTGCTACAGTAGTATATGCTTTATATGTGGTGGTTTTAGGTTGAAACCTGAAGCAAAAAGGGTTGATTCATTATTATGCTTACACTAATGTTGCTAATAGAATTGTGTTTAGTTTTGTATGAAGGAAGTTTTCAAGTGTAGGGATCGGAGAGTGATGAGATGAGTTAAAGAATGGACAAAAGCTCAAGCTTGGGGATGCCCATGCATCACCCCAAGAAATATCCAAGAAGTACAAGCGTCAAAGCATGGGGATGCCCCTGAGGCATCCCTTCTTCATCGGCAAAAATCAGGTCACCTTTCAAGACACTATATTTTTATTGCTTCATGCACTATGTGTTTTTCTTGGAGCGTCAGTTGTTTATGTTTTCAGTTTTCTTTTGCTTTGTTTGCTGCAATAAATGGTTAGATCACATCATGTTTCTTTTGGAGGAGATGAACTCGCTTTTCATTTGCCAAGAACACTCTAGTTTTCACTCTTATCATCAATGAGTGTTCTCTTTTTCTGCTACTGCGTTTAGCTTGCATTTTTCACCTTGGTTTTTGTTCAGATCTTGCTTTATCTTTGCATCAAGGTGTATTTGGACCTCTGGTCCATGTTGGTTTTCATCAAAAGAGTTATTTATAAAAAGTTCGAATGGTGTTGGAAAAGAGAAAAAGTTTCATGCGAAAAAGTGGTACAAAAGGGAGCTTGTGTAGACTGCGGCCTAGGCTTTTGCATGTCGTGCTTGATGTCTTTTTGATAGTATGCTTAGTGATTTTTGCTGTAGCATGACTTGTCTCAAATGACTGAGATTGTTTAATGAGCCTTTGAAAAAATCATGCGTTGTTTATATTATTTGGAAGCATTAATTTGGTTTTCTCCTTTGATGCTTTATTTGGGTTGACTTGGCGCATGCTTACACCATGTTGACTACAAAAATAAGTTGCCTATAGCCTCTATGATCATTTAGTTTTTGACTTTTGATGCCATCTTATGCTTCTTTTAATGTTGCTTTGTCGCTTTGCATGATTATGGCCGTTATTGCTCTCTTAGTTGGTCGCTCCCAGTCTTTTGCTAGCCCTCACTTTGTACTGAGTATGAGCTCTACTCGTGCATCCAACTC
Organism: Dactylis glomerata; assembly: GCA_007115705.1. Classification (NCBI taxonomy): domain Eukaryota; kingdom Viridiplantae; phylum Streptophyta; class Magnoliopsida; order Poales; family Poaceae; genus Dactylis; species Dactylis glomerata. The sequence continues at coordinate 285,601 of QXEO01000805.1, forward strand.
CCAAAAGCCAAGTTTGCCATTGTGTCCACTATAAATTCCTATGCATGGTATTTGTAAGCCATTCCAAGTAAATTTTCTTGTGCTAGCTTTCAAAAACCTTCAAAACACTTCTCGTTTTGTGACACTGTTTTCAACTCATGGGGATGTAGTGGTCGGATTTGCTATCTTCCATATTGCTTATTCCAAAAAGAAAAAAAAGAAAAAAAAGAAAGAAAAAAGGCACTCCTCCATGGAATGTGAATGTTGGTGGGCACCCGATGGAATCGGTTAGCCATGGTTTGAGAAAGGGAAAAAGGTGGGAAGGTGTGCCAAGCTTTATAAAAGAGCACAAAAGTGCCAATCACTCTCTCAAAAACTTGCTTCATTTTTGTATGGAAGATAGTAAGAACCCCATTGCCAGTCGTTGACAAAGACAACCACCTCTCAAAACCAAATTTTATCTCTCTGTTTTACAAATGAAAAGCTCTAGCACATGTTTAATCACTGCTTCCCTCCGCGAATAGCCTTTCTTTTACTTTTATGTTGAGTCACCACCTTCTATCTTTATGCACCGTCTAAGAGAGCATAGTTGTCATTCTGAGTATAATGTGTATTGTCCCAAAGTTTTCATTGACTGATTCATATTGTTGGTTTTACTTGTTCTTAAATTATTTGTATCTAGTCGCCCTCTTAAACTTGAAGGTGTCCTATGCATTTATGTTTTGCTATTCCATGAGGGACAAGCTGAAAACCATTTACTATGTTTTTCCTTATGATTTGAACACACGTTTGACTTTCATTGTTTCATTTTCATGATCTTTTGTTTGTGTTCTTTTCATGTTATAACATGGTTGCTAAGTTTGTTATTGTCAAGATTATGTCTTTCATGCCCATGTTTTAAGTTCTTTGATCTCAGCACTCAATGCTTTACCTTTATGATCAAGATTGTGTAGGTGCATGTCACCTCAAAAATTATTTCTTTTGTTATCACTTCCTACTCGAGGACGAGCAGGAGTTAAGCTTGGGGATGCTGATACGTCTCAAACGTATCTATAATTTTTGACGAATTGACGATGAGCACTGGTGGATAGAAGGTTTGGCAATTTTGATAAAAAAACTTAAACTTCAAACAAATTTAAAAAATAAATCTTCGATGAAACTATTTCACTAGACTAACCCTTTTTTGTGGCGCCATTAAACACGGCGTGGCATAAATATCTGCGACACCTTTTATTGTAGCGCGGCACAGCTGCCACGTTAGACAAGCGGGTCCCGCATCGGGTCGTGTGGCGCCAATCTGCATGGTGCGGCATGCCGATCTGCGGCGCCATGCTCGGTGGCGTGGCAGAATCCGCTTCTTCCCTGCATACACATGACCTGGTGCCATCCTTTCCTTTTGCTTGCGAATACTAGATCTCAGTGCATGCATGCGCGGACGTATGCGTGGCGTGGATCACAAAAATTCACAACAGCCACAACACTCCTGGATCGATCAACCGTACGTGCTTTACTAAGGAGTAATTACCTTAGCATAGAATCATATAATTGATCAGTTCACAAGCTATAGACGTCCAGTTAGCTAGGTCTTGACAAGCTATCGAGGAGAGGCAGTGCAGCACCACTCGTAAACAACCACCGCTGGCTGCCTGGCTCCTAGGTCATCGACGAAGCCTCCCCTCAACTCCGACCACTGGAGTAGAAGAAGGAGAAAATCTCCATCGGCAGGCATCAAATCTCGGTCAGAGATCCATGGCCCCTTCCAAAGCATGGCTCAAGATGGCAACTCCGCCCGTGCCAGCACCCTCCCTGAAAGAAAAACCTAGTCTACACGACCGCTCACCATCAGCATCGCCGGCGGGAGGGCTTCGGATCGGGCCGACGTTCTTTGGAAGGCTCTCTAGAACTGTAGCAGGAGAGAGAAGGTGAAATAGAGTGAGTGTCGCTGTGTGCTGTAGCCCGGTACACACTTCATGTTCACTGACGAGGGTATGACCCTTCGGGTCCTCAATATTGGCCTACCTGCTATAGCCCAAGAACAAGATGGACACTCAAAGCCCAAGAAGCCCAAGACTAGTTAGGGTTTGCAAACACCTGTAACCGACTTGGACCGGATCCCGAGACCTCGCCCCCCATATAAGGGCGAGGAGGGGCGGACAAGAAGAGGAACGATATCGCATAGACACCTGATCTCGCATAGACACAACGATCTCGCATAGACACCTGATCTCGCATAGACACCTGATCTCACATAGACACCACGATCTCGCATAGACACCTGATCTCGCATAGATCCCACACACAGGCTAGCACACGCTGACGAGGGTTAACTCGACAAATGTCCTGGATGAAGGACTTAGGATCGGGGAGATAGGGCGTCGGATAAACTCGAAGGTAAGGTTAGTCGAAATAGGTGTATATCAAAAGTAAACTTGGGTGTTGAACCTGGCTTGCTTTCAATCTGGCCTACACCGTCCCCTCCTGGCCCCTATATATAGGTGGCCAGGTCTCGAGGATCGGGTAGGATCTGATACAAATTACAATATCGACATACGGCAATGACTCGTATCTCGACTATCATTACAATTGGGCCTAGCTTAACGGGCCTCAAGGGTACTTAACTAATGGGCTCTATTAGCTATACCCTTGTCAGTAGCCCCTAAGATTCTACCAGAATTGCAGATTCGGGTTGAATCTCTAATCTTTAAATCTTCGACTTGATCAACTCTTCGACTTCTTCATATCTTCAAATCTTTGACTTGGTCTTTCGACTTATTTTCATGATAATATTTCGTAAGGGGTTTTGATGAACAAGCCTGACAGCTCTGACGGATCAAGAGGTCAGTTAACTGCCAGAACAGATACTTGTCACCTACTTCAAATTCAATCCCCTTGGACTTGAATTCGGGATACTGGTCAAACCCACTCTTTTGCCGCATTTAGGACTTACAAAGAATGGACTTTGCTACATAGCGGCGCCGCACATTTGTTTTCCCGTGCGGCGGTTGCTGACATCACACAAATCCGCCTCGCTAGCAAACAAACCGGGCCCCCTCCTGACTTGACTGTGCACACGGTAACATGCAAAAAGTGCAAGGCCATATCCCTCGGGTAAAAAAGTCACCAGGCTGCCACCGCCGAGTGCGAGGAGAGATTATATTAACTTTTACAAGCAGCTATAAGTGACAGCCAAAAATCGGTCCAGCTCTCAGATTAATTCAGTCACAATTACCAAATTAAATCAGTATAACTATCAAATTAATTACTCACAACTACGATCACTCGCAGCTACCAGATTAATCACTCATAGCTACCAGATAATAACTCACAGTTAACAGGTTATCAAACAGCTACCAGATTAATCTCAAAGCTACTAGATAATCACACATAGCTACCTGATTAATCCTTAATCGCTACCAGATTAATCATACACAACTACCAGGAAATCACTCACGATTAGTCCCGCTCACTCCTTCCCTGCCTGGCCTCCACTTGCACCATGAACCAGGCCAACCACGCCCAGGACCGGCAGCCGGAACATCGATAGCTAGCCCAATCGACGTAGTGGACGACGTGGAGAGTGACCTGCAGCGCGAGTGCATGCACATGCAGATCAGCGGCGCGGAGCAGGGACAGCCGTGGGAGCTCTCGACGGTCACAACTTCCTCCAGGAGCTCGACGGCTTCGGTGCTTGCTATGTGCTTGTCCGGGGCGGCGTCCCACGCTAGGGACGGAAGCCGTCTTCTCGCACTCATCAGGGGCGGCCTGGCGGATCACTCTCCGTGACCTGCCCCCTTGCCCTCACGTTCGTCGGTGGCGGCTTGACGCAGCACTCCGAACGTCGCGCCTTCTCGAGCTCAACGGCGGCAGGACCTCCCCGCTATGCTCGTAGGCGGCGATGTCCTGCGGTAGGGACGGAAGCCGTCTCCTTGCACTCTTCGGCGGCGGCCTGGCGGAGCACTCCCTGTGTAGCGCCTCCTCGAGCTTGACGGCGGCGGTCCTCTCCCCACTGTGCTCGTCGGCGGCAGCGTGCCCGCACTAGGGACGGACGGCCTTTCCTTGCGCTTATTGGCGGAGGCCCGGTGGAGCACTCTCTGCGTCGCGCCTCCCCTCGCGGTCGTCGGCGACGGGACGGTGCTCTTGCGTGTGGATTTGACAGAGAGAGGGAAGAATGAGTGGACAGCAGAGGCCAACGAGAGGATAAGGCAGAAGAGGGGATAAGTCGATGGGAGGCTGGAGTCACGCGAAAGGCTTTCACGAATCGTGATGCACCGCCGCACGCGGAGAGAAATTTGCGGCGCCTATTTGTATCTTTTCCCAAGAATGAATCCCAGTGATTCTCAGGGTACCCAGTGCGTCCACCAGGATTTTCTTCGCGTCGTAGATATGGATACATACCAGCAGAGCGCATCTATGTGCGTATACTGGGCCACATAGGGTGGATCCCGGGGTCTTATCTTCGTGATAAATCACGACATTTGAGTTTCGTTGCGATAACGTAACTCGAGAATCACATGTCGCAGTCAAATTTTGACTAAAGATATTCGGGTTATACAACCATAAAAACTCGCTCCCGATGGGAGTAACAATGTTCCACCGCATACTCCTTTACTTCCCATGCTCTAGTACTTATCAATAAACATCGTCGGGTGCGCGCTCAGCGCTCCCGATGGGAGTAGCCCCCGAGGCTATAATCGAACAAAACTTTTTTCGAGTATAGGCTCAAATATAGTATACTTCATCATCATGCTTCAACTCGAAATAGTTTAGCGATAACTTTCATCGGGTGCGCGTTTCAGCGCTCCCGATGGTAGTAGCCCCCAAGGCTATAGTCGAATGTTATCGGGTATAGACTTTTAACTTTATTTTTGTATTGTCGGCGCCAACCTTGTTTGCTCTTGTCTATCATCTTCATATTTGATAGTCACCATATTTGATACTCGCCAATTATATGCATCTGTTGAATTGATCTCTAACCTCTTCGTGACATCAGTGGCCAAATTTAGCTATATGTCATCTTCACTGAGCATGTACCGTTTCATGGGTAGCGCGGTAATTTTTGTATTTCTCTGCCCGTTAGTGGGCTGCCGCTTCCGCTCCTTTCGCCACGTCTCAGCCCACGTTCCTTCACTGACAAGGTATATAAAGGGATAGTGGGGATTTTTACTGTTTACCAGCTCTTTCTCTCCACCGCCGCCGCCATTGCCGATCTCTGCTTCCTTCTCCTCTCGTGCGTAGCCCCCAGGCGCGGATTAGTATATGCGCATGAAGCACCTTGCGTCCAAGAACACCATGGCCAAGGGAAAGACAACCTCCGCGACTAGCTGGGTGCGCTCTACCATCGCGCAGAAGGAGGTGGAGAAGGCCAGGACGGACGGCCTCATCTCTAGCAGCGACTCCATTAAGTTCCCCAGCACCGAGCGGATCCCGCAGCCCCTGAGCGGTTATCGGGTAATGTTCCTTGCCTTCCTCTTCTGCGGACTTTCTGTTCCTGCCCACGAGTTTCTTCGTGGGCTTCTCTTTGTTTATGGTGTGCAGCTTCACCAGCTCACACCTAACTCCATCCTCCATATCGCTTGCTTTGTGACTCTTTGCGAGTCATTCCTGGGCATTGAGCCCCACTTTCTTCTTTGGAGGTCAATCTTCCGGCTCCGTCCCAACGTTGCTTTATCCAAAAAACCCGAACTGGGCGGCACCGTTGTCTCTGTGCACCCTGAGGCGCAATATCTCGAATTTTCCATGTCTGCATCTGATACGTCTCAAACGTATCTATAATTTTTGATGCTCCATGCTTGTTTTTACACCATTTGCCTAATGTTTCGTTACACTTCGTGGCACTTTTATGCATTTTCTGGAACTAACCGATTAACAAGTCGCCACAGTGCCAGTTCCCTGTTTTCTGCTGTTTTGTGATTCAGAAGTGATACACAGGAAATATTCTCGGAATTGGACAAAACAAGTTCCTGAAGTCTTATTTTCCCCGGAAGCTTCCAGAGATCCAAAGAGGTGAAAGAGAGGGGCCACAGGCCAGCCTCACACTAGGCCGGCGCGGCCCAGGCCCTGGCCGCGCCGCCTAGGTGTGAGGAGGCCTGGGGCCACTCCTGACGACGCCCCTTCGCCTATATAAAGCCTCGGGATGGAAAACCCTAGGGGAGTCGGCGAAATTTCAAGAACAGTTCCGCAGCGCCGCCACCGTCGAAGCCAAATTTCGGGGGACAGAAGTCTCTGTTCCGGCACCCTGCCGGGACGGGGAAGTGCCCCCGGAGCCATCTCCATCGGTCTCCATCGCCGTCTCCACCATCTCCATCGACCTCACCGCCATCTCCATCAACCTTGCTGTCTCCTATGATGAGGAGGGAGTAGTTCATCCCCGGGGCTGAGGGCTCTACCGGTAGCTATGTGGTTCACCTCTCTCTCTCCCATGATGTCATCTTTATGTGATCATGAGCTTTGTATCATGTTGAATAAGTAGATGTTACTCTTCTTCATTATGTGTACTCTAGTGTGTTATTAAAGTAATCTATTCCTCCTGCCATGTTGTAACGGTGACAATGCGTGCATCATGGTGGTACTTGGTCTAGGCTACGATTGTGATCTCTTATGGATTATGAGAATAATTATCACTATGATAGTATTGAAGTGATCAATTCCTCCTTTCATGGTGTAATATTGACAGTGTGTGCACCGTGTTAGTACTTGGTCTAAGTTGCAATAATATTTATCTTGAGTTGTGATTTGATTTGGATATCTCTATGAGTGGTGTTTTGTCAAGTACTTGATGAACTTTGAGGAGTGCTTCGTAGCCCTACGCAATGATTAGTGTTATTCAATAGGAGAGTAATTCAGAGTACTATAGTGAAGAGAAGTTATCTATTCATTCAATTATATTATATTTGTTGGGAGTGTGTCCACTAGTGAAAGTATGATCCCAAGGCCTTGTTTCCAAGCTTTGCACACCGTTTACTTACTGTTTTATTACATGTTTGCTCGCAGCGATATTTATTTCAGATCACATTTGCTACTTATAATCATCACTACTACTTGTATTTCACTATCTCTTCGCCGAACTAGTGCACCTATACATCTGACAAGTGTATTGGGTGTGTTGGGGACACAAGAGACTTTATGTATCGTAATTGCAGGGTTGTTTGAGAGGGATAGCTTTGACCTCTTCCTCCCTGAGTTTGATAAACCTTGGGTGATCCACTTAAGGGAAACTTGCTGCTGCTCTACAAACCTCTGCACTTGGAGGCCCAACACTGTCTACAAGAACAGACGCGTGCGTAGACATCAAGCTCTTTTCTGGCGCCGTTGCCGGGGAGGTAAGGTAAAAGGTACTCACATTCTTTGGCTACTAAGTCTTTTAGTTGCTGGTGAGTGCTCGAAGTTATTTCCTTTAGATTCTGCAATTACATCTTTTTGTTTCTTGTTTTTATTTTCACTAGTTAGGCTTAATGGAAAATAAAGAGTTCTTTAGTCTTTTTCCTGAGTTTAGATATGAAGTGTTTGAAGAGAAAATTGAAAAACCTTTGGAGCTTAATTTGCATGCTAATAGTGATGTTAGTATGAATGCTTTGAACACCGTTATTGCTAATGCTATAGGAAAGTCTAAGCTTAGGGAAGCCGGTTTTGTTAAGCATAATATTTTTAGTTCCCCAGCTTTAGTGGAGAAAGTTTGCTCTGATGATATTTTATCTCCCCTATGTGATGTTCCTATGCCTGTTACCTATATTAGTGATCATGATTGGGAAAAGCACTCTACTTTTGATATTGAAAATCTTTTTGGTACCAATTCTAAGGTTAATAATTGTTGTACCATTAGTGCTATCCATGTTCCTTCTTATGATGATATGTTTGATGAGTATGCTTTGCGACATAGTAGTTCTCTAGCTTGTGATGATGGGTATAATATTTTCAGTTCACCTACTTTTGAGGAGAAAATTAGTTATGATTACAATATGCCTCCTGTTTTTGATGATTATGGTGATGAGAATAATTATTTTGTTAAATCTGCTCCTGCTATGATTGTTCATGTGGGTAGTATTAATTCTTTTATGCATGTGGCTCATGATAGGGATGCTTTATGTGATAGTTATATTGTTAATTCTATTCATGATGCTACTGAAAGTTATTATGAGAGAGGGAAACATGGTTTGATGGATCTCAACAATATTGAGTTTCCCCTCTTTATGTTGCAATTCTTGAAGTTGTACTTGTTTTGCCTTCCTATGCTTTTTGCTTTACGCTTTTATGACTTGTCTCTTTACAAGACTATTTTTCATAGGAAGTGGTTTCGATTTAAATGTGTTCCATACTTGCTTTTTGATGCTCTTTATTGCTTTAAGTTCCTATATGGCGCCTTTGCCTCAAGCTCTTATATGGCGGCCACATAAGCATCTTTGCAAATTACTGCGCCTAGCTCAAAGGCGTTAAAGAAAAGCACTCTTGGGAGATAACCCATTGTTTATTTTCAGTACTTTTTCTTTTATTTGAGTCCTGGAAGTTATTACTACTGTAATAACCGCTCCTTATCCTTTTTATTTCGTTTTTGTGCCAAGAGAAGCCTCTAATTTGAGTGAGGTAAGATTTGGGGATGTTGCTGCCCTGAAACAATTTTTGGTGCTGCACCGTAAAATTCGTGAAAATTCTATGTATATTTTTTTGGACCTGTGATTTCTTGTGCATATGCCCCAGGTTATATCCAAACTTTCATTAGTTGAACACTTTTTGATTTGAGCAACATAAAACCCTCTAAATATTCGACCTTTGTCAGCTGTTCTGTTTTGACAGATTTCTGCCAATATTTGTGTTTGCCGTTTTATCGCTTTCTTTTTGAGTTCTTTTGATCATGGAACTTTTGGGGAAGTTGCTACAGTAGTATATGCTTTATATGTGGTGGTTTTGTGTTGAAACTTGAAGCAAAAAGGGTTGATTCATTACTATGCTTACACTAATGTTGCTAATAGATTTGTGTTTAGTTTTGTATGAAGGAAGTTTTCAAGTGTAGGGATCGGAGAGTGATGAGATGAGTTGAAGAATGGACAAAAGCTCAAGCTTGGGGATGCCCATGCATCACCCCAAGAAATATCCAAGAAGTACAAGCGTAAAAGCTTGGGGATGCCCCCGAGGCACCCCCTTCTTCATCGGCAAAAATCAGGTCACCTTTCAAAACACTATATTTTTATTGCTTCATGCACTATGCGTTTTTCTTGGAGCGTCAATTGTTTTTGTTTTTAGTTTTCTTTTGCTTTGTTTGCTGCAATAAATGGTTGATCACATCATGTTGTTTTGGAGGGAGATGAACTCCGTTTTTCATTTGCCAAGAACACTCCGTTTTTTACTCAATTCGTTTCAACGAGTGTTCTCTTTTTCTGCTACTGCGTTTAGCTTGCATTTTTCACCTTGATTTTTGTTCAGATCTTGTTATATCTTTTCATCAAGGTGTATTTTTGCCTCTGATCTTTATTGGTTTTCATCAAAAGAGGTGCTTATAAAAAATTTGAATGGTGTTGGAAAAGAGAAAAAGCTTTATGCAAGAAAGTGGTACAAGAAGGAGCTTGTGTAGACTGCGGCTTAGGCTTTTGCATATCGTGCTTGATGTCTTTTTGATAGTATGCTTAGTGGTTTTTCTGTAGCATGACTTGTCTCAAATAACTGAGATTGCTAAATGAGCCTTTGAAAAAAATCTTGCGTTGTTTTTATTATATGGAAGCATTTATTTGGTTTCTCCTTTGATGCTTTATTTGGGTTGACTTGGCGCATGCTCACACATGTTAGACTCATACAAATTCGCCAATAGCCTCTATGATCATTTAGTTTTTGACTTTTGATGCCATCTTATGCTTCGTTTAATGTCGATTTGTCGCTTTGCATGATTATGGCCGTTATTGCTCTCTTAGTTGGTCGCTCCCAGTCTTTTGCTAGCCCTCATTTTGTACTGAGTATGAGCTCTACTCGTGCATCCAACTCCTAAAAACCAAGTTTGCCATTGTGTCCATTATAAATTCCTATGCATGGTATTTGTAAGCCATTCCAAGTAAATTTTCATGTGCTACCTTTGAAAAAACCTTCAAAACACTTCTCGTTTTGTGACATTGTTTTCAGCTCATGGGGACGTAGTGGTCGGATTTGCTATCTTCCATATTGCTTATTCCAAAAAGAAAAAAAAAAGAGAAAAAAGAAAAGAAAAAAGGCACTCCTCCATGGAATGTGAATGTTGGTGGGCACCCGATGGAATCGGTTAGCCATGGTTTGAGAAAGGAAAAAAGGTGGGGAGAAGTGCCTAGTTTTATAAAAAGAGCACAAAAGTGCCAATCTCTCTCTCAAAAACTTGCTTCATTTTTGTATGGAAGATAGTAAGAACCCCATTGCTAGTCATTGACAAAGACAACCACCTCTCAAAACCAATTTTTATCTCTCTGTTTTACAAATGAAAAGCTCTAGCACATGTTTAATCACTGCTTCCCTCTGCGAAGGGCCTTTCTTTTACTTTTATGTTGAGTCACCACCTTCTATCTTTATGCACCGTCTAAGAGAGCATAGTTGTCATTCTGAGTATAATGTGCATTGTCCCAAAGTTTATCATTGATTGATTCATGACTATGGTTTCACTTGTTCTTAAATTATTTGTATCTAGTCGCCCTCTTAAACTTGAAGGAGTCTTATGCATTTATGTTTTGCTATTCCATGAGGGACAAGCTGAAAACCATTTGTATGTTTTTCCTTATGATTTGAACACACGTTTGACTTTTATTGTTTCATTTTCATGATCTTTTGTTTGTGTTCTTTTTTATGTTATAACATGGTTGCTAAGTTTCTATTGTCAAGATTATATCTTTCATGCCCATGTTTTAAGTTCTTTTGATCCCAGCTCACAACGCTTACATATTTGATCAAGATTGTGTAGGTGCATGTCACCTCAAAAATTATTTCTTTTGTTATCACTTACCTACTCGAGGACGAGCAGGAGTTAAGCTTGGGGATGCTGATATGTCTCAAACGTATCTATAATTTTTTATGCTCCATGCTTGTTTTTACACCATTTGCCTAATGTTTCGTTACACTTCGTGGCACTTTTATGCATTTTCCGGAACTAACCTATTAACAAGTCGCCACAGTGCCAGTTCCCTGTTTTCTGCTGTTTTTGTGTTTCAGAAGTGATACACAGGAAATATTCTCAGAATTGGACGAAACAAGTTCCTGAAGTCTTATTTTCCCCGGAAGCTTCCAGAGATCCGAAGAGGCGAACGAGAGGGGCCACAGGCCAGCCTCACACTAGGCCGGCGCGGCCCTGGCCCTGGCCGCGCCGCCTAGGTGTGAGGAGGCCTGGGGCCACTCCTGACGACGCCCCTTCGCCTATATAAAGCCTCGGGACGGAAAACCCTAGGGGAGTCGGCGAAATTTCCAGAACAGTTCTGCAGCGCCGCCACCGTCGAAGCCAAATTTCGGGGGATAGAAGTCTATGTTCCGGCACCCTGCCAGGACAGGGAAGTGCCCCCGGAGCCATCTCCATCGGTCTCCATCGCCGTCTCCGCCATCTCCATCGACCTCACCGCCATCTCCATCAACCTTGCTGTCTCCTATGATGAGGAGGGAGTAGTTCATCCCTGGGGCTGAGGGCTCTACCGGTAGCTATGTGGTTCACCTCTCTCTCCCATGATGTGATCTTTATGTGATCGTGAGCTTTGTATCATGTTGAATAAGTAGATGTTACTCTTCTTCATTATGTGTACTCTAGTGTGTTATTAAAGTAATCTATTCCTCCTGCCATGGTGTAACGGTGACAGTGCGTGCATCGTGGTGGTACTTGGTCTAGGCTACGATTGTGATCTCTTATGGATTATGAGAATAATTATCACTATGATAGTATTGAAGTGATCTATTCCTCCTTTCATGGTGTAATGTTGACAGTGTGTGCACCGTGTTAGTACTTGGTCTAAGTTGCAATAATATTTATCTTGAGTTGTGATTTGATTTGGATATCTCTATGAGTGGTGTTTGTCAAGTACTTGATGAACTTTGAGGAGTGCTTCGTAGCCCTACGCAATGATTAGTGTTATTCAATAGGAGAGTAATTCAGAGTACTATAGTGAAGAGAAGTTATCTATTCGTTCAATTATGTTATATTTGTTGGGAGTGTGTCCACTAGTGAAAGTATGATCCCTAGGCCTTGTTTCCAAGCTTTGCACACCGTTTACTTACTATTTTGTTACATGTTTGCTTGCAGCGATATTTATTTCAGATCACATTTACTACTTATAATCATCACTACTACTTGTATTTCACTATCTCTTCGCCGAACTAGTGCACCTATACATCTGACAAGTGTATTGGGTGTGTTGGGGACACAAGAGACTTTCTGTATCGTAATTGCAGGGTTGTTTGAGAGGGATAGCTTTGACCTCTTCCTCCCTGAGTTCGATAAACCTTGGGTGATCCACTTAAGGGAAACTTGCTGCTGCTCTACAAACCTCTGCACTTGGAGGCCCAACACTGTCTACAAGAACAGACGCGTGCGTAGACATCAGCATCTGTCCAAGGGTGGAGGACAAAATGGTTCTACATCAAAGACCGCAAGGCCTCCCCTGAAGATGAATATGGTCTAGCCCCCTTCGACGCCTCCAAGGAGCTGAAGAAATTGGCATCGTGGGATTCGCCTCCCTCAGATGCTGAAATGGAACAGATTGCTCCCCTACTGACTCGCATTCAAGCTCTGAAAGGAGGTAAAGGAGGCGCATTGTCGGGTATTCAGCTCATGGCATTCTTTGTGCAACGTCGAGTTCAACCCCAGCAGCATCGCCTTACCAAACTTTGGAGCTACTCTGGCTTGGAGGATCCTTCTCGCATCTCTGAAGATCTAATAGAGAAGCAAGATGTCGACAAGCGAGTCAGGAGCCTCACCAAGCTCACCAAGGACCATGCGGTTGCTGAATTGGCCGATGGTTACTTCGACTCCGTGCATCCCCTACCCGAGGTATATATTTGTTTGCTTTTGTACACTTGTTGTCGAATTCATTTGTTTCGAGCTGGGTTTCTATTTGCCTCTGTTACTTTGCTGACTTGTTCGTGTGCAGGACCACCAATTCCTCGTTTCGTGCCCTCCTTTTCCAGAGGCAGGGCCTCTTCCGGCTGATCTGGCCTCTTCTGTATCTGAAGCCCCCGAGGCTGAAGAAAATCAGGACGGAGATGATGCCGAAGAATCAGAGAAAGACACCAGCTCATCGACATCGCCTCCTCCTACACTCTCTGAAGACACTGGTGCGGACAAGAAGAGGAAGCGTGTCGACGACTTTACTTCTTCGAGTACCTCTCTTCAGAGAACAGCGGCTGATAAAGCCCCTGTTCTATAAGAAGATATTGAATACTTCGACCTCCTTGCATCGTAAGTGTTCTTCGAGTTCTGCGATTGCACCGTACTTGTCCTTTTTCTTTCGTGTTGTACATAACTTGTTTCTTCTTGTAGTGATGACGAAGAGCCGCCAAAAGATACTACGGCTACTCCTTTGACTCCATCTGTAATTGCTGATGAGCCTTCTGCCCAAGAGACTGCGCCGAGGATCACCAGGGCTTCAGTCAAGAAGATTCCAGCGGCCCGAAGCCTCAAGCGCTCGAAAAAGGCCAAGGAAGCCGACGTTGCTCTTGAAGCCCATGAATCCGCGGTTTCCCCCGATGATGTGAGTAAATGTCCTTGCCTTGTTTTCCTTGCATAAACTATGCTCTTACGCGTCCTCTTTCCCAGGCATTGCTGAAGAGATTCGTCGCTTTGGGCACTGAATGTGCTGAGTACCTAAAGGTTGCTAAAGCTTCCGAAGGTGCACTCTTTATCCTATCTTTACTTTTCCTCTAAACTTCTTTTTTGCTGTTTATTTGACTTCCTTTTTTTCTTTGCTGGACTGCAGCTGCTCTAGCAACGGCCAATGCCCGTATTGCATCGCTGGAAGCCGAGCTCAGCGCTTCGCAGAAGGCCTATGATGTTGCGACCACCGCCAAAGCAAGCGCTGAGAAGTCGCAGAAGTCAGCGCTGGCTAAGGCGAAGAAAACGGAAAAAGCTTTGGCCGATGCTAGCAAAGAGCATTCTCAGCGAGAGCAAGCCGTGATAGAGCGTCTTCGCACGATGTCTGCTGCTGCTGGAGGTAAATACTCGCCTTGTCCTGTTCTTCGACTTCTGTTGCTTTCTTGCACTTGCTAATGCTTTCCTTTCCTTCTTTTCCCTTGTCCCCTTTGTTGTGCAGGATTTACCGGGGTTTCTTTGTCAACTCTGCAACCGGGCGATGATCCTCTGATGACCGCGGTTAACTTACTCGAAGCAAACTGGATATCTATCTAGGAGATCTTTGAGTTGGTGAGCCGCGTTCTGACGCGGATGTTCGTCGGGTTGTGGCCGAAGAAAAAGGTGGAGGTTTCGAAAGATGACTTGAAGAAACTTGCCAAAGCCTTCGATACGACTGAAGACCCCATCCTCCAGCTGAAGGGGCTTTCTCTGAAGCGTGGTGCTGAGGGTGCTATCGCACTTTCTTATGCACATGGTGCAGATGTCGACTGGGAGAAGGTGAGCTCTCCTCATGGCCGCACCCGCTCTGAGTTAAAGGCTTTCTTCGAGAAGGCGAAGAAGTTAGCGCCCACCCTGGTGTCAATTATTTCTCCTTCGGCGGCTTCCGCGACATCTACTGCACCAACTCCAGCGACGGAAGAACCCGCGCCTCCTTCAACTGTTGGCGATGAATTTACCATGCCTTCTTCTGCCACGGAGCAAAATGCTGAGGTGGCGTAGACTCGGCTTCTCTGTAGTTTTCAATTTCTGCTTTTGATGTAAAAACCTTTAGTCGCATGCAACCCGAGAACCTTAGTCAAAGGGTTTGCGTTTATGTAAATATGCTTCTTTTCTATGATATGTTGTGCTAGCCTCTGAAATGTTTCTCCTTTCTTTTCTTTTGACTTCCAGTCTATGCACACCAATGATCCTTTGAGTTGCGACCATGCTCCTTCTTCTGCCCGCGTGTTTGGCTCTAAGATTTCGTCACCTCCTCGCCGATGCTGCCAATGTGTGGAATATTCTTCAAGGATTTCCGATCTGGAGGCTCGCTTGACTTTGGCCAAACGCCAAGCACAGATGGCTATGGACAAAGCTAGCAAAGCTTGTGGTTTGACAAAGCAGATATCTATTCTTGACGATAAGGTGTCTAGCCTGATGGCGAAGATTGCGCATCATGAGGAATGCAACTCTTTTGTCCTTGGCATTATCGAGTCTGCCTGCGAGATGTTGCAATGTAAGATTCCTTTCGACTTATCCTTTTCATCTTTTGCCCCACTGTTGTTTTGTGATATCCTTTGCCATCATAGGCACTTGCTTGGATTTTGCTGCTGAAGATCGTCGGGTTACCGAGCGAAATACGGCTCTAGAAAAAATGTCAGCGGGTATTGAGACTTTGTGGTCTGATCCTCGACGCCGGAGTGCTATCGTATTGCTTCAGGACCGCGCCCAGCATATTGGCGAGTCAGTTGATGGTTGCCGAAGAGCTCTCATAACTATGCATTCTATTATGCTTCCTCGCAATCCTCTGCCTGGAAGTTTCCCACTGCTTCTCGATACTTTTAGATCCAGCCAGCGCATTCATCGATTGATAGAACTGAACTTAGTGGCAGGTGCCAATTTTGCTCTTGGGTGGATACGTAAGTGGCACCCAAGACTTAATTACAGCTCTATGTCCCTGAGTTTGGCTCCAGGTGGAGCTAGTCTGCGAGTGCATGTGGAGAATACCTTGCAGCCTGCTCGAAGGCTTATAGCTAAGCTGCTGCAAGTGGATGCCGCGTTTTTCCGCAAGTATCACTATTTAGATCCTTTAGGTGTAGATGATTCTGATAACCCGCTATTGTAATACTTGTGTATATGTGGAACGCGAGAGTTTCTTATTTCGCGACTGTATGTCCAAAATTTGTTCTCAGGGCATTTTTGTATGATTCGTGCGTTTGCCGCATTTTCCTTTTGAAAGACTCGTAAACTCGAATATGAGGAACGTTTTGTCTTTATTTATACTTGTAATGTAAGATACATGGGGTGACCCAAGAGATCCGGCCTATGACCTGTGTTCTGGATCTAGAGGGCATTGCCCCTGGGATAACTTGTGGCTTTTACAGCCTTATTCTTCTACTCTACTTTGTTGTCCTTGATGCTTATGCCATCGTGGCATTCTCTTCTTCTTCTGTAACTTTGTCTTCTCCTGATGCTTCAACTCATGGTTTCTTCATCTCTGGCTCCGCAGCACGTCCTTCTGGTAGCTTGACACCTTCCGTAGTCGTGCTTTTCACTTTCTCTGCATAGTTGGCTATCATGCCAAAGTTTTGCGCCATCTTGTGGAACTCCTTATCGCAGAGGTCTGAAACCTCGAAGCTTCCCTTTACTGTAATTATTCCCTTTGGTCCTGGTATCTTGAGTACTAGATATGTATAGTGAGGTACTGCCATGAATCGTGAAAACGCGGGTCGCCCGAGGATCGCGTGATACTGAGATGGCCAGTCCATGACCTCGAAGTCCAGCTTTTCTCTTCTGTAGTTTTGTCGGTTGCCGAAGCAAACATTGAGTGCTATCCGCCCTAGTGGATAATTGGCACTTCCTGGTACGATTCCATGGAAGGAACAATCTGTTGGCTTCAGGAACTCTAGTGATATATGCATTGCTCTGAGCGTTTTCGCGTATATCAAATTAATTCCGCTTCCTGCGTCCATAAATATTCTGTCGACATCGTATGTGCCGATTTGAGCTTTGAGTACCAAGGGTGCGTTCCCTGGCCGAGGTACTGTTATAGGGTGATCTTCCCTGTTGAACTCGATTGGTTGTTCTGACCAGTGTAGATATTCTGTTGTAGCTGGAGGTGAAGTGACTGCTAGATTGACTTATCGAGTAATACTCTTTTCCTCTTTGTTCGACTTGGGCACAGGTTGTATCATTGCTGTGATGTGTCCCTTAGATGGAACGTACCCTTCGTCGTCATCATGTCCCTGGTTTTGCTGGTCTTGTCCTTGAGGGGCTCCATTGTTCCCTTGTTGATTTGTGGGAGTTTTGTTGCTTCCTTCGTATCCTTGTCGCCTTGCTTCGGTTTTCTTGTTTAATGCTGCCTCTTGTAGCTTCAAGAATGTTGTGCAATCTTTCATTGCATGCCTGGATACTCGTTTTCCATCGACGAACGCTGAGTGTATATGACAAGGTCCATTTAGCATGTCTTCTGGCGACGGGTTATACTCTCTGGATTCTCTTGTGGGAAACTTTTTATAGTCCTCTTTTCCGTAGCTTCGATATCCTGAGCTTCTGCGATCATTCCCTTGGTAGCTGTTGTCCTTATATCCCGCGGCTACTTGGCTGTGGGAGCCGTAGTTGTCGTAATTGCGGGACCATCTTCTTTGACTTCCATATCTGTTTCTTCTATCGTCCTTTGGGGATCGCGTCTGCTTATTGTTGCATGCGTCTTCTCCATCTGCAAATCTGTTTGCTACGTCCATAAGGTCTGACACTGTTTTTGGCTTAATTCTGCCCATCTCTTCGACTAGGTCTCTTCGCCTTAATGCAATTATGAACGCATCTATTGCTCTTTCATCTGAAACTTCAACTGCTGAATTTTTGATAAGACTCCATCTTTGGATGTATGCCCGTAACATTTCGTCGCGTTGTTGCACACATGCTTTGACTTCTTCTATCGATGTCAGGCCGCTTGTATGTCGACCTGAAGTTGCTTGTGAATTGCTTTGTGAGGTCTTCCCAGCTTCCAATAGTTTCTTTCTCTAGTTTGCTCAACCATGACCTTGCTGTGCCGGTGAGGTGTAGTTGCAAACTTTGCATTGCTGTTTCTTTAGTTCCTCCCAATATTTGTACTACTTGCAGATAGTCTGAGAGCCATGATTGTGGTTCCTGTGATCCATCGTACTTTTGTTGATCATGAGGTAATTTGAACCCCTTGGGTACTGGTGTAGTGCGAACCCTGCGGGTAAAGCACGATGCTCCCATCTCCTTTTCGTCGTCTTCATAGTCGCGCTTTCCGTTTGGAGATCGAGATCTTCGGGTTCCTCCATGTTGTCTTGGTGATGGCGATCGAGATCGTGGATTACTACTTCTGTGCCGAGGACTATTGTGACGGCGAGGTGACCTTGGCTTGTGTGCTTCTTTATGGTGATACGCTTCCTCTCCTTTTGCTGATAGCTTGTGGCCCACCATGTTTAGTCTATTCAATGCTGCTCTATGCATATGTTCCCTAGGATCCCCTGGGCTTGGTCGAGTTGTAAGCAGATATGCTTGTGCTGCCACTAGTGCTGCTTCAGGGGTTTTTTGGTACGATGTTCCCCTGCTCGTCGACTGATAGGAAGGACGAGTCGAGGTTTTTGGAGATGCTTTGCCTTTCTGAGTACACGAGGTTTTCATACCTTGAACCATGTCGACGATTTCTCCTTGCGTTAGTGTCCGATGCGTCGCTTCGAGCTCTGCGAGCGGCGTTGCTGGCTGCGATGGCTGAGTCTTTTCTTTTTTGTATCTCTATTTTGTCCTTTGCTAATTGCTTTGCCTGCTTCCTTAGGGCATAGTGATACCCCAGGAGCATGTCCTTGCTGGAATTGGATGGTATTGGTGTGCCGTTTTCCACAGCTTCCCTTATTACTCTCCATTCATCGGCTGATAGTCGAATTTTTTTCCTGGTTGTGAGGGATTCTGTTGTTTGCCCTTCTGCTAGATGATTTGCTCCTCTGTCGATATTTGCTGGGTTTAGCACTGGATTGTTGTTTTCGTCGAATTCTTCTGAATTGTCTCCTACAATGGCGAGCACCTAACATTGTTTGCCGATGTTACTATGAAAGCTTGAGAAGATCGAGTCACCATCTTGAGAAAGCTCTAACCCTGTCTTCCATGTATCTGTTGACTTGTCTGAGATATCGTCGAGGCAGATCATGAGATCTTTGAGTTGGACCCCTACGTCGAAATCTTCCATTGCTTCGTCGTCTTCTGTGATTTTTCCTTTTCGCACTTCTCCTAAGCTGACCGGCGAGTTTACCTCGCTGGAAGAGCCTTCAGAATATTCCATCATTGCTACTGTTTCGGGCTCACTTGCCGATGGATCTTGTTTCGTCGGATCTGAAAGGCGAGATGAACCCGATGGCCCGATGAAGATGCTTAAACTTCCGATTGTCAACTCCATCTCTTGATTTTCGTCGACTTCTGCCCTGCTGTTGGCTAAAAGCGAAAAAGCCGTCGAATTCATGATTCCAACGCCCAAGGTCCCCACGGTCGGCGCCAATTGACGAGGGTTAACTCGACAAATGTCCTGGATGAAGAACTTAGGATCGGGGAGATAGGGCGTCGGATGAACTCGGAGGTAAGGTTAGTCGAAATAGGTGTATATCAAAAGTAAACTTGGATGTTGAACCTGGCTTGCTTTCAATCTGGCCTACACCATCCCCTCCTGGCCCCTATATATAGGTGGCCAGGTCTCAAGGATCGGGTAGGATCCGATATAGATTACAATATCGACATACGGTAAGGACTCGTATCTCGACTATCATTACAATTGGGCCTAGCTTAACGGGCCTCAGGGGTACTCAACTAACGGGCTCTATTAGCTATACCCTTGTCACACGCCATCTCTTTTTCGACCATAGCCAGATCCCATCTGCGCACCATTGTAACAGCTCCAATTATACAAGCAATACAAGATCAGACAAGCAGAATGTAGATCTTTACCCTCCGGGGGCCGAACCTGGGTAAATTCGTGTGTACCCCTGTTTCTGTCTGAAGCCGTCGAATCCGCTAAGAGCCCACATATGCTCCATGAATCGAAAGCCCTCAAGCATGGGCATTGCCGGGTTAAAACCTCGTCATTCACGTTTTGGAAAACACCATCAAGTTCACGCTCACGTTTTCTAAAACATGATCGATGTCGCCACCTTAGCCCGGACGCACGGTCATAAGTACGGAGTACCTTAAAACCACCTATCAGATGTGTCCCGAATTGAGCACCCATCGCGTGTGAAGCGTCCCAAGCCTGGCTATGCATGCATGTGTATGTGGGAAAGAAGAAGGGAGTCGAAACCATGGACGCTATACCGTAATACCGTCATAACCGTAGATCTTTAACTAGAATCAAACTATAGTTTATGCTAGCCATTTGGGTGTGTGTTTAAGAAAATAAACGATGGTTGTTTGATGAATTTTCGTAACAAAATGTCCAAATATTTTTAGTAAGTCGATTGTTTGATGAATTATTTTAACGAAAAGTCATCATAATATAAATATGGGATAAGTAACACAGCTCTTGTCTATAATGTGTGGGTCCCATGAGATGCAGAATGTTCAGGTAACGATATTATGGGACACTGGACTCATTTTATAGAGTTCATCATGTACATTACAATGGTGCTAAACAGATAACAATTATGGTAAAGTGTTTAAGGAATTATGATATCCTAAAGTCCTGAAACGTGCAATTGAACTAGCTAGTAGTGTTTTGAGCATTCACCACATCGACTACAACTACAAGCATCCATGATCTGCTAAACGGATTACATCCATCACCAGCACCAGGTCATGTGCATGCATGTGTACGTGAGTTTATGTC
The DNA here is from genome assembly GCA_007115705.1 of Dactylis glomerata. Taxonomy (NCBI): domain Eukaryota; kingdom Viridiplantae; phylum Streptophyta; class Magnoliopsida; order Poales; family Poaceae; genus Dactylis; species Dactylis glomerata. The sequence continues at coordinate 306,165 of QXEO01000805.1, forward strand.
GCTGGCGAAAACAAATAGGAGTGGTATGGTAAGTCCGTATATTATACGTACACTGACTTTATGGATGACGTGATGTCGACAGGGGCCGGGTCACGATCCGCTCGAATCGATGCAGGGAAGAAGTGGATTCTGCCACGCTACGGAGCACGGCGCCGCAGACTAACATGTCGCGCCATGTGAAGTGGGGCCGCACGATTTGATATGGGATAGGTTTGTTCAACATGACAGCTGTGTCGCGTCACAATAAAAGACGCCGCAGAGCGCCATAAAAAAGGGTTAGTCTAGTAAAATAGTTTCGTCGAAGGTTTATTTTTTAAATTTGTTTGAAGTTTAGGTTTCAGCGACATGGTTGCTCGATTTTTTCAAGGGCTGGGCGAGATTAGGAAGCCTTTTTAACACAGGGATGCGAGCTTTTTTAACATAGTCTGGGTCGTGGCAACGAGGGGAGGTGAGGATTTATACAGTGATGACGAATTGACGATGAGCACTGGTGGATAGAAGGTTTGGAGCGTGCTCATCTGTTCTCGAAGTTACCAGAATCTCGAAGGAGCTAATTATGGAACGGTATGGCGATGGCGGACGGAGATCCAGTGACTTTACTACATGAAGTCACCATTGCACTTTACCCATCTCAGTGTCATCCGATCAAGATCCAACGCACCTGGTTGATCTAAAATTTATTCTCAAATTTCAAACTCTACAGAAAAAATTGAAAAAATTACAGTAAATCACATACATTCTATTTAGTATTCTTGGAAAGTTACGATTTATTTAGATAAGTATATTACGATTAAATAGCCTTTTTATGTTTTGCACTAAAAATCAAGTAAATCATAAACCTATAGTTCAAATAAATGAAACTTTCCCAAAATACTCAAGAAAACATATATTATTTACTGTAATTTTTTCAATTTTTTCTGAGGAGTTTGAAATTTGAGTTCAAGTTTTAAATTAATTGTATGCGTTGGATCTTGATCGGACGACAGTGGGGAGGGTAAAGTGCAATGGTGACTTTACATAGTAAAGTCACTGGATCTCAGTCCGGCAATGGCTGGGATGGAATCGGGCTAGCCAGTGTAAACGGGAAGTTTCTGGTGCTTTCTGGCCCTTTCTAGGCCTGCTGGGTATCGTCACTTCTACTTTCTGGGCCTAGTGGGCGCGGTGAAATTTTAATCGTCTTTCTTCAACCAAATTGATGAGAAGTCTGGTGATCCCTAGTCATCGCCCGTTGTGATAGATTTTAGCTTTACGCACACCCTTTCCATCCTATTGGGCCGGCCCGATAACAGTTTCAGATTTTTGGTTTTTTTCAATTTCAGGAACCTTCTAGAATATTTTGATCGGGTTTTCACAGGTTCTAGTCGGTTTTATGTCTGTGAGTCGATTTTCCTCAGTTTTCCAGTTTTAGTTTTCTGTTTTATTTTTTATTTTCGTTTTTCGAATTTGAACAGATTTTCAAAATTGAACTTAAAAAAAAATCAAATTTTGAACCGTTTTAAATTTGAACAATTTTGAATGTAAACAAAATTGAGTTTGAACAAATTTGAATCTAAGCAAAATCAAGTTTGAACAAATTTGAATTTGAACAAATTCGAGTTCGAACAAATTTGAATTTGAACAAATTCGAGTTTGAACATATTTTTGAATTTAAACATGAAATTCGAAATTGAACAGATTTTGAATTGAACAAGTTTTAATCTGAACAGTTTTTCAAAATAATTTTTTTGATTCACATACGGGAATGACCGAACGAACACTGCGGGGCGACAAAACAGTAAATGGGCCAGGCCCACGAACCACCGGGAGAACGACGTCGTGGGCGTAAATGTGAAAATCGACACACAGAGCGCCGACTAGGCGCACCCGAGAAGTCGCTCCCTCACAAAAATATTTTTTAACATAAACTAGCAAGGTGGGCCTCGCAAATTTGAGGGCATCATCTTTAGTTTATTGAATATGTTCACCAAATAAACTTATGTTTTCAAATCCCTCAAATAAAACTCAAACATGGAATTCTAAATCAAAGTATGTTTGATGCCACAATTATCATGCTAGGTACATTTGTGGAAGTATTCTGATTCATGTTAATTTTTCATAGTTATGATATTTGCAAAAATGCCATGCCAGATATTCTCAAATGTTGGACCAGTTGGTGGGTACAATAGAACAAAATATTTCATTCGGTGGCCTTTCATTGAGCACTTAGCTATCAAGTTAGAGTAGACCATGATAGCATAGCATCCACTGGAGTAATCCATAAGAGCGGAAGCACATCAATCTACTCGTACATGCGGTCTGGCGACTCTGGAGGCGACTCCCATGGCGACGACTGTGGCTCGTCATCGGGCGCCCAGATCGGCTCGTCATCGATCGGCAAGGACGATCAGAGGGCTGGGCGGTCTAGGGAGGCTCTCTCCAGCCGGTTCTGGGTGCTCGCCGAGGCATCTTCCGACGATGAAGAGCCTCAGCCGGATTCTCCTAGAAGCCGACGGGAAAGGTACGTGTGTAATTCCATTGACACTAACGTTGATTCTTCGACCTCTGCTAGGCAAGCAAGGCGGGAGCACAAACGGAATTTGCAGCGGTGGGCGGCTAGGGAGCTCGCCATCTCACCTCCGGCAACGCCAGTGTTGTCGTCGGGTGGACATCTGCGTTCATCATCGTCAGAAAAAAAGCTCCCTGTGCTTTCTCCTACAACATTCTTCCTTGACCATTTTGATGCAAACGAGTGGATCGCAGTCACACGCAGAGAAAGAAAGAGAAGTGTAGAGGGAGGCCAGCGGCGTTTTCCGGCGAGGCGGTTGCCGTCGCCGACAAAGGTCTATTCTCGTCGGAGAAATTTTGATTCAAAAAGTTTCGAAAAAGGCGTAATCTCAGGGCACAAGGCCCATAATGACTCCGTTTTATTTAAAGCAGGCCAAAAAAATCACAAGGATTTTGGGCCTTTTTTGGAATCAAAAGAAAAAAGGACAGGACCTTTATTTTCTTTTGTGCGTGGAGTACTAGGGTTTCGGGAAGATCGATCCAATCAATCCTCTTTTCCATCTTCTGCTCATTTATGTCCTCTCTGTGGTCTGCTGATGGCTGGTCGAGGGACTCGGCCACCTGGCCCGCCGGCGGGGGGTTTTCAGCAAGGAGGAGGGCCCTTCCATCCTCCATCATCTAGGGTTCCTCCACAATACCCTGTGGCTCCTCCTCGGGGCGGCGGGAGCGGCTGGCAGGATTCCTATGGTGGTCGCGGCGGAGGAGGTAGAGATTCTTTCAGATACAACCAAGGAGGATACGGTGGAGAAGGAAGTGGGGCTAGTAATGATCAAGGAGGAGAATTCAATGGAAATTTCGGTAACTTCAATCAAGGTTACTATGATGGTGGTTATGGGCAAGGGTATGGATACGGTGGCAATCAAGGCTACCGGCGTCCGTATTTTAATCGAAATAATGGTGGTAGAGGAGGATATTATGGTGGTAGCGGAGGGCGAAACAAGTTTGTCCGTAAGAATGATGTTGGGAGTGAGGGCTAGAAGGACTCTTCCAATGTTGAGGGCACCTCGGTTGCCGCCAAGGGTGCTGAAGAGGGTTCTGCTACCACGTCGATCCAAGCTAGGGCACAAGGCAACTCGGCTTCTGATCAGCACATGGCAGCGGGTTCTGCTACTGCAGCCAATAAAGGTAAAAAAGAAAAATGTTTTAGATGTAATCTGCCAGCAGATCATGTTGGGACAGAGTGTACTACAGTTTTGTGCATATATTGTGACTCTGCATTGCACAAGAATGAGGAGTGCCATTTATTAGCAATGCCAAAGCCATCTGCAATGATGTACGATTTTTGTAGAGATGATCTTATGTGGTTTGAGATACCAAAGTCTAAGGATCTTAGACTAAAGAATACCAGCGGAAAAGTTTGTCGAATTAGAGTATCAGGAGGTTCTATGACCACACAAGCGGTGATCACAGAGCTAGAAATTTTAGTTCCTGGCAACAAGCAGTGGGATATTGAAGCAATGGGTAGCGGCATTTTTAAAGTCATTCTTCCATCCAAATCTGACATGGCAAGGCTAAGGAAGGTGAAAGACCTCGAGGTTGATTCGGATAGGAAAATGTTTTTTGAGGATTGGTCATCCAAGCATGTTGACAAATGGGGTCTGTACGATATTTGGGTAAGGATAAAAGGGTGTCCAGAAACACTTTGTCGGGATTACTTGGCTCTTTTTGCTATTGGGTCTCTTATTGGCAAGGCAACATAGATAGACATGAATTTTACAAGAGAACATGGGGTGGTTAGAGCAAGGATAGATTGTGCCAATCCTCAAGCGATTCCTCCACGTCTTGACCACTTTTATGATGGTGAGGGTTTTGCGGTTTACTTTGAAGTTGAAGCTCCGGACGGGTCTATTGTTCCAGCAGGGGAGTTCGATATTGGGGATGGAGAGAATGATGACAAGGGTAATCCCGCAGATCCAAATAATGGCAGCAATTTTGGGAACAAAAGTCCTCATGGTGATATTATTTCTGAGGATGATCCTTCCCTGACCTCGGACGAAAATAAATCTTCGAGTGATACAAAGGGTGATGAGATGCAACAAGACATGGTGGAGGTGCTTTCTTCAGTTCAGGTGGGAAAGATTGCAGTGTCATATCGCTCTCCAGTCAAACCTATGTCCAGCAACATTACTGCTCAAAAACACCAAAGTGTGCCATCCAAGAGATGGTATACGATGGTCGAAGAAGAGGAGAGGTTAGAGGGAGGGTCAGCTCCTCCACATTTTTCTAGCACCCAACAAGATGGGGGGCAGAGCATATCTGGTCCGCTGCAGCATCTCTCGGCAGCAACTGGTTCTGGGCAGATTTCCAAGCCGCAGCATCCTGCCGCGGCAGAGAAATTGAAAGAAATGCTGTCGCGGCAGTAGTCTATGTTGGTTAAGTAGCACCCCTCTAGCTCTGCCACGATAGAGTCTGCTGCTATTTCGCTACCGGGTGAACCGTGTCAGTCTGATCCTTCTCCGAACCCAGATTCGCCTAAGCTCAGGTGTAACATGGACACAAGGTCGAAACGTTCACCTCCTCCTTCTGCCGTGATGGTGTCTCCTTCCAAACTCTCTACACCAATCAAGCGGACCTCGAAGGTGGGAACAGGAGCATTTTTGGGGGGAGTTTATTCTGTTAAAGAAGTGGTTGCCTTTGGAGGTATTGAAGATGCTTCCGCTTGGGGAATTCGATCAAGCGAACGCATCCGGGCTCAACCTAATGCGGATCTCTCTCAATTGGAACGTGCGCAGCAACAAGCTTCTGCTCGCGACCCATTTCACTACTCAGGTACAAAAATCTTACCGCATTTTACTATTGCTTCTTTCTCTGATGAAGTTATTTTGTCTAGAGCAAATAAATTAGGCATGTCTTTGGGTAATTCGAATGGTCAAATCTCCGAATCCATAAAATTGCTAAAAGAAACTGACGTGGCTCGTACGTTGTTCATGCTAAATCGTAAAGAAGAAAAGATAAGTGAGAAATAAGAGTTTCATATAACTAATTTGATAGATGAAGCAGATAAACTATGCGATGACCTTGTGGAGGAAAATGATTTTCAAACAGAGGATCACAAGGAGACTCTGATTGTTCCTAAGACGCCAGTTAAAATCAACAAAAGAAAGCCTAAGGAAGTTAAAGTGGCTACCAGACATACTGCTGGACTTAGGAAAAAACTACTATGAAGGGTTGCATTTGGAATAGTGACGGATTTGGTGATTATGCGAAGCACTTTTTTGTTCATGAAACCATAAGGGAACACAAGCTTAATTTTTTTGCCATTTTAGAAACAGGTAGATCAAATTTCTCTTCACCTTTCTTAAATCATTTGTCGGGGGGACTCGATTTTATTTGGTACTGCTTGCCTCCACAAGGGAGATCGGGTGGTAGTTTAGTTGGGATCAATTCGACAAGCTTAACAGTTAATAATGTTTCTAATGGCGATTTTTGCATTAAGTTACAATTAAAATCCAAGGTTGATGGGTTTGAATGGATTTTGGTCCCAGTCTATGGGGCAGCGCAAGATGAAAAGAAACCAGATTTCTTGGCAGAGCTAGTTAGAACTTGTGATAATGAACCCTTGCCTTTACTTATAGGAGGAGACTTTAATATTTTGCACCGCAAAGAAGATAAGAATAATGACAACTTCAATGGTAGATGGCCTTTCATGTTCAATGCAATTATAGAAAGTTTAGATCTGCGAGAAATTATGCTTTCTGGGCGACATATACTTGGGCAAATCGTCGGGATAATCCAACTTTTGAGAAGTTAGATAGGGTTCTGGCTAGTGTAGAATGGGAAAACAAGATTCCCATGGTATCGGTCAGAGCTCTAACAAGAACAGGCTCTGGTCATACCCCTCTGTTTATAGATTCAGGTGAACAAGATCACCTTGGAAACAAATCACATTTCTCATTTGAACTATCATGGATCGGACAAGAGGGATTTTATGATCTAGTGCAAAGAGAATGGATTGTTGCTGGTTCAAATATTAACGCTATGTAAAATTGGCAAAGCAAAATTAGACACCTTAGAAGCTATCTTCGAGGGTGGGCTAAGAATCGCAGTAGTCTTTATAAGACAGAGAAAGCTCATCTATTAAATATAATTGACACTTTGGACACCAAGGCCAAAATCTCCCCTTTAGATAATGGCGAGCGTAGAATTTTGCGAAATGCGAATGATGAATTAGCAAAGCTTAGAAGAGATGAGGAAACTAAGTGGACACAACGAGCGAAAGTTAAGCATATTCAACAGCGAGGGAACAACACAAAATATTTCCATCTTATCGCAAATGGTAAGCACATACGAAAGAAAAAATTTCAACTTGAACAAGAGGAAGGTACTATAGTTGGACAAGACAACTTAAGGACCTATATTTCTGAATATTATAAGAATTTGTTTGGTGATCCTACTCCTAATCATTTCCGTATGATAGAATCTGAATATAATGATATACCTCAACTATCCAACGAAGAAAATAGGATCTTCACGGCGGACTTTACGGAAAAAGAGGTTCATGAGGCAATCTTACAAATGGAGAAAAATAAGGCGCCCAGTCCGGATGGTTTTCCGGCGGAATTTTACCAAAATTTTTGGGATGTGATCAAAGTAGACCTTATGGCCATGTTTTTGGCGTTCCAAAGAAATGAGCTACCTCTTTTTCATCTAAATTTTGGAACAATTATTTTATTACCTAAGAAAGAGAATGCCATTCAGATCCAACAATACCGACCGATTTGTTTACTTAATGTGAGTTTCAAGACATTCACGAAAGTGGGTACTAATAGAGTCGCAAAGGTTGCACATTCTGTAGTTCGACCCACTCAAACCGCTTTCATGTCGGGGTGCCATATTCTTGAAGGTGTGGTAGTTTTACATGAGACCATTCATGAAATCCATAGAAAGAAATTAGATGGTGTTCTCTTTAAAATTGATTTCGAAAAGGCGTATGATAAAGTATGTTGGGATTTTTGCAACAAGCGCTAACAATGAAAGGTTTCGATCCTAAGTGGTGTAGATGGATACAAGAATTCATCTCACGTGGATGTGTTGGAATTAGAGTTAACGAGGACATTGGCCACTATTTTCAAACTAGGAAAGGTTTACGACAAGGTGACCCTTTGTCACCAATCTTGTTCAACATCGTTGCCGATATGCTAGCTATTATTATCAATCGTGCAAAAGAGGATGGTCAAGTAAATGGTTTGATCCCGCATTTAGTTGATGGAGGTGTCTCAATTCTATAGTATGCAGATGACACTATTATTTTTTTAGATCATGATTTAGAAAAAGCTCTGAACATGAAATTAATCCTTTGCATTTTTTAACAACTCTCTGGACTGAAAATCAACTTTCATAAAAGTGAAATCTTCTGTTTTGGTAAAGCTAAAGAAGAGGAAGAACAGTATAAGATTGTATTTGGATGCGAATCTGGAACACTACCGTTCAAGTACTTGGGGATTCCGTTTCACTTCCGAAGGTTAAAAAATGGCGAGTGGAAACCGGTAGAAGATAGGTGATACGTCCATTTTGCATCACTATTTTGTATCATAATTTATTGTTATTCATTGATATATTTCATATTTAGAGATGATACTTATGTTGTTTCCTCTGTTTTTACATGTTTGATGATCATTGGAGGAATTGCTGCCGGAGTCAGGATTCTGCTGAAAAAAGGACCGTCAAGGCACCATATTTCGAAGATCAGGAAAATTCCAGAAAAATACCAGAAAATTATATTTTACCAGAAGACTGAAGAAGCCAGAAAGAGAAGGCGAGAGGGGCCACAGGGCAGCCTCACCACCAGGGGGCGTGGCCCAGCCCCTGGCCGCGCCCACCTGTGGTGAGAGCCCCCTGGCCCACTTCTGCCATCGCCCCTTCGCGTATTTTATCGTCCCCGGAAACCTAAGTCAGGAGGGGGGGCTCAGAGATAGACACCGCCGCCTCAGCGGGGCGGAAAACACTAGAGAGAGAAAAGCTCTCCGGCAGGCAGAAATCTGCCGGGGAAATTCCTTCCCAGAGAGGGGAGATCGTCGCCATCGTCATCACCATCACACCGGACTTCATCGGGATCATCATCATCATCATCTCCATCACCAGCACCTTCATCTCCACCATCACCACGCCATCCCGCTGTAACATCTTGAGTTGGATCTTGTTAAATTCTTAGGGGAAACTTTCCTGGTGTTGATTACTCTTGTGGTTGATGCTATTGAGTGAAACCGCTGAATTAAGGTTTATGTTCAGATTGTTATTTACCATTATTTCACCTCTAATCATGATCCATATGATGTCTTGTGAGTAGTTCGTTTAGTTCTTGAGGACATGGGAGAAGTCAAGTCGTTATTAGTGGAATTATGTTGAGTAATATTTAATGGTTTGATATTTATTTGTTGTGGTGCTATTTCACTAGTGGTGTCATGTGAACGTCGACTACATGATACTTCACCATTTATGGGCCTAGTGAGATGCATTGTGTATTTGGCTACCAATTGTGGGGTTGCTGGAGTGATAGAAACCTAAACCTCCGTTGGGAAACCATTACACCAGGGAGCGTATGATCTTAGAGTTTAAGGCTATGGTTAGATTTATCTTAATTACTTTCTTGTATTTGCAGATGCTTGCAAGGGGTATAATCACAAGTGTGTATTTATCCTAGTAAGGGTAGTGCGCTAGCACAGGTTCACCCCCATAACACTTATCAAACCAGTAAAGATTATTTAGCGGTATGAAGCGAAAGCACTTGACAGAAACTCCCGTGTGTCCTTGAGAACGTTTAGTTATCATAAGTTACACAACCGGCTTGTCCTTTGCTCTAGAAAGGATTGGGCCACTTGCTGCAATTATTATTACTGTCTCTTATTTACTCGCACTTTATTTACTCGCATTACCAAATACCCCTGAAAACCCGTTTGCCAGTATTTATAGTGAATCCTTGATCAAAACCACTTGTCAATACCTTCTGCTCCTCGTTGGATTACTCTTATTTATCGAAAGTATTACGATACACCCCCTATACTTGTGGGTCATCAAGACTATTTTCTGGTGCCGTTGCCGGGGAGTGAAGCGCTATTGAAGAGTGGAATTGTTAAAGGTAACCGTCGCTGTGAGTATTGTTTTTATTTCTGTCTTTTATTTTTACTATATCTTGCTATGGAGAGTTCTCCATTTGGTTTCCTATTCGGGAACACTACTACCACTGCTGCACATGTGGATAAACCACCACCACCACCACCTGCTTAATTAGATCCTTTTAAAATACCTATGAAAATTGTTGAGTGTGTTATGGATAACTGCTATTCAGGAGATGGAACTGTCCATCCGGGTGATCACTTACTATTTATACATGAACTATGCGAGTTGTTCAAGTGTGCAGGTATTTTGCCGAGCCAGGTCAAGAGGAAGCTATTCTCTTTATCACTGAAAGGCCGAGCTGAGGAGTGGTATCGGCTGCTTAAAGATGGTCCATCTATTGCTTGGGAGGAAATTGTGCCTCTCTTTTATTCCAAGTTTTATCCTCCAAGTGAAATTCATAAAGATCGTAATCGGATATATAACTTTTGGCCTCATGATGGAGAAAGTATTGCCCAAGCGTGGGGGAGATTGAAGTTACTAATGCTCAAATGCCCCATTCATGAGATCCCCAATAATATTGTTATTGATAATTTTTATGCGAGGCTTACTCTTCTTGATAAGGATTATTTGGATGCTTCTTGTTTTGGATCATTTACTCATACGAAAGAAGACGCTAAGTGGAAGCTTCTTGACCGTATCCAAGAGAATGTTGAAGGATGGGAAAATGACAAAGGTAGGAAGTTAGGTATAAATTATGATTATGAATGCATTAAAACTTTTATGGGAACCGATGACTTTCAGAATGTTAGCACTGCTTATGGTCTTGATTCTCAAATACTTGCTAACTGTTTTAAGGCCTTTGCCTCTTATCTTGATGTTCCAAAGAAAGATTGGAACAAATATCATGCGCCTTATAAAGATTTCATTAGTCATGTTCCTGCTGCAGCTACTGAAGTTTGTACTGTTGATAGCATTGTGCCTGAACCTTATTTTGAGAAGACACCTTTCCCTGCTAAGGTAAAAGAGTATTCTACTTTGGTAAGTGTGTCTAATAAAAGTACTAAGAAAGCTGTAGAGCCTGATGAGCAAATTACTATTAAGTCTCCTGTAGCTATATTGAAGGACCTTGTTACTAAAGATGTAGGGGGTGAATATGTTCTCTTTTGTGAAGATGCTACTAACATTATTTCACATCCTAATTGGCGTAGGAAAACAAGTGTTCCTGTTATTTCTGTCAGGATTGGAGATCACTGCTATTATGGTTTATGTGACATTGGTGCGAGTTCAAGTGCCATTTCTTTGAAGCTTTACAAAGAAATTATGCATGAGATTGGCTCTTGTGAACTAGAAGATATTGATGTGGTTGTTCAGCTTGCTAACAGAGAGACTGTTTGGCCTCTTGGTATTGTTCGAGATGTAGAAGTTCTATGCGGTAAAACTAAATATCCCACTAATTTTCTAGTACTGGGTAAGGTAGCTAGTAAAACTTGTCCTATTATTTTTGGTAGACCCTTTTTGAATACCTGCGGCGCTATGATAGACTGTAAGAAGGAGAATTTTTTTACTAAGTTTAATGGAGAATCTTATGAGTTTAATTTTTCTAAGTTTGCTAAGACTTCTTATGAAAATGAAATGCCTAATGAAAATTTTCGAGTTGAACAGCTTGCTTCTATTGCTCTTGCTCCTAATAATGCTTTGCAGCAATTCATGGAAGATCATGAAAGTGATGTTTTCAGGAAGGAAAGAGAAGAGATTGACGATATTTTTCTTCGTCAACAACCGCTGATTAAGCACAATTTACCTGTGGAGGATCTTGGTACCACTTTGCCACCCAAGGAAGATCCTATTTTTGAATTAAAACCTTTACCTGATGATCTTAAATATGCTTATATAGATGATAAGAAAATATATCCTGTTATTATCAGTTCTAAGCTTTCAGGAAAGGAAGAAGAAAGGTTATTGGAGATATTAAGGAAACATCGAGGAGCTATGGGATATACTCTTGATGATTTAAAAGGGATTTGCCCCACTTTATGTCAGCATGCTATTAATATGGAGGAAGACGCGAAGCCAGTTGTGGAACATCAGCGCCGCTTAATTCCCAAGATGAAGGATATGGTAAGAAATGAGGTATTGAAGCTCCTTGATGCTGGTATTATTTATCCTATTGCTGATAGTAGATGGGTTAGTCCTATTCATTGTGTTCCTAAGAAATGAGGTATGACTATCGTGCCTAATGAGAATAACGAGCTTATTCCTCAAAGGGTAGTAGTTGGGTATAGGATGTGCATTGACTATAGAAAAGTTAACAAGGTTACTAAGAAAGATCATTATCCTTTACCGTTTATAGATCAGATGCTAGAGAGGTTGTCTAAGAAGACGCACTTTTGTTTTCTGGATGGTTACTCTGGTTTCTCTCAGATTGCTGTTAAAAGGGAAGATCAAGAGAAAACTACTTTTACTTGTCCTTATGGAACTTATGCTTATAGACATATGCCGTTTGGTTTATGCAATGCTCCTGCTACTTTTCAAAGATGCATGTCTGCTATTTTTCATGGTTTTTGTGAAGAAATTGTGGAGGTTTTCATGGACGATTTTTCCGTCTATGGAACTTCTTTTGATAATTGTTTGCACGATCTTGATAAAGTTTTGCAGAGGTGTGAAGAAACTAACCTTGTTCTTAATTGGGAGAAATGCCACTTTATGGTGAATGAAGGAATTGTCCTTGGACATAAAATTTCTGAAAGAGGTATTGAAGTTGACAGAGCAAAAGTTGAGGCAATTGAGAAAATGCCCTGTCCCAGAGATGTTAAAGGTATTCATAGTATTCTTGGTCATGTTGGTTTCTATAGGAGGTTTATTAAAGATTTCTCTAAGATTTCAAAGCCTCTTACTAATCTTCTTCAAAAAGATGTACCATTTGTCTTTGATGATGATTGTAAGGAAGCTTTTGAAACTCTTAAGAAGGCTTTAACTACTGCTCCTATTGTTCAACCACCTGATTGGAATTTACCCTTTGAAATTATGTGTGATGCTAGTGATTTTGCTGTTGGTGCTGTTCTTGGACAACGCGTAGACAATAAGTTGAATGTTATTCATTATGCTAGTAAGACTCTTGATGCTGCTCAGAAGAATTATGCTACTACTGAGAAAGAGTTTCTTGCTGTTGTTTTTGCATGTGATAAGTTTAGATCTTATATTGTTGATTCTAAAGTTACTATTCATATTGATCACGCTGCTATTAGATATCTTATGTCTAAGAAGGATGCTAAGCCTAGGCTTATTAGATGGGTGTTGCTTTTACAAGAGTTTGATCTGCATATTGTAGATAGGAAAGGTGCTGAAAATCCTGTAGCTGACAACTTGTCTAGATTGGAAATCATTTCTTTTGATCCTATTCCTGTTAATGATAGTTTTCCAAATGAACAGTTAGCCTCAATAAATGTAACTTTGCGAGACCTTCCTTGGTATGCTGATTATGCTAACTTTATTGTTTCCAAGTATTTGCCTCCAACTTTTATAGCTCAGCAAAGAAGAAAGTTCTTTTATGATTTGAGGCATTACTTTTGGGATGACCCACACTTATATAAAGAAGGAGTTGATGCTATTATGCAAAGATGCGTACCGGAATATGAGCAACAAGAAATATTAAGAAAATGCCATGGAAGCGCTTATGGAGGACATCATGCTGGAGATAGAACCGCAAAAAGGTTCTACAATTAGGTTTTTATTGGCCAACCCTTTTTAAAGATGCTAGAAGGTATGTTTTATCTTGTGATGAATGTCAAAGAGTTGGTAATATTTCTAGACGAAATGAAATGCCTATGAGTTACACTCTTGTTATTGGACCATTTGATTGTTGGGGATTTGACTTTATGGGTCCTTTTCCTCCTTCAAAAGGCTATACTCACATACTTGTTGCTGTTGATTATGTTACTAAGTGGGTAGAAGCCATACCTACAAAGAGTGCCGATGGTGAGACTTTGTTAAAAAATGCTTAAAGACGTTATTTTTCCTAGGTTTGGTGTGCCTAGATATCTTATGACTGACGGAGGTTCTCATTTTATTCACGGTGGTTTTAGAAAAACTCTTGCTAGATATGACGTTAATCATAGAATTGCTTCTGCTTATCATCCCCAAACTAGTGGGCATGTAGAGCTTTCAAATAGAGAGATCAAGTCTATCTTGCAGAAGACTGTCAATAGATCTAGGAAAAACTGGGCTAGCAAGTTAAATGATGCTTTTATGGGCTTATAGAACTGCTTATAAGAACCCCATGAGCATGTCTCCTTACAAAATGGTTTACGGAAAAGCATGTCACTTGCCTTTAGATTTAGAACACAAAGCTTTTTGGGCAGTGAAAGAGCTTAATAAGGATTTTAAACTTGCCGGTAAGAAAAGGTTGTTAGATTTGAGTTATTTAGATGAGTGGAGAAACGAAGGCTACGAGAATGCCAGACTTTCCAAAGAGAAAGTCAAACAATGGCATGATAAGAGAATTCTTAAGAGAGAGTTTCATGTTGGTGAGAAAGTTCTATTGTATAGGTCTCGTCTCAGATTTTTTGCAGGAAAATTACTCTCTAAATGGGAAGGACCATATGTTATTGTGGAAGTGTACCGCTCAGGTGCGATAAAGATTGCTTCGTTGAAAGATGACACTACACAAGTGGTGAATGGGCAAAGACTCAAACATTATATTGCTGGAGATTCTTATAATGAAGATGTTGATGTAATTGAAACAGTTTCTCTGGAAGAATTCATCCAAGACAATATGCAGGAACCTTCAGAGTTCATTTTCGAATAGGTAACAGTTCTAGTCAGAAAAGGTTCACGAAGGACGTTTCCATTAATATTTTGGTAAATATGAAAAATCATGAGACGAAAACGGGCAGGAGACAGAGTCCGGTGGCTCCTCACCACCAAGGGGCGCGGGCCCACCCCAGGCCGCGCCGCCCTACGGTGAGTCCACCTCAGAACTTGTTTCCATCCCGGTTTCCTCCTGCGATTTCCTCTCGATGTATAATTTTCGCCTATATAACCCCCCGGAGTACCCGAGGTCTGTATATCGTGTTTTCGTCGTGTTTTTGTTTCGAGCTGTTTCTGTCAGGAGTTGATCTTAGTTTTGAGAGCACCATGGCTTCCTCGAGCGATGACAAGGAGAAGGCACCTCCAGAAGATAACCACCAAGACCTTCAGCCGAAGGAAGAAGTTGAAAGTGAGGCCGAGGAAGAAGATCAAAGTTCACGCCCGAGCACCATAATCGCAAGCATTGGGGTGGTGACAAGTCATGACAAGTTCAAGAAGAGTGCACGTATAAGAACCGGAGGGGGTGTGCCGCGTCACATCTTAGCTTCACGGATATCTCCGTCAGGCAACAACCTTTTCCATACTCTAATACATGAACATCAGTTTCAAAAGGTGCCTAGATCATGATTGCCCTCTGGTTGGGATATAGATCCTTCTAACAGTGCAGGGAAAGAAAGTTCCAAGAGTGAAGAAGGTTGGGGAAATAACTCCAAGAGCTGGGATTCTCTGGCTGACAGGTTCATGAACCGTATTGAGCACAATTCAGAGATGATTCGTAACCTCAGTCACAAGATCGATGACTTGAAAGATTTGATTGAGAAGCTCATTAAAGACTCACAGTCACCACCAAAGGAGTAATTCATCATCGGTATAGGCACCCCCTTGGCTTGTTCCAAGCTTGGGGGAGTGCCGCGGTATCACATCATTACCTTTTGCTCATTTACTTTTAAAGTAGAGTCATATCATGAATAGAGAAGTTATCTTATAGAATAGTTTGCAGTGTGGAAGTATCCTCCTTAGTTGGTTATCTATGTATCCCTTGGTGTGAGTTGCGGTAATGAAATATTAATGAGAAGTTTTATCGTTTACTTTCCGCACACTTTATTTTAGTTTGCAATGTTTCTTATATGATTAGTCTTGTTGATTAGTATTGGTATCACTTTGGGAGCTTGAGTAAATTTAGTTGGTTTTGGCAAACTTAGCTTGGTCAGTAGCAACATTACCTTGAGGTTTGTGTCGAAAAGAAGAAAGAAGTTCTTGTAGTTACACCACTTCAGTTTTCCTTCATGTTTGGCTTATAAGTAATATTATTCTCAAAGTTAAAATCATTGTACCTTCAAGGAAGTTTGCATGATTGTTCTTATTATATGTATGTTTGTTTGTTTCATGCAACTCTTATGCTTGCTACCCAGCCTTGCTAGCCAAAAACCTGTACTGAGAGGGAATACTTCTCGTGCATCTAATTCCTAAAAGCCAAGTTACTTCCAAAGAGTCCACTATAAATTCCTATGCATGGTATTTTAAGCCATTCCAAGTAAATTTTCATGTGCTACCTTTCAAAAACCTTCAAATACTTCTCATTTTGTGCAACTATTTTTAGCTTATGAGGACGTAGTGGATGGGTTTGTTATCTTCCATACTAAATTAAGTACCCCTCGACTAGGCAGCTTCATCTGCTCATCATTAATTTTGCAAGGGAGCTGGTCAGACCATTATAATCTCAAAAAGAAAAAAAGAGCACTCCTCCATGGTATGTGAAAGTTGGTTGGCACCCGATGGAATCGGTTAGCCATGGTTTGAGAAAGGAAAAGGTGGGGAGGAGTGCAAAGCTTTAAAAGAGCACCAATGTGCCAATTAATCAAATATCTCAGAACCGCTCTCACTTGTTTAGTATGGAAGATATCAAGAACTCCGTTACTAGTCGTTGACAAAAGCAACCACCTCTCAAAACAATTTTTACCTCTGTTTTATAAATGAAAAGATCTAGCACATGTTTAATCCCTGCTTCCCTCTGCGAAGGGCCTATCTTTTACTTTTATGTTGAGTCAACCTATTCCCCTCTATCTCAAGCAAGCATTTGAGTTGTTATGTTTCACTCATCCATATGTTGATCCGCTTAATCATGTTTACTAATTTCTTTTGTGAGTACAATGCTTTTATCTGAAGGAATATATCTTTGAAAGCTTTCTATGAATGCAAAAGTTTGTTTCACTGAGCATATGGTTTCTGCTATATTAGCTCTATTTTAAAAGGCTCCGTCCAAAAGAAAGAATAGCTTGTTCATCGTTCTCTGACCAAGAACTAAGGTTTGCCACCACCAATTATAGTTTACCTTGTGCATCCTTATTTGTGATTCCCTTTTACTTATTGCAAGTCTATATCATATAAAGGGGAGTTGCTGTCTATTATAAATTGTACCTTGCTGAATGTGATGCTTCTTGTCCGTATTTTGCTTATCGACACTTCACTCCATAAATCTGTGGTCATGTTTACCGAGTTTAGTTTTCGCTTGGGGACAAGCAAGGTCTAAGCTTGGGGGGGTTGATACGTCCATTTTGCATCACTATTTTGTATCATAATTTACTGTTATTCATTG
The DNA here is from genome assembly GCA_007115705.1 of Dactylis glomerata. NCBI lineage: Eukaryota > Viridiplantae > Streptophyta > Magnoliopsida > Poales > Poaceae > Dactylis > Dactylis glomerata. The sequence goes on from QXEO01000805.1 coordinate 323,167, forward strand.
ATATATTTCATATTTAGAGATGATACTTATGTTGTTTCCTCTGTTTTTACATGTTTGATGATCATTGGAGGAATTGCTGCCGGAGTCAGGATTCTGCTGGAAAAAGGACCGTCAAGGCACCATATTTTGAAGATCAGGAAAATTTCAGAAAAATACTAGAAAATTATATTTTACCAGAAGACTGAAGAAGCCGGAAGGAGAAGGCGAGAGGGGCCACAGGGCAGCCTCACCACCAGGGGCACGGCCCAGCCCCTGGCCGCGCCCACCTGTGGTGAGAACCCCCTGGCCCAATTCTGCCATCGCCCCTTCGTGTATTTCATCGTTCCCGAAAACCTAAGTCAGGGGGGCTCAGATATAGACACCGCCGCCTCTGCGGGGCAGAAAACACTAGAGAGAGAAAAGCTCTCCGGCAGGCAGAAATCTGCCGGGGAAATTCCTTCCCGGAGAGGGGAGATCGTCGCCATCGTCATCACCATCGCACCGAACTTCATCGGGATCATCATCATCTCCATCACCAGCACCTTCATCTCCACCATCACCACGCCATCCCGCTGTAACATCTTGAGTTGGATCTTGTTAAATTCTTAGGGGAAACTTTCCCGGTGTTGATTACTCTTGTGGTTGATGCTATTGAGTGGAACCGTTGAATTAAGGTTTATGTTCAGATTGTTATTTACCATTATTTCACCTCTGATCATGATCCATATGATGTCTTGTGAGTAGTTCGTTTAGTTCTTGAGGACATGGGAGAAATCAAGTCGTTAGTAGTGGAATTATGTTGAGTAATATTTAATGGTTTGATATGTATTTGTTGTGGTGCTATTTCACTAGTGGTGTCATGTGAACGTCGACTACATGATACTTCACCATTTATGGGCCTAGTGAGATGCATTGTGTATTTGGCTACCAATTGTGGGGTTGCTGGAGTGACAGAAACCTAAACCTCTGTTGGGAAATCATTACACCAGGGAGCGTAGGATCTTAGAGTTTAAGGCTATGGTTAGATTTATCTTAATTACTTTCTTGTATTTGCGGATGCTTGCAAGGGGTATAATCACAAGTGTGTATTTATCCTAGTAAGGGTAGTGCGCTAGCACAGGTTCACCCCCATAACACTTATCAAACCAGTAAAGATTATTTAGCGGTATGAAGCGAAAGCACTTGACAGAAACTCTCGTGTGTCCTTGAGAACGTTTAGTTATCATAAGTTACACAACCGGCTTGTCCTTTGCTCTAGAAAGGATTAGGCCACTTGCTGCAATTATTATTACTGTCTCTTATTTACTCGCACTTTATTTACTTGCATTACCAAATACCCCTGAAAACCCATTTGCTAGTATTTACAGTAAATCCTTGATCAAAACCACTTGTCAACACCTTCTGCTCCTCGTTGGGTTCGACACTCTTATTTATCGAAAGTACTGTGATACACCCCCTATACTTGTGGGTCATCAATAGGTTTGAGAGAAAACTTAGTAGTTGGATTGGAAAACTTCTGTCTTATGGCGACCGTCTAGTTTTGATTAATTCGGTACTCACCAGTCCACCCATGTTTCTGCTTTCTTTTCTCGAGCTACCGAAAGGGGTCCGAATGATACTTGACTTTTTTAGATCATGATTTTTTTGGCAAAGCGATGGGCATAAACATAAGGGATTTCTATTTTCGTGCCCTCAGTTCGTTAGTTGTACTCAGTTTTCCCCAGCTCGTTAGTTTTTCCTCAGTTTTCCCCAAGCCGTTGTCTGAAACCCTCAAGGAGCTCGGACGGGAGGATTCCCGTTAAGTTGACCGTTTCCGTGCTGACGTGTGGGGCCGCGTCGCGTGGGGCTGGTAGAAAGGGACCGCGTGGGACAGGACGAGACCGCGTTTGGTTGTACGTGAGAGCTCGGTTCTGTCTCTCTCGGGCCAAATTGGCATTGACTTTTCAGAGCGCCTTTTCCCCCTCTCTCTCTGTAAACAGTTCTCTCTCTTTTCACCAAAAAAGTATCAAATCGAGAGAAGCTTCTATTTCTGTCTTTCTTCAATGATTGCTGCCTTTTGGCCCTCGTTTTTTGCCCAATATGGTAACAAATCTAGAAGCTAGTATAGTATAATACATAAAATGCATACAGCAGCCAAAAGAAGCCAATAACGATGTTAATGTTCACGACAAACTAAGCTGAAAATAATATAAGACGGAATGTATGCCCAACATGAAGGTTCTTCATTCTTCATCATATATTTCGGAGTCGCTATATTCCATGAGACGAAAAAAATATTGACTGAACTCCTTCCGTCTGCAGTGTGCAGCCAATAGATCCTCCAAACGGTATGGCCTTTGTTCTATTTTTATACCGTCCAAATCTAATCTATCCACATGTCGTGGCCACTCATCCCAGGCCTTTCTATCATCAAAGTACTGTCTGATATAACCGCCCTCGTAGTAGATGCAGCCAGGTCGAACTGTCGGGTGCACTCTGGTGTCGACGGAGATACACCGTTTATAACTGACAAAGAAGGCACGACTGCCAATGTTGACGGCATGGAGAGAGCGGCTCTCAGTGTCCACACGGTACACCAATGGTTGACCTTCCTCCAAACGCCTGTTGCCAGGGCTGCCGCCGAACAACACAAGCAGCAGATCACCATCAGACTCCACAAGGTAGAACTTGTCATTTCCAAGTTCTGGAAATGAAAATAGTGTCTCCATGTTGATAGTGCTCGCGCGCTTCTCCGACTGGACATTGTTGGTGCACACTAATGTTCCGAAATCAAAATTGTTCACAGCTATTGCATACAATTCACCATTGAACGGGGTAAGGCAACGCAGAGAATCGTCCTCGATCGAAAATCTTCCTTCTCCCCAATCTTCTACATCTATATCCTTAGTAGGAGAGCTCTCATTGACCCAAACAATTTCATTGGGGTAACCTGTGCAAATGAAGACTATAGTCGGGGACTTCATTACAGCGACTGACTCCACAATCATAGATGGCATCTGCGCCTCAAATGTAGCGTTCAATGTCTTTGTGAGTGGGTTCAGAAGCCATATCTTGTGCGGTTGGTTCCTCTGGGCAAGCACGATGACGCCACGGTAAAAGCCGACGAAGTAGTATCTAAAAGGGAGTTGATGAAGATAACATTCAGCACTAAGATGTTTACGATTGAAAATAAAAATAGATTAACTCTATAGATATGGAGGAATTTGAACCTTGCATGAACTTCCGTTAGATCGATGGTAACGTAGCGGGATGTGCGGAGGTTGAGGAAGGAGAACTCAGCGGTGCGTGGAAGGGCGTGTTCTACCACGATCCATTCGTGCAGGTGCACGTCGGGCTCAGGTAGATCTGAGCGCCAATTTGTACAAACTTGCCTCAAAGCAGCGTAGGTGTCCACGTACTCCTCGTTCGCCAGTAAGCAGTCGCCGATCTTGTGAAGTGGTCCGTCACCCTTAAGAGAGGCCCAGTTCACGGAGGCGCCGCGCTTGGATGCGCCGCCCTCGGATGCGACGGGCTCGGCAGCGACGGGATCGGATGCGACGGGCTCGGAGGCGATGGGCTCGAGGGCGACGGCCGCCGGCGCATTCTTCTTCTCCATCGCCGGCAGGGGAGCGCGCGTAGCGCGGTTGGGGTTTTTTTGAGAAGGTGATGGGATGTGAGAGGCGTGGTTGCGTGCGTGAGTTATGATGAGACTGTGTGCAGAGGGAGGGAGAGGGGCTCTGTACTGGCAAAGTGACGGTTCGTCTCAGCAGTTGACGTTTTGGTCTCAACACGCGCACCGCGCGGCTAACCGCTGTTCACCGCGACACGCGTCCGTGGGACTGCACGTCAGCACCGTTACGTGTACTCAGTTCTACCCTCGAATCTTACACTGGAAAAATATCTGTACTCAGTTTTCCCCTCGAGTACTAATACTGCCTAGTGCAATATACTCAGTTTTACCCTCAAGTGGCTGGTCAACAGAGAGTCAACAGATGGGATTAAGCCATCTAATTGAGTCATTTCATGCGCAAAAAAATTCAAAATAATAAAATCATAGTGCCTCCTACTCATGGAGTCTTGTGACGCGACCTGCCACGTAGGAAATCATAACAATCATATATAAATCAAGTTTTCACACAAATGGCCACTTCTGAAATCACTAGTAGCTATGAAGGTTCATGGCTTTCCACTCAAACCCCTTCTCAAAACATCTATACCCAAAACATAGTTTGTCTGAATGAGGCCATAATTTTTACACTCATGTATATTTGAATTGCTAATACTTTGAGGTAGGCCAACCTGGGTTTCATTGTACAAAACATGTGTTTTTCTTTTTCTAAATCTCTTATTTGAATTCCTTAGCCTGTTTACTATTTACTTGCCCTTGTATCCTTGATACTACTCAGTTTTACCCTCTCCCTTCTCGCAGAAGCCCAAACTTGGCCTGATTGGTCGAGCTGTTGTCACACGGATCGTGCCCACCTACCGTCGATCCTATGATCCAACGGGCAGGATCGTGCCACCCTCTCTCTATCTGTCGGTGGCAAACTACTACCCATCTATGTATGCTAAATGATGAGTTTGCCACCGGATTCAACAAGTTGGGTAATCACGAATTTCTTGTAGGCATTACTTTTCACGGTAAAATGATAAACTATCATGAATTTCCATTTCTTGTAGGCTTTACTTTTCACGGTAAAATGATGAACTATCACGAATTTCCATTTCTTTTAGGCATTACTTTTCACGGTAAAATGATAAACTATCACGAATTTCCATTTCTTGTAGGCATTACTTTTCACGTTGAAATGATAAACTATCACGAATTTCCATTTCTTGTAGGCTTTACTTTTCACGGTAAAATGATGAACTATCACGAATTTCCATTTCTTTTACGCTTTACTTTTCACGGTAAAATGATAAACTATCACGAATTTCCATTTCTTGTAGGCATTACTATTCATGCTGAAATGATAAACTATCACGAATTTCCATTTCTTGTAGGCTTTACTTTTCACGGTAAAATGATGAACTTTCACGAAGTTCCATTTCTTTTAGGCATTACTTTTTTGTTGAGATATAAACCACCCCCACAACGGTCATCTCCTCCTTAATTTATTGTGTAAACCCCACAACGGTCATCTCTACCTTAATTTATGGTGTAAACCCCACAACGGTCATCTCTCCCTTATAAACCCCCACAACGGCCATCCCTCATGTCAATAGGTTCTGCCTCTCTCTTCTTCGTTTCTGCCTCTCTCTTCTTCGTTCACATACACTTGATCCATTGCCATGGCTTCCATGTCTCGGACGCCGACCGGAAGGGGAAGGGGAAGGGGAAGGGGAAGGGGCGGCCGGGGTGGTGGATCATCATCATTGCCACCACCACCGTCAACACTGCCATTGATCATAGAGGAGTTCTTCATCACCATCTATGAAGACCCTTTGGCCAAGAAGGTACGTACGCGTTCCCACATATATGATGCATGTGATTAATTATGTGCATGTTCTAAAAAACCTTTAATTTCAAACGATCGGCGCTCGATCTCTTTGCAGGCACTCCCACAAAAGTTTGCGGACTATCTTGACGGCCAGGAGCCCGCAAAGGTGTATCTGCGAGCAGCTGACTGCGGTCCTCGTCTCTGGACCGTGGAGGTCCTATTTGACGGACAAGGCCGGATGTACCTCGACAAGGGCTGGGAGAATTTCGCCATCGCGCACGGTGTGGATTTCGGCTGCTTCCTACACTTCAAATATGAAGGCGATTATGTGCTCACAGTGAAGGTGTTCGACGGAACAACGTGCAGGAAGTACTACTACACGGACGACGAAGATACTGACGATGAAAGCGACGACGACGTGAAGCCATGCATCTAAGGGGATTATGACCAAGAATATATATGTAGCTTCATATGCATCGATTTCCACTATGATTCGAGCACCACAGCCTCCAAACGATGCCGATACCGATATCGGCATGGTCAGAACGGGTATGCATGCTCGCCGCCACTGCTAGGTCACCGTCGGGATGCACCCTCAATCCCGTCCCCTCATTCGATCACTGACACACCAGAGATACCGCCGAGGCCAATGACGAACGTACATGCTGATGCCAATGCCGAACATGCACGCCGCTGTGGGCACGGCCACACCGCCCCGCTATGCTGGACGCCACAGACCACCGCTAGGTCTTTCCCTTCGCCACCACACTCCCCTAGCACCTATCTATACACGCCAGAAAGGAGAGACACTAGTTTTCTCTACATAGCTCGCGTTCGTGTCCGACACCGTCAGTCAAAGTGTTGAGGTCGTCGTCGATGTCCTTGACCATTTCTTCTTTTCTTTGCATGGTTAAACGTGTCTAGTTCATATCTATCTAATGCGTCTGGTCTCGCCTCATGCAGTTCTTTGTGGACGTCGATCTCATCTCGGCACCCCGCAGGCCACCTCCTCCGTGCCATCGCTGTAGAGCTCCGTTTAAAAATCTAATCCTACCCGTGTATTGCCCCTTGTATCAGCGTCATGGCCCCACTTGTCATTCGATATACCGAAGCCCCACTCGTCCGCGTTTTGGTCAGGGATACGGCGATGCTTACGGTCAAACAAAGATGGATGCTCTGACGTGTCTTTGCCGGCTCTACGTGGCCCCACTAGTCAGCAGTTAACGGTCAAAGGTGTTCAACCGTCGGGCAACCGGCCGTTCCAGCACTGGTGACGGTTTCAGACAAGGGCTTGGACAAAACTGAGGAAAAACTAAGGAGCTGGGGAAAACTGAGTACAATTAAGGACCCGAGGGCACGAAAATAGAATTCCCTAAACATAAATATAGACTCACTAAATGGAACATTATATGTCGACCAAAGGATCAAGGGGGTCTTGGGATAGAAGTGTTGGAGATTAAAAATCAATGTCTTCTTAGTAAATGGTTTTCTAAGTTGTTAAGTGAAGAAGGAATGTGGCAAGAACTTATACAAAACAAATACCTTCATTCTAAATCTTTATCAGAGGTAATAGTTAAGCCAAATGACTCTCCTTTTTGGAAAGGTCTAATGAAAATAAAGGAGGATTTTTTTAGTAGAGGGTCATTTAAAGTGGGTAACGGAGAAGATACAAGATTTTGGGAAGACACGTGGCTAGGGAACAAGTCCTTGGCACATCAATACCCTTCTTTATATTCTATAGTGCAGCGAAAACAAGTTTCTGTTGCAAACGTGCTTTCAAACAATCCGCTGAATATATCTTTTAGAAGAACTCTTACGGATAACCGTTGGCAGCTTTGGTTGCAGTTAGTACATCGCCTAATGCAGGTCCAACTTTCAAATGAAAAAGATACTTTTGTATGGGGGTTAACTAGATCTAGGGTTTATACAGTCAAGTCACTTTATCTTGATCTTCTGAATGACAATATCAAATACTTGAAGAAATACATATGGAAAATAAAGGTACCTCTCAAGATAAGAGTTTTTATGTGGTTTCTTCATCGTAAAGAGATTCTTACAAAAGATAACCTTATTAAGAGAAGATGGACAGGGAATGAGAAGTGTTGTTTTTGTGATAACAAGGAGTCCATACAACATATTTTCTTTGATTGTCCATTTGCTAAACTTGTTTGGCGTATTATTCACATGACTTTTGGATTAGCTCCTCCGAAGAACATAACTAACTTGTTTGGAAATTGGCTCAAGGGCATTCCAAAAAAAGATTTAATTCTTGTTAGGGTGGGAGTTTGCGCTGTGATATGGACTATGTGGAATACAAGAAATGATTTTATTTTTAACAAACCAAAAAAAAACCCTCATTCTTGCAGGTTATTCCTATGATTACCCACTGGATCCGTATGTAGTCCTATCTCCAACAAGAGGAGCAGCGTGTGGAGATGGATTCTGGGTGCAACCGTTTGGAGACTGTAGCTCGGGATTTATTCAACCGGTGCGGATGGCGATTGCACAATAGAATCGCGTCATAGATGTCTCACAATAATTGTAATAGTTTACTCTTCCGTTGGCTGATCCAGGTGTCCACTTTGCGTGACCCTTGAGTTGTAAACAGTGTAGAATCTAGACTTAATAAGTTAATAAAGGGCCATATGCATCATATTGATGCAGAGGCTGGGGATTCTCCGTTTTGAAAAAAAAAGATATTCTCAAATGTTGTCCATTTTGAAATGCAAGTATTGCCATTTTGATATTTTTACTCTTTTCTTGCTATTCCCCACGCTTAAATCCAAGTGTTTTACTCTCTCTTTGAGGAATATTTGTTGTGACATCAAACAATTACTACACCGGTATAGTCTCAATGAGTCATCATTTACTACATGTACTTATTTTTGAATCATTGTTGAAGTTCAATTAGACATCCCAATAATTACCAAGACGCTAGAGAACTAAATACTTAAACAACTTTGCGCGGTTTCCTAACCTCGGATAATATATAAATATAATTTCTGTGATAGGTTCGTCGTAGAATTAGTAGCATATACTCTGTTTAGGTTTATGATCAAAACACCTCAGGAAAAAGAGAGATTGTTTACATATGTTGGGATCTCCGTAACCTAATTACCCATCACACACCTCAATTAACACCTACGACTACGACTTTGTTGGGCAACTGATCACCATGCCACGAACTTCCAAGTGCATGCATGGAGTTGCCGGCGCACTTAAAGAACAACCTGGGATTTTCCTAGATAATGGAATGGTTCAATTCAATCTACACCAAAATCCATGATATTTGATGATAACAGCTCGACTAACAACATGTCCTACTCGTTGGGCCCCTCACACATCTCTCGGAGGGTGGTCGGTGGCGCAAGAATGGTGGAGCTGATCGGGAAGGTAATCATGAATGAGGGTACACTATTATTGTTCCGTTAGTGTTATCAGAAAAAAGTTGAGCTAGCATTTCTCCAATCAATAGGCCAGGTTCCTCGATGGGCGACCTTTGCCTAACACCCCATAGTGTAAGTAACATGGTCGTACACTTAGACAACATGTTTACAGTCGAACGCAAACTATGTCTAGGTTAAAATAGATTTGGTGTTACTTATGCCACATTTATTGGGCGTGGACTTTATCGGAATGAGATTATATAGTTATCTCATGATTTAAATCTTAGCCATGAAACACAGATTCATCTAACTAAAATAATTCAGCTGATTTTGGTGAACGTGTTGGCTTTATAAATACCCAGTATATTTAGACAATATGTTTATAATCAAACATGAACTATGTCTAGGTTAAAAAGGAAGTTTTGGTTTTACTTATGCCACATGTATTGGATGCGGAGTCCATCAGAATGAGATTGTACATTTCTATCTCTTTAAATCTTAATCATGAAATACACATCCAATTGACTAAATAATGCAGTTAACATGGATGAACATGGCGGCTCTATAAGTAATAGATAATAGATGGTAGTCGAATAAATTTGTGATTTTTGTGTACTCAATCAAGAAAACAATGTACTTAGTGCGACTAATATCTTCCGGGACTCCAAAATTCTACATGTGTTTTGTGAGTGTATTGGTATGATGGCACTCGAATAAATTCTTCCTTTTTCTATACTTAATCATAAAAATAACATATTCCATCCATTCGGACGTTCACAATTACTCTGCGTATTGAGTTGAGTTAAAATTAAACTTTATAAATTTTGAAAAATATATAAGAAAGAGTCTCAAGACCTAAAATATAAAATTGTGATTATTTAGAATCATCATAAAATATATTTCATATTATAAAAATTTAAATTATGGATACTCATATTTATTGCTATATCTTTGGTTAAACTTTCTAATTTGTAACTTGACTACTCTATGGTACCACGTTCCAGCATTTTTTTTTTGTTTTCGCTTGCAGCTATCGCGTGCCAGCCATGGTATCTACTGAGGCTGTTTCCAGGTTGGATTCCATTGGCTCCTGCGCAAGATAATGGGTAGAAAGAATGAAAAAAAAAAGAACGTGGTCAACTTGGAAACTCCAACAGGATATTACCTATCGGGTTGATATGGGCATCAATTCTAATCTAGTTATAGCAGATTGACCCAAGCTCGTTAGGTTAATTACGTGCCATAAGGTTAATTTTGTACACGTCTATTGTTTAACGTAACCCCTTTTATTTTCTAATCTTAGACGTTAAAAATTAAAATCAATGGTTTATATGTCTTGAGCACATGTGGATTAATACGGTGGCTCAAAAATATAACCCCGTATTATGTTTTTAGTATATAGTAGATCGCTATAAATAAATTGTATATCGATGGAACGAGCTCTCATGTATTTTTTAAAATCGACTGGTCAACAGAACCCAATCATGAGCAAATACACCCGCCAACAAATGCTCATATATATACCCGCAAAAAAATGCTCATATATATGTTGCAACATTGCTTCTTTTTGTTAAAAAAGAGAAGAGAAAACCGGTTAATTAGCAAAAATCAGATACAAACACTGTACCAACTGTCATGGAACATGGCCGTCTCGAGGACACATGCACACACATAGTTGAGATAGCTGTCGTCCCGCCAATGCCGTCATCATCACTCCTCCATAAGCAAGTGACTCCGATGTCACCAAGAATGACCACATAAGAAAGCTCGCAACAACGGCCCATGAAGCCCGATGGCCCATGCCAAACTGTCGACACTTCGTATCGAGGATTATAGCTTGTGAGTCTGTTGAAGAGCTCCGAAGAGGAGCTATGTAAGAGTCGCGCTGATGAAGATCATCACCAAACCGTGAAGGGTCGATTGTTTGGACCCCCCCCCCCCCCCCCCCACACACACACACACACCTGCAGATCAAGGCGCCCATGAAGAACGGCATGCTCATCGTCACCATGCCCAAGGAGGAAGCCAGGAAGCCCGACGTCAAGTCCATCCTGGCTAGGCTGCTTTGAACCTAGAGAGGTTCAGTTCGCTGCTTCGATGGATGCTTTTGATGAGAGCTTGTAATAAGTGTGGATTTAGGTCTGTGTCTATTGCTGAATGTGTTGAGTAGTTCCATGTTGCTAAGTTTAGCGTACGTGTCCGGCTTAGTCCTGTAAGCCGAGCAGAGTCTGAAGTATCTTGTAATCATGTTCTGTGTTGGTAAGCTTGATGATGTAATAACGCGTGAGTTGTCTCTTTTAGCTTAGAGTTTTCCACATTGTTTCTGACTTCTTGTTCAACTCCTATAGATTGCCAGTATCCATTATGCTGGTTCCTTCAAGGAAGGTGGCTTCAGTTTAATCGATGTATGCTTTTGCCCCTTTGTCGAATAATCTAAAAAAAGGGGTGCATAGAGGCTAGAGGTTTCAACCTCTTTTTCACACAAAAAAATATGAGCAATCGTGAAGATAATTGCTCTACAGTCCATTTTTTATTAACACATTTATGTGTACGTTTAAGCCAATTCCAACGGTTTCTTTCTTTGGTTCTTTAGTGACAGGTTTGTAATTTTTCTTCCTGCAAGTTTTGGTCTCAGCCATGACGTTGGCACAAGAACACTAGATAAAGATTGGATGGTCAAATGGACCGTTGAAGGACTATATATACGTACTAGAAATACTTCGCATACTTTCTTCTAAATCATAAACATTAAAAGATGGACATAAATGCCAACATTATCTTTTGTACATTTGCAATCATGCATATATCCATTTATAAATCTTTTTTGCGTTTCACTCTCTCTCTCTCTCTCTCTCTCTCTCTCTCTCTCTCTCTCTCTCTCTCTCTCTCTCTCTTTCTTCTATATATCCATGGCAATGTTTCATCCATCCATATTACTAATAATTACTAATTGTTTGGCATACTCTTTTTGCTGAACATAAACCAACCAAATGTAAAGAACTAGATAGGGAGCTAATATTCCAGAGAACAATGGGAGTATCTCGGACCTTTTGCTTTGCCAAGACTGCAATGAGCTAAGCTACATATGGAGTCTGAACTGCAAAGGATATGATCAATCTGATCAGCCTAGCTAACCCCTCATCTTGAGATCAAGCACGATCGCGCTAATGTCATCTGGGCAGTGCCTGGCGGTGGCGAGGCTCACCATGACGATAGCGGCGCGGGCACACCGCTCAGCAGCTTCATTGCTTTTGTCTTCAAGGCATACCTGGGCGATGTCGCAGGCCACCTGGTTTGACACCACGTCCCATAGACCTCGCTCGCGAGGATCAGGCAGTCGTCGTCCTCCGACCTGGTGGTTATGGTAATCTCTGGCTCACATATCACTGCAGGCTTGAGGAGCGTGTGCCCTGCGAGTATAGTTCCATGTTGAAAGAAATCGAATGCATGAAGCATATTAGAACAAATATATAGTAAACAGAAATAAACTTGTTGTAGGAGTGAATGCAATTTTCAAAAAGTAAGCTGGAAATTATGATATTTCCATTTTGAAATTATTCGGGGAACTCTCACATATACATCAAAACTAAGCAAGTACCCTACACATGAAATATTTCATGAGAAACAAGTGTCCTAATGAAGCTTCCTTTTCTTTTTAGGGTATGAACCATCAATAGGACGGGATCAATGATAAGACAATAGTGTTTTATAAAGGGAATACTAATAATTAGTAATAATTAGATGATACAATTACACCCGACCTATGCACCAACACAATATAAGAGTCTGATAATGCAACCAACAGTACTTTATTACATCCTTGCTAAAGGTAAGACGGTTAAAAGGACACGAACTCGTTATTGACCAAATGAAATAATATTCTTATATTATTGTCGCTGGACACTCAGGGTTTTACAAATTATATCTTCTTTAATTCTAATTAGGTTTATCACATACATGAAATAACAACATATTTCAACTATGTGTGCATTCAAATAATATGCTCAAAGTGTTAAGGTTAACACTAGGCACTCTGTTATGTTCATGCAAATAAATGGATGCGTAGATAAACTATTCCTACAATAGCTGTTCATAAAGTTTGCCGAAAATAGAGCTGCACCGGAAGCTAACATACCACACTGGACAATTCTAATTAACAAGGGCATTTCATGAGAAAACAAGAGTGTCCAAATGAAGCTTCATTGTCTTTTTAGGGCATGAACCATCAATAGGACGGGATCAATGATAAAACTAGTGTTTTATAAAGGGAATACTAATAATTAGATGATACAATTACACCCGACCTATGCACCAACACAATATAAGAGTCTGATAATGCAACCAACAGTACTTTATAACATCATTGCTAAAGGTAAGACTGTTAAAAGGATACGAACTCGTTATTGACCAAATGAAATAATATTCTTATATTATTGTCGCCGGACATTCAGGGTTTTACAAATTATATCTTCATTAATTCTAATTAGGTTTATCACATACACGAAATAACAACATATTTCAACTATGTGTGCATTCAAATAATATGCTCAAAGTGTTAAGGTTAACACTAGGCACTCTGTTATGTTCATGCAAATAAATGGATGCGTAGATAAACTATTCCTACAATAGCTGTTCATAAAGTTTGCCGAAAATAGAGCTGCATCGGAAGCTAACATACCACACTGGACAATTCTAATTAACAAGGGCATTTCATGAGAAAACAAGAGTGTCCAAATGAAGCTTCATTGTCTTTTTAGGGCATGAACCATCAATAGGACGGGATCAATGATAAAACTAGTGTTTTATAAAGGGAATACTAATAATTAGATGATACAATTACACCCGACCTATGCACCAACACAATATAAGAGTCTGATATTTCAACCAACAGTACTTTATAACATCATTGCTAAAGGTAAGACTGTTAAAAGGATACGAACTCGTTATTGACCAAATGAAATAATATTCTTATATTATTGTCGCCGGACACTCAGGGTTTTACAAATTATATCTTCATTAATTCTAATTAGGTTTATCACATACACGAAATAACAACATATTTCAACTATGTGTGCATTCAAATAATATGCTCAAAGTGTTAAGGTTAACACTAGGCACTTTGTTATGTTCATGCAAATAAATGGATGCGTAGATAAACTATTCCTACAAGCTAGCTGTTCATAAAATTTGCCGAAAATAGAGCTGCAGCGGAAGCTAACATACCACACTGGACAATTCAATTAACAATGGCTTGCATCAATTTTCCTGGTATCTATTCACTATTAAATGTAAAAAAAAGAATTGGTAACTACCAACTCGGGAGGTGCAGTAGCATGATGTGTATGTATTCGCATAGTCCGGGCTTTTGTAACTTCATTCCAGTAAGTACCGAGCTTACTATTTTGCATGACATGGTCAGCAGATCAGTCTACGACTAGATTTAGCTAGAGTATAAGCTCGAAGGGAAGTACAACAACAAACCAAAGAGAGACCAAGAAAGAAACCAAATTTACATGGACAACCAAGACCAACTGCAGGTTTAGAGCAAATATATGTCAACCCAATGGGAAAACATTGCGTTAGGTGATTGTAAAAGTGGAAACATCTGGAATGGCAACCACAAAATAATCAACAACTTGTCAAGTTTACAATCATGTGATAAATTAAATCATCACATAAGCAATCCGAAAATCCCTTGACAAATAGAAATGCTAGTGTGGTTCTATAGTTTTTTTTAAGGAGGATAAACATAGGTTTCAATGTTGGTAGATGCACACATCCATATATTATTAATTATATCATGATGTCAGGCGAATTGAGACATCGGTGCCAAACAAGTCGGCAAAACAAAGAAGAAAAAATCGAGGCCATATGGTTCGTGACAACATCTCCACAATCCTGCCAAACCCTATGGCATGTTCCGAACAAACAAAAATGCACAATTCCTAGAAAAATCCTTTAGGAAGAGTTTGTTGCACATGCTCCGATGATGATGAGTCATACCATAGGTCGATCTCGGGTTTTTCATCCCAAAGTTGTGCTTCGAGCTAGCACCTTTATCAAGGGAACTTTGAAAACATGTTGATCAGAGATCATGTGCTTCCACATGAGTACATGATACTTGTCGGTGCCATAACTGCCAACAACCTCACTACTGGTTGGTGCCTTCATTTTTAGAAGGAAGGATCCAGACGAGCCCGGCTATGAATTAACAAAGTCATCAAACGGCCAGGGAATTATAGAAGGCCACCACTACGGCAAATACAAGATGTTGTGAACAACTTAAAACAACATGGACAAGAACAAATGAAAGATAAAATAGGAAAATAACAACTTGAAGTAGACGATGCTCTTAGCTGTGAGTGAAGCACCATGGGAGCAACGAGGACAAACTTCAGGTGGAACTACCAGGGTGGAACATGCCTTTTCCTACTCCAGGAGGCGAGCCATCACCTGACCAACCTCTTCCATGATCGAAAAGGGCCCCTTGCCCTCCTCCCTGGCTCGAAGGGTGCTGAAACATAGACCATGGAGATGCTCATCCTAGAGCAAAAGGAATGGAACAGGAACTAGGCTACCGACAAGACCATACAAAGAGCCTTCCTCTCCACTGCAACAAGCACACCTAGGCAATTCTTGTCATGAACACAGATTCATCCACGAGGAAAGGAAGTTTTTTGGTGCGGCCATTGATGGAGAAGTTGCAATGAGGAAGAGTTGTTGTCACCACTGAACATTGGAACATAACCTGCAAGAGGAGCATGCTCATGTGATCCCAACGCACCGCTCCAAATGAGCAAGGGGAACCCCTCCCCTCCCTGCACAAGCAAGAGGGAACCGATCCTACTACAAGCGAGAATATGGGACAAGCCGTGAACACCCAAAAAGATGCAGGGATCCAGAACAAAGCTCACTACCAAAACCATGGCTTAGACCTTGGCACTGACAACCAACCAAAGCATGCCTGCACCCCCTCTCACCCAAAGTGGCACCTTCTAGAAGGTGATGGCGCCCAAGTTACCGCAACCTCTCTCCTGATAATTTGTTATTTCACCCGGGAAAAATAGAGGACTAGGGAGGGGAGGGGAAATTACCTCAACGACACCTCCAAGGAGTAAGACGGTGCCCATAGGCATCACCACCGTTGCGGATGCCACGGCTAGCCAAAGATTTCTCTAGTATTTTCTCACACCACCACCAGTTAGCCGCATGACAGAATTAGCAAGGCAGGGCATGTCTGGAGGATTCCCTTCAGATCTGGAGCAAGGAGCTGACGAGCAGCCCAAGCTCCATGGCCAACACTGATAGTCTCCTCATCATCCACACGACCAAGGATCCGCACAAGCTATTTTCCTTGAAGCCAACATCCACACGTGCTTCTTGCCATGAAGCTAGCGCCGCCTCAGCGTCCAAAGTCCCTCGTAGGGTCTGGAGTGACAAGATCCATGCTACCTTCATCAGTGACAACAGAGTTCCCCTTTGTTTGTGGTAGGGAGAGGGGAACTATATATGGGAGGAAGGTGGAGGCGCTAGCATTTGGGTCGCGCCCAAGTTGCCCTACAGGGAGCGGTATAGGGAAAAGGTGGGAATGTCTTCACTGTGACATTCCATGATGGCATGTTCTGATGTCCGGTTAGTTCACGCATGAGCTCTTGGTGGTGACTTCTTGCTAGACGGATCTTGGAGAAGACCATGGAAGCAGGGTGCACTTTCCTCTTCTTTTCCACTAAATGTTAGGCCTCCTTCAAGCCATCAATGGGATATGGTTGGGCATTAGATGGTAAATCTGGCCACTGTTGCAGCCATATTCTGCAATTTCCTCCACCACCACTGGACTAGCCAGATTTTGGGAGGTTCGCACTGTCGAACACTCGCTATGCACCCTGCCACCATAGGTCGCCACTACCACCTTCCCTCCCCTGGCACATTAATTGTAGTGGCACCATTACATAATATCAGTCATATGATTGACCGCCTACATGAGATTGAATCTAGTGCCTTCTTCATTCCACCTCCCTGAGACCAAACCCCTGCCTTCTCGACACCACCCGGACGAAAGGCTTAGAGCAGAAGAATGAGCATGGTAGGAGCTCCATTCTACCATTCTAGGCTAAGGAGCACCATTGAAAAAGATCTTTGTCGCCCCTTTCACGGGCAACCATGCGTATTTGACAAGAAGGGGCCTCGGGAGGTGGCGAGGAGATGAGAAGAAGAAGAGTACATGGCGGATGTGGCGCTCTAGATGAGACAACTCACCAACGTCCATTTGTGTGCTTCCATAGATACTTGGAAGAAATTTCCATAAACATAATATATTGTTTATACACATAACAAAACCGAGGAATTCTTATATGTATCAAGATTAATAATTTTCAAATAATTTTTCCCTAATAAATACCCTTTGACCGTGTAGGATGCTCACAACATATAGGTATGTGGCACTCTTCATTTCTAGCACCCATTGCACCATATGGACATCCCCGATGGTACATCCAAGGGGCTATAAGGTGCTTCAGTGGGTTCGATCCCCCGCACTACATAGAAAAAAAGAGAACTTGTTGTCCTTGACTCCTTGTTATTTCTAGTTTCAATCTACAAAAGACCAAAATTGGAGGAAAGGTCAACTTGGGGCACTCGCCCATGTGAGCTTTGATCTATGATGCTATCCCAACACATTTACAATTTTTCTCATGGCTAAGTTGTAGCTTTTGGTCCCTACTTTTCATTGACCAAAATCCTTGACATACAAGACTGCTACTCAATAAAATGCTTCTATTGAAATATAGTTCTTAAGGAAAGTTTATTGTTGACCTAGTGCATCGAATGTTGTTGAAAGATATAACTAAGGAGGGTGTAATTATACCCTACTTTATAAGCTTAAGCTTTGGGTGAAATATTTTAGTGCATGTGGTTCCACCTGACATCTACATCTACAGAACATTATGTGATTTCAACAGTTGTCCAACAAATTATGACTAATAATAGTTATATCCTATTTTGATCCCACATCGAGCATAGAAGATCCTACATGTGAGGGGCGTATCAAACTTTATTGTCCACTCTTATTTATTAGCATAACCTTTTGGGTGAACTAGCTTAGATCTTGCATTCAATACATGCCATGCCTATTGAATGTCCAGCTCAACTAACTATACATGTATCGGTTAGGTAACTAGTTTTATTTTAGTATAGATATCTTATTTCTGATAAATACAAAATATTGGCATGAGTATTGGAGAATAGAATTCAGATAAAAAATTCTTGTTTTGCAAGGATTTAGAATATGCGGAGATTAATTACACATAAATTCAATGTCTGAACCCATGACGGGTCGGCTTGGATTCCTATTAGCGAGGATGAGGTGCAGCGACTACCTTCATCGTAATGCATACAAACACAACTTAGTTAAATATATTTAATACATTAGTAGTCATGGTATGAGGAACATTCAGATATGAAACTAGCGGAGGAATTACGGTGGCCCATACTCTTCGGCTTGGGTTTTTATCATATAGAGGGGCTCAATCTCAGAATGTTGATTGTTTTGGGACTATTGTTTCACCTTGAAAGACTATGAAACATCGGTCCTCCCCATTGGTACATGTGATTATAAAAGTCTCCATACATGGCACATTCGATTATTTAATAATGAGGAATTCCCTAAAGGTTGAATTGTAGAGCTGCATCTTCACCGGCTTGGGTTCGACTCTCATTTGATGCAGTTAAATTTGCATGTTGATTATCGGGACCTATTGTATCCCCGTGATGCAATATCACATTTCTCCTCTCCAGGTATATGTGATTTTATAATACATGCTTGTCAATACAACATATGTGTCTGAATAAGATGTGTAGGAAAATCTAGTTTTGCATTAGGTTCAACAAAGGTGGATAACATTAAACGTAAATGATCCACTCACCTCCACATAGTCTCATATGAGAAAAATTTCAATGCCTTCCCATCTAGTAATCATTCGAGTGCACATAATGATACAATTTTACATAGGTAATATATTTGTATCCACTGCATGTGAAAACAAGATTACATGGGATCATACTAAATCAATGTGAAGTACTTCATAATTCCCTAAGCAACCTGTGTCGAGATGTATATAATATTCTCTTTGTGACATTCAGTTGTGCAACATGACCCACTTAGATTGACCATGAAGTTGTAATCCCGATGAATTCCAATGCCCTTGGAGGATACGAACTATAATCGCATGAAAGACAGTGACACATGTTCACTATAAGCTCAATATAATCCATATTTTTGGTGTCTCTGCTTCATTTTGATAGAGTACCTCGGCAATCACCATATTTATTCTCTCTTTTGTGCATCTTGTAACCCTTTAATCGGGCTATCTAGTTTCAACTATCTTTCAGTAACAAATGGACCCATTCCAACACCAATAAGATGCATGCCCTAAGAGAAGCACCATCAGGGTCTTATAAGGTAGATGATCTAAATTACAGCAATGACACATGTCATAAGTAGTGTGTTATGTAGAATTGTACTCAATTATCTTTTGGGTATGAGGTCCCTTCCATTTCCACCGTGTATGGAACACTACCACCATATGCTATGATTAACATTTCACCATTCCCTTGACGCTTGTACGAAGTTCTTAGAAAGCAATAGTGAGTGTTGTCATGTTGGCCTATGAGCCCTATCCATTTCCATTTTCATAGACAATCCATTGTTGGAAACTATGCCATATGATTATGATCGCTTCCACCACACTGATATGCTAAAGAAAAATATGTAGTTGAATCTCTTTGATGTTTGGTAAGATCCCAAGTTACTACATATATATACTTCTAAGTTATGTTGCTGCCATACACATGTAGTCGTCCACAATATATGTGGGTGGGGATCCCTTGGGTACCACGTAGTTGCATACCCACAATTCATCTCCATACAACAAACCACATCCATATATTTTTTTCCATCCTCGTATTCATGTATTGCATATCCTCTTAGTTGGTCCTGCAGATCTAGTTGTGCAACTCCATTCAAGCACAAACATGTGCATCATTAGTGTCGTGTAGAAGGATCAACTAAATAAATTCTCGTTCAAGCAACCAAAATATCAATTGCATCATGAGAAATAATTATAAAGCCATCTTGACTGGCTAGAGCGAAAAGAAGGCAGTAAACCAATTTTTCTCCCATTGAGTTGAGATATAGTCTTATCAAGCACAACAAAATACCATACACTGTGTTTGGATGCGCAGAATTGAGCCTTGAAATCGGATTCCGGAATTGGGTACCGAATTCGAGCATTTGGATGGCTTAGAATTAGTGCCTGGAAACGATGGTCCAATTCCGAGCAGATCCCTGTGCACATGTCCTCACGCATAAGCGAATACGGAGCCAACAGCCTCCGTATCAGCGTGGAATTTCCCATCCTTGTACCCCTCTGTCCCGAGCGGAAAGAAGCGGTCGCTCTTCCATAACCCCGCCCGCTCTCCTCTTCGTTGCCGATAGCAAGCTCGCCCTCCTCTTCTAGTGAGGCCAACCATAGGTGGGCAGTAGGCTACCTGGTAGGGTCGGCGGCAGGCCGGGCGGCGACGGGTGGAGAGAGACCTGGTGGTGGCGGCCGGAGAGAGGCCTAGCAGTTAGATGCGGGCGGTCGGTGACCTGGCAGGTCCGACGGCAGGGCGAGCAGGGCGGCGGCAGACCGGGCAGGGGCGACGGCGACAGCCGAAGAGAGGCATGTTGGAGGTGACCAGAGAGAGGCCTGGCAGCGGAGGTCCAGGGAGAGGTTGGGCGGTGGCTATAGGGGAGAGACCTAGTGGCGGCGGTCTAGGAGAGGCCTAGTGGTGGTAGCCATCGGAGAGAGGTGTTGACCAGAAAGGTGAGCGGTGATTCGAGAAGAAAGGAGCAACGATCAGCCCAAAAAATGCAATTCCATCACTTTTACATCCAAACATGAATTAGATTTGGTACCACGAGCTAATTCCAAAAGCAAATTTCAAGCACATCCAAACGACAAAATACGAATTTGAAGTCATTTCCTTTCCAGCTTAGATTTGGAATCATCACTCAATTCGATTCTAAGCCTCAATTCAGTGCATCCAAACACAACGATAGTGGTAGTTGTGGAGTCCAACAACATCGTTATGAAGACTTCTAACAACAACAAAATACACATCTCCAAAATATGGTATTTTTGGGAAATCAGGCGATGCGGTAACATTACTACCAGAAAATGGTAGAGATAGTGAAATTGTTCGATCTCTATGTGAGTGTGCAATAAAACAAGAGGTGAGAGGAACACGCGTAAGGAATGATGTAACAACCCAACAACTACTAGGATGTTGATGGTTACTGTTGGAAGCTCTGTACGATCTAGATTGACTCCATAGACTAACACATGTCTCCGGCGCACTTCTCCTCACTCCTATGCACCGTGGGAACTTCCTTGGAGGTCACCTTTTCTAGACTATGCTCAGCCAAGCCACGCTTAACTAAGAGATTCTTAACTTTGAGATGAATTTCCATAAAAGAAGATGCATCTTGTTGGTATGAGTAGATTATTGATCATTTAGAGTGATGTGCCACATTGTCACATACACCTGCGCAAAGCTTGCCCGAAGCCTGGTAAATGGAGGATCTATTTTTTGGGCCCGATCCCAGCCCAATGGAATTGATAAACACGGCCCAGCCAGTTATGTTTTGGTTGGGCATGGTCGGGCTTTTTTGGGTCGGGCTACCCACGAGTAGGGGTGGTTGTTAAATATTTAGGATCTAGACTGTCCCCACACACCGCTGCATGTTTTTAGAACTTGGACTAGATTAATGAATATCCTGAGAAACATCACGGGAGGTTACCTATCCCAAATTTGTCCCATCCATGTACGCTTAACTAAGAGATTTTTTGAAGATGATCTTCCAAAAATAAGATGCATCTTGTTAGATGGGTATTCTATGAATCCTTTAAATAGTGGGTCAATTTTTCACAAATGACCAATACATCCTCCATGCAGAGGAAAATACTACTAGAATTTCAATGAAATGAAAAAAACAAGGCAACAAGGGGAGGAACCCCGTTGTTTTGACATTAAGGAGGTGGTGAGGCTCGATATTTGGCCGCCTAGCACACGGACGCATGTGCTAGCCAGTAAGACCCAGGGTCTTTCTCAATCTCAATGAAATGAGATTGCTAATGCAAGTAGATGATGTGTGTCCAGATACACTTATGTGTTAGAGAGAGAGAAGACCAGAGAAAGAGGAGGCATGAGAAGATGGGTTTCATGAGCCAAAAGCCCCAACATAAAGAAGGGGTATTTCATATCGCACATTATACTCTAATGTACCTTGTGTTTATGCCACACATATCTAAAACTATATGTTGCAAAAATAACTACCAACCAAAATATTTTCTGAACATACCAAGATTTACTCACACGTACTGTTACGGAAGAAAGATAAACTAGGAAATAAAATAGCATGATACTAATAATATTATAGCTTACCTCATTGGGTATACTTATCCTTTTTTTGTAATAGTACTTGCTATTTTATTTAAATTTACTCATCCATAGTTAATGCATGAATGCTAACAAAACTCATGGTCACCCCTTGACACAAGAAGCGCCCAATCGTTTTCAGGAAAATGATAAAACTGTTGGAAGCTCCTACCCCTTCTCTTCTCCTTTGGCATCCCTGCAGACCACCTGTGGTCAAACCCTTCTCCTCTCCGCCCTCGGGTAGCGAGATGTCACATGAGCCACCTCCTTGGCCTATCTTCCACCATGGAAACCATCACTCCCCTCCCCCCGACACACACAAATCTGACGCCTGGTTCCACCCCCATAACTCTAAGATTTCTGCTCACCTCTGCAAAATCTAGGAGGAAGAACAGACGATGATTGGAAGAAGAGAGAGAGAGAGAGAGAGAGAGGTGAGAGTTGGGAGGAGGCATGTACGTTCGCACCAACCATGACACATGAGAGAGCAATCTCCATATACTCTCTCCATCCACAAAAGAGTGTACTTCTAGGTTTCAAGAGATTAAGGATTTTTCATTGTGAAGGTGTCACCCATCATCTCTCTCCTCTTTAATTCCGCCATCTCCGATGAGCTAAGTGCATTTATAAAATGAGACCATTTACTAATTGTTATTGGCCTTGATTCATGTGTGATGAGAGAGAATCAATTTTTTCTACTATAAATTGTAAGAAGAGATGCACACTTATTTGTGGACAAAATTTGAAACTAGATGTGCACTTATTTATGGACGGAAGGAGTATAGGCTAATGACAAACAACAGAGACATTGGCATACATACGAGCTGGGAACACTATTTTTTGAAACAGAGGCAAGAGTTTTGCCCTAATCTATTAATTAAGAAGAAGAGAATTGCTCGGTTAATAATGAAAAATCGAACGAAAACCATTACACCAAAAAGACAAGAGAACAACACCTAAAGCATGCAACCTCCAAACCAAGCAGCACCTCTCAACCTACTACAACCGCTAACCGACGACACCTTGAGCACCACGCCACAAAAAAGACTCACTGAATGAACGACCCAAATACGGTTCATCAATCAAGCACTTAGCGAAGTTTTTCTTGCTACGCCTCGCTTCCTTCTTTCCCCTGATAGATACCTTCTTATTCACCATCCTGATTATGTTCTCTAAAGCCTTCCCCGCCAAGACGCATGCCATATCCAGGGCTAGCTGCCTCTAAACTAGCGAGCAAGCTGTAAAGCTCTTTAGCAAAAAAAGAGCATCAAAACAGTGCGCCAATGCTCCTCCTATCCATAGTCGCGGGTGACAGGCAACACCGCCAAGGCCTCAATTGATCCTAGATCCAACGAAAGTGCCAACAAAGATTCCGCACACAACTCATGCCGCTTTGGTGCGATCCACATCACCGGAGCCAAGATCCCATCCATGCCCTCACTCTAAGAGCCAACATACACGTTAGGCCACGGCGACGGGCAGGTACTGCCAGAAGGAGAGAAACAACCTTAGAGATTTTTTTCCTCAACCACGAACAACTTCTACTTAGTGCAGTCAAGTAGAAACAAAACCTGCATGGAAACAAACCCCAAGCCACCAGAAGTACATGCCTCCATCGATGTCACAGAATAACCAATGCACGCCAACAACTTGAGTGTTACCACCTCTTCACGAAGGGGGCGAGACGCACTAGTGGAAAACCGGCCTAATATTCTAGGGCATTAGTCCCGGTTGCAATACGAACCGGGACTGATGCCCTGGGCCCCACTGCTTTTTCGGCCGCAGGACCCAAGAAATCATTAGTCCCGGTTCGTTTTTAACCTTTAGTCCCGGTTCGTATTACGAACCGGGACTAAAGTTCCTGCGATAGAATCCGACCGTTGTCAGTGACATTAGTCCCGGTTGGTAACACCAACCGGGACTAAAGACCGGACCTTTAGTCCCGGTTGGTAATACCAACCGGGACTAATGACTTCCCTATATAAAACAGTCCCTTCTTCCTAAACGAGCCAGCCACTCCCCCTCTCCACTCTCAAGTGTTCTTCATACAACAAACCTACCTCGAGTTCATCCTCTTTGACCACCATTTTCTATCACAAATTGATGTCCCCACTTGAATCTAAGTGGACTAAAAGGTGAGAAACTTTGTGCTTTTGTGTTTCATTGGTAATTTAGCTCATTTAATGCTCTAAAAGTAGAGAGATTTGTGATTTTTTTATGGGAGCAATTATTTAGATGTTCATTTGATTATGTGTACAAGTAGGTGAAGATAGAGGTAAAAATAGAGGTAGAGGTAGAGATAAAAATATAGTTAGAAATAAAAATAAAAATAGAAGTAGACATAGCTAACATAGAAATAGAAATAGAGATAGAGATAGAAAAATAGAAATACCGATAGAAATAGAGATAGAAATACCGATAGAGGTAAAAATAGAAATGCTATATAGATTTTATTTATGTTAGATTTTATTAGAAATAGAAATGCTATTAGAAATAGAAATGTTAGAATTAAAAATAAAAATAGAAGTAGACATAGCTAACATAGAAATAGAAATAGAGATAGAGATAGAAAAATAGAAATACCGATAGAAATAGAGATAGAAATACCGATAGAGGTAAAAATAGAAATGCTATATAGATTTTATTTATGTTAGATTTTATTAGAAATAGAAATGCTATTAGAAATAGAAATGTTAGAATTAAAAATAAAAATAGAAGTAGACATAGCTAACATAGAAATAGAAATAGAGATAGAGATAGACAAATAGAAATACCGATAAAAATAGAGATAGAAATACCGATAGAGGTAAAAATAGAAATGCTATATAGATTTTATTTATGTTAGATTTTATTTAAAGTTTTGTTAACTTATTCTTACTTATCAAACTAAAATTAGAGATAGAAATAGAAATTGTATATTTGATTTGCGTTTGATATGTACTTATATAATGCAGATGAGCCGAGCATGGATGTACGCCGATCGACGCTCTGGAGATTTCATTAAAGGCGTGCATTCTTTTCTCAAGGTGGCTGAGGCAACCAAGCGTAATGGTTTTATGTGTTGTCCATGCGGTGGTTGTCGAAATGAGAAGGATTACCCCTCCACAAAGACCCTCCACATCCACCTGTTCCGGTTCGGTTTCATGTCCGGCTATAATTGTTGGACCAAGCATGGGGAGAGAGGGGTTATGATGGAAGACAACGATGAAGAAGAGAATGATGACAACTATCCTGAGTTCCCTGAAACCACCGATACCGCAATGGAAGATAATGAAGAAGAAGAAGGTGAAGAACGGGCATCAGATATGCCCGCTGATGATCTTGGTCAGGTCATTGTTGATGCACAGATTGACTGTGAAAGTGAAAAGGAGAGGGAGAAGTTGGAACGCATGTTAGATGATCACAAAAAGGATTTGTACCCAAATTGTGAAGATGGCCAGAAAAAGCTAGGAAGCACGCTGGAATTGCTGCAATGGAAAGCAGAGAGTGGTTTATCTGACAAGGGATTTGAGAAGTTGCTGAAAATTATGAAGAAGATGCTTCCAAAGGATAACGAATTGCCCGCCAGTACGTATGAAGCAAAGAAGATTGTCTGCCCTCTAGGATTGGAGGTGCAGAAGATACATGCATGCATTAATGACTGTATTCTCTACCGCGGTGAGTATGAGAATTTGAATGCATGCCCGGTGTGCAGTGCATTTCGGTATAAGATCAGGCGAGATGACCCTGGTGATGTTGAGGGCGAGCGCCCTAGGAAGAGGGTTCCTACCAAGGTGATGTGGTATGCACCTATAATACCACGGTTGAAATGTTTGTTCAGAAACAAAGAGCATGCCAAGTTGTTGAGGTGGCACAAAGAAGACCGTAAGAGTGATGAGATGTTGAGACACCCCGCTGATGGGTCGCAGTGGAGAAAAATTGACAGAGATTTCCCGGAGTTTACGGAAGACGCACGCAACCTGAGGTTTGGTCTAAGTACAGATGGCATGAATCCTTTTGGGGAGCAGAGCTGCAGTCATAGCACCTGGCCCGTGACTCTATGTATATATAACCTTCCTCCTTGGTTGTGCATGAAGCGAAAGTTTATTATGATGCCAGTGCTTATCCAAGGCCCGAAGCAACCCGGTAATGACATTGATGTGTATCTAAGGCCATTAGTTGATGAACTTTTACAGCTGTGGCAGACTGAAGGTGTTCGTGTGTGGGATGAGTACAAACAAGAGGAATTTGATCTACGAGCGTTGCTGTTCGTGACCATCAATGATTGGCCTGCTCTTAGCAACCTTTCAGGACAGACAAACAAGGGATACAATGCATGCACTCACTGTTTAGGTGAGATCGATAGTATATATTTGGATAAAAGTAAGAAGGTGGTGTATCTCGGGCATCGTCGATTTCTTTCGCCCAAACATCAATTGAAGAAAAAAGGCAAGCATTTCAAGGGCGAGGCAGAAGTCCGGGGAAAGCCTAAACGCCATACTGGTGATGATATATTTGATATGGTCAAAGATTTAGAAGTAATCTTTGGAAAGGGTCCTGGCAGTCTGTCTGTTCCGAATGACGCTAGCGGACATGCACCCATGTGGAAGAAGAAATCTATATTTTGGGAGCTTGAGTATTGGAAATTCCTAGAGGTCCGCTCTGCAATCGACGTGATGCACGTGACGAAGAATGTTTGCGTGAACCTACTAGGATTCTTGGGCTTGTATGGGAAGACAAAAGATACACCAGAAGCACGGGAGGACCAGCACCGTATGAAAAGAAGAGACGGCATGCATCCGGAGGATTCTAAGGGTCCTGCGAGCTACGCTCTTACCAAAGAAGAGAAGGAAATCTTTTTTGAATGCCTGAGCAGTATCAAGGTCCCATCTGGATTCTCGTCAAATATAAAGGGAATAATAAATATGGCCGAGAAAAAATTCCAAAACCTAAAGTCTCATGACTGCCACGTGCTTATGACGCAATTGCTTCCGGTTGCACTGAGGGGGATTCTACCGGAAAATGTTCGAGTACCGATTGTGAAGCTATGTGCATTCCTCAATGCAATTTCGCAGAAGGTAATCAATCCAGAAGATCTGCAACGGTTACAGAATGATGTGGCCCAATGTCTTGTCAGCTTCGAGTTGGTGTTCCCACCGTCCTTCTTCAATATTATGACGCATCTCTTAGTTCACCTAGTCGAAGAGATTACCATTCTCGGTCCAGTATTTCTGCACAATATGTTCCCCTTTGAGAGGTTCATGGGAGTCTTAAAGAAATACGTGCATAACCGTGCTAGGCCAGAAGGAAGCATCTCCAAGGGCTATCTAACAGAGGAGGTCATTGAGTTTTGTGTTGACTTTGTTCCTGACCTGAACCCGATTGGTCTTCCTCAATCGCGGCATGAGGGGAGACTAAGTGGAAAAGGCACGCTAGGAATGAAATCAGCATACTGTATGGACGGACATTCTTTGAGTGAAGCACACTACACAGTTCTACGAAATTCCACGTTGGTGGAGCCGTATATGGAGCGACACAAGAATATTGTATGCTCGGAAAACCCTGGGCAATCAAACTCCTGGATTACAAAGTTGCACATGGCGACTTTTGGTGGTTGGTTGCAAACACTTCTCATAAATGATGCCACTATTGGATATGAGCTATCCATGTTGGCCAAGAAACCATCTTCAACTATACCGACTTTCCAAGGTTACGAGATAAATGGGAATATATTTTACACGGTCGCCCAAGATAAAAAGAGCACCAATCAAAACAGTGGTGTCCGCTTTGATGCATTACACGATAATGGGACAAAGGACACATATTATGGTTACATTGAGGAGATATGGGAACTTGACTATGGACCGTCTTTTAAGGTCCCTTTGTTTCGGTGCAAATGGGTCAAGCTGACAGGAGGCGGGGTAGTTGTAGACCAAAAGTACGGCATGACAACTGTGGATCTCAACAATCTTGCGTACATGGACGAACCATTCGTCCTAGCCAACGATGTCGCTCAGGTTTTCTATGTGAAGGATATGTCTACAAAACCGAGAAAGAGAAAAGACAAGAAAACGAATACATCACACGATGAGCCAAAGCGACACATCGTTCTCTCAGGAAAAAGAATCATTGTGGGAGTGGAGGACAAGACAGATATGTCAGAAGATTATAACAAGTTTGATGAAATTCCGCCCTTCAGAGTGAACACTGACCCAACCCTCCTCTTAAACAAAGAAGATACTCCATGGTTACGGTGCAAAAAGAAACCCCAACACTAGATGGGGATGTTGCTGATGTGTAATAATGTATTAAACCTATTATGTAAATGTATGATTCTGGGTTAGTTATTCATATTCAAACTTTTATCAAATTCTAAAATATGCAAAAAGAATTTTAATCAATATTGTTTTAATTGAAAATGGCAAAATAGTTAATTATTTGAATAGTTAGAATAATTGATTTTGAAAATAGAAAATATTTTTGAATTAGTTATTCAATTTCAAACACTTTTCATATTCAAAGGTTTATCAAATTCTAAAATATGCAAAAAGAATTTTAATCAATATTGTTTTAATTGAAAATGGCAAAATAGTTAATTGTTTGAATAGTTAGAATAATTAATTTTAAAAATAGAAAATATTTTTGAATTAGTTATTCAATTTCAAACACTTTTCATATTCAAAGGTTTATCAAATTCTAAAATATGCAAAAAGAATTTTAATCAATATTGTTTTAATTGAAAATGGCAAAATAGTTAATTATTTGAATAGTTAGAATAATTGATTTTAAAAATAGAAAATATTTTTGAATTAGTTATTCAATTTCAAACACTTTTCATATTCAAAGGTTTATCAAATTCTAAAATATGCAAAAAGAATTTTAATCAATATTGTTTTAATTGAAAATGGCAAAATAGTTAATTGTTTGAATAGTTAGAATAATTAATTTTAAAAATAGAAAATATTTTTGAATTAGTTATTCAATTTCAAACACTTTTCATATTCAAAGGTTTATCAAATTCTAAAATATGCAAAAAGAATTTTAATCAATATTGTTTTAATTGAAAATGGCAAAATAGTTAATTATTTGAATAGTTAGAATAATTGATTTTAAAAATAGAAAATATTTTTGAATTAGTTATTCAATTTCAAACACTTTTCATATTCAAAGGTTTATCAAATTCTAAAATATGCAAAAAGAATTTTAATCAATATTGTTTTAATTGAAAATGGCAAAATAGTTAATTGTTTGAATAGTTAGAATAATTAATTTTAAAAATAGAAAATATTTTTGAATTAGTTATTCAATTTCAAACACTTTTCATATTCAAAGGTTTATCAAATTCTAAAATATGCAAAAAGAATTTTAATCAATATTGTTTTAATTGAAAATGGCAAAATAGTTAATTGTTTGAATAGTTAGAATAATTAATTTTAAAAATAGAAAATATTTTTGAATTAGTTATTCAATTTCAAACACTTTTCATATTCAAAGGTTTATCAAATTCTAAAATATGCAAAAAGAATTTTAATCAATATTGTTTTAATTGAAAATGGCAAAATAGTTAATTGTTTGAATAGTTAGAATAATTAATTTTAAAAACAGAAATTAGTTTTGAATTAGTTATTCAATTTCAAACACTTTTCATATTCAAAGGTTTATCAAATTCTAAAATATGCAGAAGTTATTCAAATTGAAATTCAAAATTCATATTTTCAAATGAATTCTGAAAAAACAGACCATTGGCGCTCATTTATGAAGCCTTTAGTCCCGGTTCGTTTAACCAACCGGGACTAAAGGTATGGATCTGGGCGCGCGAACCGCCAAGGTCTTTAGTCCCGGTTGGAGGCACCAACCGGGACTAAAGACTCTTTAGTCCCGGTTGGTGCCTCCAACCGGGACTAAAGACCCCCCTTTAGTCCCGGTTGGAGCCACCAACCGGGACTAAAGGGGGGGGGGTATATAAGCCCCCGCCGCCCCCTCTTCTTCCTCTGGCCACGACACTTAGCACATTTTCTGCGCGCGAGGAGCTCTGTCCGGGATCGTTGCGGTTAGTCGATTCCGTGCCCGCCGCGTCCGCCGCGCCGCCGCGCCGTTGCGCGCCCGAGGCCGGCCGAGCCCCGCCGCCGCGCCGCCCTCCGCGCCGCCCGACGACCCCGCCCGCGACGACCCCGCCGCCGCGCCGCCCGACGACCCCGCCGCCGCGCCGCCCGACGACCCCGCCGCCGCGCCGCCCGACGACCCCGCTCGACGCCCTGCAGGTGAGCCACCGCCGGCCGCCGCCACCTGCAAAAATGTAGCTAGAAAAAAGTTAGAAAAAAATAGAAAGAAAAATGTAGCTAGAAAAAAGTTAGAAAAAATAGAAAGAAAAAAAGTTAGAAATGTAGATAGAAAAGTAGTTAGATTTTAAGTTAGAAAAATAAGTTAGAAATATAGAAAGAAAAATAGAATATAAAATAGTAATGTAGCAAATGTAGTTAGAAAAAATATATATATAGAAAATAGTAATAGAAAATGTATATAGATTTTATTAGAAATGCTATATAGATTTTATTAGAAATGATATATAGATTTTATTAGAAATGCTATATAGATATATAGAAATGCTATATAGATTTTATTAGAAATGCTATATAGATATATAGAAATGCTATATAGATTTTATTTGAAATGCTATATAGATTTTATTTGAAATGCTATATAGATTTTATTTAGGTTAGATTTTATTAGAAATGATATATAGATTTTATTTGAAATGCTATATAGATATATATAAATGCTATATAGATTTTATTAGAAATGCTATATAGATTTTATTAGAAATGCTATATAGATATATAGAAATGCTATATAGATATATAGAAATGCTATATAGATTTTATTAGAAATGCTATATAGATTTTATTAGAAATGCTATATAGATTTTATTTGAAATGCTATATAGATATGGATTTCGGCGCCGGAAGAGAAGGCGAAGAAGAGATATTGAATATTATAGGACAGGGTGCCACCTGTGCAGAAGGAGAGGGTACCGACGGCTCAGAATTTTTGAACGAGTCGGGTGAGGGAATGGAGGAGGAGCAGCCGCAGAATGATGATTGCGAGGACGGCTCACAAGGGACTGGACGTGACTTAATAAAACGGTCTGGCGAGGTATATATATATATGAAGACTAGCTCTATTCATGAATCAGTAGATGACGATGCATTATGTGGTATATATATTAACGAGTGTTTTCTTATTTTAGAGCTCTGAATCTTCTAGAAAGAAGCGAGGCCCGGCCAAACGGCTGGCATCGAATCAGCATTACACGATTGGGCGTCTCTCAAGTGAAGGCGAACCGTTGGAACCCAAGAGTGTCGCAAATGCGTTCACACATCAATGTGGATGTCTTGTCAGGGACATGGTGCCGATAAGCATTCAATATTGGTATAAGCCCAAGGCGGCAAAGGGAGAGCCAGCACAGCCAGAGCCAAAAGAGGGTGCAGCGGTGAATTATGTCACCAAGATCTTGAAAGATAGACTTTGGGATTCCCTCATTCCACATTTCAATCTGCCGGTCACCGAGTCCCTGGAAGAAGCAGAGCAACAGAAGGAGAAAGTCAGGGAGTGGGCTCTCAAGAAGATGGCTGCACAGTTCAATAACCACAAGAAGAGGTTATGGAACGCCTATGTCAACGCCGATCGACAAGCTCCAGAATTTACTGGCCCCAATGAGTTCCTGCGGGATCACTGGGATGCTTTTGTGGAGTACAAGGAGTCAGAGCTGGGTAAGCTAAGGAGTCAGAAAAATCAGGCAAATGCTGCAAAAAAGAAATATCACCATAAGTTGGGTCCAGGTGGCTACAAAAGGGCCGAGCCTAAGTGGGATATGCAAGAGGCCGCCCTACGAGAAAAAGGCATCGAACCAGAAACAGAACAATGGCCCAGAAGGTCAAGAAATTGGGCACTTGCCCATGGAGCTGTCTATGATGAGAGAACAGGGAAATTAGTTGAAGAGAAGAAACAAATTGCTGAACCCCTGGGAGCACTTGTCAAGACAATCGCCGAGGTTCAAGAGGGGACGTTCAAGCCGGACAGAGAGAACGACGAGCTGACAAAGGCCCTCGGGAACAAAGAACACACAGGACGAACACGGGGTCTGGGTTCTGCTATTCCGTGGAGGTCTGGGTTCTCCGAAGAGAGCCAGACTTATAGAAGCCGAGAGAGAGCGAAGAAGCGGAAGGCGCAGGAGGAGGCCTCACGGATAGAGAGCATAGAAAGGCAACAGGCTGAGCTGAGAGAGTTGTATTTGCTGCAGCAGAAGGCACTGGAGGAATTAAAGTCGCAAGGGGCAACTCAGCATCAGCAACACCTAGAACATGCATCAGGCGACCGATCTCAGCGGAGAAGCAGCGTGGCTTCCACGGAGGTACCGATGGTTCACTACCCCGTGGATGATATCACCAAGAAGACAGACTGTCAGCTGCATTATCCCATGAAGAACATATCGATGAAGGTGGCGGTTGGCTATGTCTTGCCATCTAGACCTGGACAAACCTGGCATGGCCGTGAGATTCGACCTGGCTATGCTAAGGTCGGGGTGGATGCAATTGAAAGGGGGTATGAGTCCCTCCTTCTTGACGTCGCTGGACCTGAAGAGGAGGAAAAACTGGGAGAAGTATTGGGTGGTATAATTCTTTGGGATAAGAAACACATCGTGTTTCCAGGCTCAGCGCCAAGGCGGCCACCCTCTCCTCCGAGTCCTCGCAATTCACCACCTCCCGACGACGACAGGGACGACTACCACCATACCCCGAGTCCACATCGATCTCCACCTCAATTTCAGCCACCTCCGCCACCTCCGCCGCCTCAGCCCACTCGTAAGTCCCAGAGTTGTGGCAAGTCCGCTGCTATGTCCACTAGCAATGTCTCTCCGAAGAAACGGGCCAAGATAGCTAAGGCGGTGCCGCCTCCTCCTATCGAGAAGACTGCTGAAGAAATTGAGGCGGAGGACAGAGCCAAAGTGAAAAGGAAGCTCGCAGCCCTACGCCCGACCCCTACACCGAAGCAGGTATATACTCTGGAACAGAAGGAGTGGGCCTTTGATATGCTTACCCAACCTTCGCAATATGAATTGCGTAAGCCAGATGACTACAAGCGTTGTTTGGATAAGCAGGTAGATGCAAAAAAAGAAGCTAATAAGACAAGCGCAACTTCAAGAGGGAAAAGAGACGTTGCCCAGCTTGGAGCACAGACCAAAAAATCGATCTCCCCGCTAAAGGTCTTTGCTAGTGATGCTGGTGGGAGTGTTGCTCAACCCAATCCCGCCGACTTTGCTAAAGAAGCTGGTTTGACTCTTTCTCAATTGCTAGATGAAGGTATCACCCCAAAGGCGCCTATAGCACGGCACTATGAAAAGGGGAAGAGTCTGGTCCCACCTGAGATTGAAATGAATCTACCAACGCAAATGCGAAAATTGCATAAGTGGTACCTGCAAGCCGCAAAGGGCACGCAAGATTTTCTCCTTATGCAAATCACAAAGGACCATTTCTTAGGTCAAGACTTGGTGCATATTGAGTTTGATGAATTCTTTCAGCTATTCAATCAAGACGCGCTCGACAAATCTCTCGTCAGTGCCTATGTTCTGTAAGTGATTCATTATTTCTATAAGTCTCTAGCTCAACTCGTTCTTTGCATGTAATTTTCCTCACTACGCTGTTTATTATGCAGAATGAAGAGTATGGAATGTAAGAAAAGGAATGACCTCCAACTTGGATTCATTGATCCAAATCGAGTTAACGGAGCGATGATACAGAGGAATCGCAAGGAGACGGAGGATAACTTGCTAGAGTTCCTACTTATGCAGGAATACCGAGCTAGAATACTCTTTCCGTACAACATCAGGTGAGTGTTACTATCTTATACACAGTTACTTTTCCTTACTCGATGTTATAAGTGTAATTGATGAGTTTATTAACTTACATAATTAAACTTGCACGCAGTTACCACTGGATTTTGCTAAAGATTGAACCTGACTATGGAAGGGTTCAAATCTTTGACTCGATGAATAAACCACTTAATGAATACAAAAGCATCATTGATGTGATGGATAGGTAATTTCAATCATTACGGCATTATATCGGTCTCTTTCGTTCATCTATAACTCATCTATTCATTTTGTTTGCTCGGCAGTGTTTGGAAACGGTTTATACGCACAGTTAAAGGTGAATGGAAAACTGAGCTGATTTACCGTCAGATCGAGGTAAGTCGTACGAGCTAGGTCCACACATCCCTTTAATTCTAGTTTCAAATACCATTAAGTATATCAATCTTGATATGTCACTGACTAAAATCTATTCTCGTAAAGTGTGCGAGGCAGCCTTCGGGGACTAATCTATGTGCATACTACACTTGCGAGAACCTTCGTGCGCAGGTCACTGAAGGAATAGATTTTCAAACAGTAAGTAAACAATATACTGACAAATTCATTTTATTGGCATCAATTTTGTTATGATGATTCATATTCATA
Source organism: Dactylis glomerata (assembly GCA_007115705.1). NCBI lineage: Eukaryota > Viridiplantae > Streptophyta > Magnoliopsida > Poales > Poaceae > Dactylis > Dactylis glomerata. Next base: position 357,918 of record QXEO01000805.1, read on the forward strand.
TTGTTCTTCTTCTTCGTAGTTCGAAGCAAAGCGGAAACTGCTCTCACCGACTGAACGCGTAGTAGGAATTCAAGAGGAATTAGCCGGATTTCTGCTTGAACATGTCATTAACCCAAAGGGTGAATTTCATGCCGGTTTCGATTAGACAATGTTTATAATTAAACACAAGTCGTGATCTTATATATGTGTGTGAACAAGTTGTATATATACTTGTATGCATGTATATGCTCGGTGAACCAAATATATTATATATATGTATCGTTTTATATATTATATTGTAATGTTGTATGAATAAGTATATAAGAAAACTTGTTTGAAATGAATCAAACAATTAAATGGAGCAAAATACAAATATACCCTAAACCCTAAACCCCTAAATAACAATTGAAATCCAGAAAAATAAAGATGCAGCAGAGGCTGCCACGTGTGGACACTTTAGTCCCGGTTCGTAACACGAACCGGGACTAAAGACCTACGCCCACGAGCTCCTGGACCTTGCCACGTGGTCTCTCTTTAGTCCCGGTTCGTATAGCAACCGGGACTAAAGATTGGGCATCAGTCCCGGTTGGTTAGTCCCGGTTGCGCAACCGGGACTGAAGGCCCTTATAAACCGGGACTGATGCCCTGTTTTCCACTAGTGACGCCTCCTCGTCATGGACGTTGACTAGCTAAAGGAGCTCCCCATGGGTATCAAGACAAACTGAGACTGAAAAACAAAGAGTCTAAACTGGTGTTGACATTAAACTCCTCGCAATACCTAGGAGATTACCTTGGTGGCACCTCTGCACGCAACAACGAGTGGCACACAACCTTGGCCCAACTCCGGGACAACGGGGGACGACGAGGCCGAACAGAAGCTCTGCTGGCAAGGAGCACAAGCATCCAAAGAGCGAGATCGAGCGGCACAGCAAAATTGCTCCCGATGACCAAGACGACGATGGTGTATCCATCTGAGGGGCCCTTGATATGTGCTTACCTGGTGGCCATGATCGAGGCACCGAAAGCACCTCCCTCGGACCCAACACTTGAAAGTGAGACTACCCTCGATATCGACCACCTTCCTTCCGAAGGAAAGAAGATGGCTTGCGGCCGGGGCAGCCGCCCTAACCCATCTACACCAATCCTTCCTCATCTCCTAGAGCGACAGCAGCAGCAAAAAGGCCGCCCCAAGGCTCCGCTAGCGCCTTCTCATCATGGCGCACATCAGAAGCGCCAAGAACGGTGGAGGCCATGGTGTCTGCGGAGCCAACACCTCATCATCGTTGTCCTCGTCCCCTTCCGAGACAACTGGCCGGCGGCAGCAACAAGGACCCGAGCCCCTGAACTAGCATGGCAGTGTCACGCAGTTGTCCGTAGACCGTAGTGAGGGCGAGAAGCTGCGGGATACGCCATCCCAGGTTTGCGGAACCGACGAACACAGCGCATCTGCCAACTAATGGCTGGGTCTGGCCTGCGGCGAGTGAGAGCGGCCGCAGCACCACCAACAGCGGCCAACGGTATCTGTGACAACAACTCTGCATCATCGTCCTCGTCGGTGCTCAAGAAAGCCACTGGAAGGACAGGTCATGGGCAGCAGGAAACCCGCAGAGACGAAGCTATATAAGGAAGCCGGCGGTGTCTCCGGCACTATCTATTTGTCACTGTCCTCGTCGTCGGAGAGCGCCGGCGCATGGGAGGCCGGAGGAGAAGGAGACTCGGAATCGTGGGACGAAGCCGTGGCCGGCGGAGATGCGGGGGATGAGCAGGGTTGGCCCTACGACCGGGAGATACAAACATGACCAACAATGTTTAACAAGAGATACGCGAGGCCTACGGATCGGAGCAACCATGCGTAAATGCATAATGCATGGTAACGCAAGGAATGGTGCATGTATGTACCTAGTGCCCGCGACATGGCAAGGATCCCCCGCACACGCAGCAGCCCGTTGTAGTAGAACACCCTGTCGCCCGCCGCCGTGACTCGCACCCTCTCGTCTGGCCGATCCAGCTGCATCCACGTATCAAATTGGACCAAGATGAGAAATACAGTAATCCCCAGCAGGCAGCAGGCCAGCAGCTAGCTCACCTTGTGGTCCTGGGACAGCGGGATGGCATTCCCGGCGCGGCACAGCACAGCGCGGGAGTCGCCGCAGTTGGCAACGAGGATGAAGCCGCGAACCAGGAGCGCCACCACGGCCGTGGATCCCAGGATGGTGGCCGGCCCCGACTCCGACGCCCCCAGCGCGTCCACCCGCGCGAAGCTCCGCGTCAGCGCCGCCTTCCACGCGCGAATCTCCGCCTCTTCGTCCTCCTGCTGGTGCTCCTCCCGATAGGCCGCCGCTGCGCCGGCCAGCTCCTCCGCCAGGATCGCGTGCATCTGATCCCTGCACAGCGCCGACACCTGCAGTCCACCACGTACCAAGGAAGGACGTCACAACTGTGTAACGTAGACGACGTGTCGAGGTCGACCACTCCAGCTGGAGTTGGCGTGGAAGGTGCTGTGCTGGAGTCTGGCCACGTGGAGGAGTGAGTAAGTGAGGAGTGGTGAGGTTAGGTTAGGTTACCTGGGGGCCGCCGTGGCCGTCGAAGACGGCGAAGAAGTGCATCTGCGAGCCGTCGGCCCAGACGCAGAAGCACGGACGCAGCGACACGGTGTCCTCGGTGATCTTCCGGTCCTTCCCCCGCTCCGACACCGACCCGAACGCCACGGGCCACACCGTCGCCTCCACTGCCTCAGAAGGCTGCAGGGGAGCCACCACCACGCCGGAGAACAACTCTCCTTCCTCGGCGCCTCCCAGCGACCCCTCCGAGGATGCCACGGCGGAGCCGGCTCCCCCCTCGCCCGCCGCGGGCACGTTGTTGACGCCGGCGCTGGCCATCACTACGGATCGATCACGCGCGGCAGCAGGTTGAGAACGACGAGCCCGGCGTCCAAAGCAGCAGAACATCTCCTAGGAAGAGAGAGGGTAGAGGGTAGAGAAGAAAAGAAACTGAAGGGAGGAGCTGGAGGCGAAAACAAAAGCCTGCCCCTCCCTCTCTGGCTAAAAGACGGAGAGAGCTAGACGGTCCACTTCTATTTTTTGGAAGCTTTGAGACTCCATAATTACCTTGCGATTCTCGGTTTAGTCACAATAATTTTATAAAATTTTATCAAAATAAATGTTCAGGGAGAACGATCTCCAAACGATATAATCCTTGGCACTAGAATCGTCACAAAATTTATTTTCATATTTTATGCACCTGGTGTTGTATATATCGATATTTTTTGCATTACACTTGGTCAAAGTTTCATAAAGATTTACTTTGACTGAATCCACAACACAAGGTAAATGAAAAATGTGGGAGTAATAATGGTAATTAATATGGGAGTAGATAAGATAAGGTTGGACATAATGCACAATTAATATATAATGATAAGTTAGTAGTAAATAAAAAGGGTGACTAATTATATCCTTGTATAGATAAAGGTGAGAAATAATACGCACCCAATGCGTGATAATATAAGTTGGTACTAATTTAAAGACACACTCTAAAAACACGGAATTTTGGGTCATCATTTGTACCTGGGGGCATGGACGAATCTAGTATGGGTTATGGGTTGTACACCCATGACCCATACTAGATCCATCCATGACTCAAGTTCACTAGAAAGGCCTTGCGGAGTAAGGAAGATCTCTAAGACTCTTGCACACTCAAGAGTGTTATGCGATAAAAGGAGGCTGACTCCGGAGGAAGGAGCTCACCATCTATCCACGACTAAAAGAAGAGGCAAGACCCAGCAAAGGATCTAAGTTCTTTGGATCCACCCATGCAATAACTTCAACATGAAAAGGGCATATAGATCTAATGTACATCGTCTAGTTTCCTTGGCGTACATCATCAAATTTGTCTGGTTTAACATCGCAAAACATTGTCCTAATATAATATCAATCAAAATAAGGAGTAGGTCTATTAACTTGCGCACGGGTCCCTAGCCACTAGTGATTCGAGCATATTTCGGTGACAAAACAAATAGCATATACGCTCATCATATGCTCGGGGGCATCAACATCTTATCACTCAACAACGATCATAGAGTGTTTTAGATAAAAGGCTTTCACCCGATGATTGAATTAATAATGGTCTCAACAGCCAGATAGTACAAGCATAGAAGGATGCTTGAAAAACTAGCTTACAATAAAAGCACACGCTAAGGTGCTAGGAAGTACAGCAGATGAAGCAACAAAGACTAAACAGGTATACAAAACAAGAAAATAAAGCACAACCCATAAGTGTCAGAATCTCAACCACCAATTTGCTCGATGACGTAGGATGCAATGAATGCTAGGCCACCATTGGGGTAGCTAGCCGATGGGATATATATTCATCTACTTTGGAAGGGGCACCCATCGTCATGCTACCATTTTTCCATCGCCAAAGAGGGAACACTACCGCCTCACCTTGGCTCAAAGAACGCCACAGCGTCGAACGATAGATAACCCACTAAGAGCACAAAATATCGATAAGAGACCACACCACCATGTGAGAAGAGGTTCCGAGCTCAGCCACCGCCACAACTAAAACACATGATGATCCGACACCACAAACATCCACAAAAGTGAACCCATGACCAGATGAAGATAACCAAGGCTCCTAGATGGCGCCTCTAGGAAGGAAAAAAGTCAAAGCATCGCCTCCTTCCAATTCGGCAAATCAGAGCAAGGTTTTCACTTGTAGCCAATGTGGAATGACACAAACCCACGATGATGCCTCCAGGGAGGGAACGACGATCAAGAGTGTCGTTGTAGCCGGCACCGATACCGTCGGGCAAGGTTTTCGCTTCAAAATAACTCCTACCACAAAGCTCTCAACAACATACAAACCTCACATGTGCCTAGACCACAGAGGGGCAGGCTCAAAAGGATTCTGGGTAGATGCCACCAATATCTAGGCCAGAGTAACCACACTGGCACCCATGCACCTCGATCTTCTACCATGCAGGGCAGCACTGGCCTAGGGGAAGAGGGGTGACGACATATGGCCTTGCTGCAATTGGGGCCCATATCTGGTATGCATTATGTATATGATAGACTAGAAGGAAAGAAAAAAGGTCCATCTCTAGGCATATTGCTCCATCACCCAACAAACACGCATCCACCCGCACATAAGAAGGGTGTGTTGGTTCTTGCATGTCGATGCCCTGCCAATATTAGCGTGCCAAATAAATTGGTGCAGGATTCTGCCACCTGGGAGTGACTAAAAAATTGGCAATTATTTGTGAAGGAAACATCATAGGGTCCATAGGCACCCAAATTATGGGAAACAAAGCAAACAAGAGGGACATCAATTGGCATGACCAATATTTTGGTAAGGTGAGTTAGGGACACAAACCAAACAGGTTCGAAGTAACATCTAGAAGATTTGACTATTCATTTTTCTAAATCTCTCATCGCGTGCGCCCATCTGTCGATGGATTTCGTGTCGCAAGAACACGGGGTACCACGCGACGGACCCAAAGATTCGAACGCAGGGGGCTGAACGTGGGAGATCTTGGATCGCAACAAAACACGGTGACGGAAGCCTCGAGTCATCGAACGCACAACGCAATGCAGAGAGGGACGCCGAGCTTTACCCAGGTTCAGGGCCCTCGTGGTGAGGTAAAACCCCTACTTCCCGCCTTCTTGTATTACGACACGATACCTCGCGAGGAGTACAAGGTCTTGGTTACAGAGCTCTAACTGGCCGGAGGTAGAAGAACCAACTTAGCCTAGCTAGGAGCCCGGAGATGAAGATTCGATCCCCTCTAAGGGGTGGCATCCCCTCCTTTTATAGTGCCAAGGTCCTCCTTCCCCTTATCATCTTGGGGAAGGGGTTGCCACACACAACAAAGGAGGGAGGACAGCTGTAGTCTTGATTCTTCCGTGGACGTAGTCTTCGTAGAGTAGTGGCGCCGGTCCACAGGAGTGGGTGGAGGAAGCTGACGTCTTCCTCTGGCGCCCTGCACTGTCCACGCTATTTTTAGGGGGGTGGCCAACAACCACTGTGCCGCTTTATGCAGGCATGGCGAAAGTTGGTCTCCTCCCTGTCGGGGGTAGCGTGGGCGGTACATGGTCTTCTGCCCTTATCTTCTTGCTCTGCACGCAAACGTGCCGAGCTGACGTGGACATGGTCCCTCCCCTCACCAGCAGAAGCTCGTGAGGAGGTCTTCTGGTCCTTAGCAGTTTTGGTCATCGTTCTCCTCATGAGGCGCCTCCTCATGAGGGTCTTCTCCGCTGGCTTCGGCTGTCGTTCCACCCATGGGCCAAAGCTGGGCCGTTGAAGGGGCCCAGGAGTAGGTGGACCGGGATACCCCGGTATCCAGAACACCGACAGTAGCCCCCGGGAGCCTGGCCCGCGAACATGCCCTCTTGAGGGAGCGAAGGGCCAGGGGCCCACAGAAGCTGCTGGGTGATACGTCTCCAACGTATCTATAATTTTTGATGCTCCATGCTTGTTTTTACACCATTTGCCTACTGTTCCGTTACACTTCGTGGCACTTTTATGCATTTTCCGGAACTAACCTATTAACAAGTCGCCACAGTGCCAGTTCCCTGTTTTCTGTTGTTTTTGTGTTTCAGAAGTGATACATAGGAAATATTCTCGGAATTGGACGAAACAAGTTCCTGAAGTCTTATTTTACCCGGAAGCTTCCAGAGATCCGAAGAGGAGTAGGAGGGGGGCCACAGGGGCCCCACACACCAGGCTGGCGCGGCCAGGGCCTGGGCCGCGCCGCCATGGTGTGAGGCCACCTGGCTCCACCTCTGACATCGCCCCTTCGCCTATAAAGACCCCCCGACGGGAAAAACCTAAGGACCCAATCAATTTTCCAGAACACATCGCGATCCGCCGCCGCCGTCGACCCGAAGATCGGGAGGGTCCAGAAGCTCTTCCCAGCACCCTGCCGGAGAGGGGAATCGCCACCGGAGGTCTTCTTCATCGCCATGCTTGCCTCCGGAGCGATGAGTGAGTAGTCTACCTTGGACTATGGGTCCATAGCAGTAGCTAGATGGTTGTCTTCTCCACCATGTGCTTCATGTTTAGATCTCATGAGCTGCCCTACATGATTGAGATCACCGTTATGTAATTCTACATGTTTGGTTTGTTGGGATTCGATGAATATTGGTGTTATGATTGAGTTGCTATACTGAAATATATCTTATTTTATCTCTATGTTGTTTATGATCTTGCATGCTCTCCGTTGTTAGTAGCTATCTTGGCCGAGTAGTTGCTAGTGACTCCAAGAGGGGGTATTTATGCTCGATAGTGGGTTCATGCCTCTATTTAACCTGGGGGAGTGACAGAAACCTCTAAGGTTGTAGATGTGATGTTGCTACTAGGGAGAAAACAACATTCATATGCTCAAGGGCATATGCTTTGTTTACATTACACACTTTGCTTAATGCAATTATCTGTTGTTCGCAACTTAATACTTGTGGAGTTCTCGGATTGATTCGCCACAAGTGGATTATTAGTCATATATGCAGTTGGATGGCGGTCTATGTATTTTGTTGTAAAGCCCAGAGTAAATCTCATAGTGATTTTCTTGACATATCACGTTTATCTTTATTCTATCAATTGCCTAACTGTAATTTGTTTACCCAGCATGTGTTATTTATCTTATGGAGAGACACCACTAGTGAACTGTGGACCCCGGTCCTATTTCCATCATATTGCTATCACCTGTTTACTTTACTCGCACTGTTTACTTTACTCGCATACTTCTATTGTTTTCCACTCGATACGCTCATAACCTTTGTTTCAAGCAAACCGGTGAGATTGACAACCTCATCGTAAGTTGGGAACAAAGTACTTGGTTGTGTGTGTGCAGGTTCCGCGTTGCAGCTAGCAAGCAAAGCTTGAACGAGGCGCCATATATAAATTATCCAAAGCTGTCGCAAACTAGCAAGCATCACCTTCAGTCGCATTGTCTGCTTTTCTCTCCTGATTGACATAATCTTGGTTTCTTAACTGAGGGAAAACTAGCTGTTATACTCATCATACCTTCCTCTTGGGGTTCCCAATGGGCTGGTCATTCACCACGCATCAAGCTCTTTTTCTGGCGCCATTGCCAGGGATTGAAGAAGAAGAAGAAGAAGCTCCCTCATCAACTAGGCACCAGCTCTTTTTCTGGCGCTGTTGCCAGGGAGAAAAGTGGAAGACCTCTGCAAGGGGAGTTTTTCGCACACACATCCTTTACTTTGTTATAGTTTTGCTTTACTTTATTTTATTTTACTTGCATCGTTTTACCAAAAACCCAAAAAAATTAGTATCCTTTATAGTTGTTATTTTTGTTGATCTGTTATTGTCTTGCTTTATCATGCTTTCTATCAATGGTTGGTTTCTTTGAAACTAAATCTTTTTGGCAAGGTGGGTTCACGAAAGAGCAGCAAAATTATTATGAGGAACACCGCTTGTCACAGAAAGGGAAATATTTATGGGAACAAATCAATAGATTGTATATCATTGCTAGAAACGTGTGCTCTACTTATAATGTTACCTATTGCTTTGATAGATCTTGTTGCTGTAGGAGGTATAAACACCTCCCTTTTCAATGTGAGTATAATGATGATGTTACCATATCTTCTTATATTAATGGAAATTATGACTTTTATGATGTGGAACAAATTGAAGAATTTATTGCTTGGAAGGGTCCATTCGAACTTGCTTATTTGCTTGAAAATACTGATGATGCACCTTATAAATATGAGGTTTATGATATACTTACATTTTGCTTTGATAATTACAAGGAAGAAAATGGCTATATTCTTAAATATCTTAATAGATGCTCTCCAACGGAAGAGACTAATGCCTTGAAGGAGCCTATGGAAGAAGAAATTGCTGAAACAGGAAGCTCATTGGATGAAAAAGAGGAGGAGAGTGATGATCAAGAGGAGGAAGAATGGAGCAACCCATGTCTACCTCCCAATAAGAGTAACTCTTTAACTAATACCTTATTTGATAGCCCTCCATGCTTCAAAAAGGAGGATGAGTGTGATATTTATATTGTTGAGTTTGTTCATGATGCTACTGAAAATTATTATGAGAGAGGAAAATATGGTTGTTGGAATTTTTATGTTACTAAAACACCTCTCTTTATATTGAAAGTTCCAAAGTTGCTCTTATTTAATCTACCCATGCTTGTTACTATGTGCTTCTTTGATTTATTTTCTTACAAGATTCCTATGCATAGGAAGTGGGTTAGACTTAAATGTGTTTTATATTTGCTCCTTGATGCTCTCTTTTGCTTCAATTCATATTTCTTATGTGAGCATCTTCTCAAATTACTGAGCCTAGCTCAAAGGCGTTAAAGAAAAGCACTCTTGGGAGATAACCCAATGTTTTATTTTCAGTACTTTTTCTTTTATTTGAGTCTTGGAAGTCATTACTACTATAATGACCGCTCCTTATCCTTTTTATTTCGTTTTTGTGCCAAGAGAAGCCTCTAATTCGAGTGAGGTAAAGATTTGGGGATGTTGCTGTCCTGAAACTGTTTTCGGTGCTGCACCGTAAAATTTCGTATAAATTCTCTGTATATCTTTTGGACCTGAGATTTCTTGTGCATATGCCCCAGTTATATCCAAACTTTCGTTAGTTGAACACTTTTTGATTTGAGTAACATAAAATCCCTCAAAAATTCGGCCTTTTTCAGCTGTTCTGTTTTGACAGATTTCTGCCAATATTTGTTTTTGCCACTTTATCGCTTTCTTTGTGAGTTCTTTTGATCATGGAACTCTTGGGGAAGTTGCTACAGTAGAATATGCTATATATGTGGTGGTTTTGAGTTGAAACCTGAAGCAAAAAGAGGTTGATTATATGTTATGCTACACTAATGTTGCTAATAGAATTGTGTTTAGTTTTGTATGAAGGAAGTTTTCAAGTGTAGGGATTGGAGAATGATGAGATGAGTTGAAGAATGGACAAAAGCTCAAGCTTGGGGATGCCCATGCATCACCCCAAGAAATATCCAATAAGTACAAGCGTCAAAGCTTGGGGATGCCCCCGAGGCACCCCTTCTTCATCGGCAAAAATCAGGTCACCTTTCAAAACACTATATTTTTATTGCTTCATGCACTATGTGTTTTTCTTGGAGCGTCAGTTATTTTAGTTTTCTTAGCTAGTTTTTTTTTGTTTGCTCCAATAAATGGTTGGACCCCAACAAATTTCTTTTGGAGGAGACTCGTTTTCATTTGCAAAGCACGCTCTAGTTTTCACTCTTATTAAAAACCGAGTGTTCTTCTTTTACAACATGGTTGCTAAGTTTCTTATTGTCATGATTATATCTTTATGCCCATGTTTTAAGTTCTTATGATCCCAGCTCACAAATGCATACATATATGATCAAGATTGTGTAGGTGCATGTCACCTCAAAAATTATTCTTTTGTAATCACGTACATACTCGAGGACGAGCAGGAGTTAAGCTTGGGGATGCTTGATACGTCTCCAATGTATCTATAATTTTTGATGCTCCATGCTTGTTTTTACACCATTTGCCTACTGTTTCGTTACACTTCGTGGCACTTTTATGCATTTTCCGGAACTATTCTATTAACAAGTCGCCATAGTGTCAGTTCCCTGTTTTCTGTTGTTTTTGTGTTTCAGAAGTGATACACGGGAAATATTCTCGGAATTGGACGAAACAAGTTCCTGAAGTCTTATTTTACCCGGAAGCTTCCAGAGATCCGAAGAGGAGTAGGAGGGGGGCCACAGGGGCCCCACACACCAGGCTGGCACGGCCAGGGCCTGGGCCGCGCCGCCATGGTGTGAGGCCACCTAGCTCCACCTCTGACATCGCCCCTTCGCCTATAAAGACCCCCCGACGGGAAAAACCTAAGGACCCGATCAATTTTCCAGAACACATCGTGATCCGCCGCCGCCGTCGACCCAAAGATCGGGAGGGTCCAAAAGCTCTTCCCGACACCCTGTCGGAGAGGGGAATCGCCACCGGAGGTCTTCTTCATCGCCATGCTTGCCTCCGGAGCGATGAGTGAGTAGTCTACCTTGGAATATGGGTCTATAGCAGTAGCTAGATGGTTGTCTTCTCCACCATGTGCTACATGTTTAGATCTCATAAGCTGCCCTACATGATTGAGATCACCGTTATGTAATTCTACATGTTTGGTTTGTTGGGATCCGATGAATATTGGTGTTGTGATTGAGTTGCTATACTGAAATATATCTTATGTTATCTCTATGTTGTTTATGATCTTGCATGCTCTCCGTTGTTAGTAGCTATCTTGGCCGAGTAGTTGCTAGTGACTCCAAGAGGGGGTATTTATGCTCGATAGTGGGTTCATGCCTCTATTTAACCTGGGGAAGTGACAGAAACCTCTAAGGTTGTAGATGTGATGTTGCTACTAGGGAGAAAACAACATTCATATGCTCAAGGGCATATGCTTTGTTTACATTACACATTTTGCTTAATGCAATTATCTGTTGTTCGCAACTTAATACTTGTGGAGTTCTCGGATTGATTCGCCACAAGTGGATTATTAGTCATAGATGCAGTTGGATGGCGGTCTATGTATTTTGTTGTAATGCCCAGAGTAAATCTCATAGTGATCTTCTTGACATATCATGTTTATCTTTATTCTATCAATTGCCCAACTGTAATTTGTTTACCCAGCATGTGTTATTTATCTTATGGAGAGACACCACTAGTGAACTGTGGACCCCGGTCCTATTTCCATCATATTGCTATCACCTGTTTACTTTACTCGCACTGTTTACTTTACTCGCATACTTCTACTGTTTACCACTCGATACGCTCACAACCTTTGTTTCAAGCAAACCGGTGAGATTGACAACCTCATCATAAGTTGGGAACAAAGTACTTGGTTGTGTGTGTGTAGGTTCCGCGTTGCAGCTAGCAAGCAAAGCTTGGACGAGGCGCCATATATAAATTGTCCGAAGCTATCGCAAACTAGCAAGCATCACCTTCAGTCGCATTGTCTGCTTTTCTCTCCTGATCGACATAACCTTGGTTTCTTAACTGAGGGAAAACTAGCTGCTATACTCATCATACCTTCCTCTTGGGGTTCCCAACGGGCTGGTCATTCACCACGCATCAAGCTCTTCTTCTGGCGCCGTTGTCAGGGATTGAAGAAGAAGAAGAAGCTCCCTCGTCAACTAGGCACCACTGGGCCCTCCAACGGCACGCGTCAACGGCACGCGTCAACGTGCGGTTAGAGGACCATGTGAAGATGCAGAGGTCGTGGGCATGTGGCGCTCCTACAGTTGGCGAAGCGAAGCGCCGTGGAGATCGTGCGTAGTGGGTGGAGTAACGGGCGTTTTTGAACCATCGCATCAAGGGCGACACTTCGGAAACTGCGCCCTCCCTGCCCCCTTTAAAGCTTGACAGAGAAGGCTCCTTCTCCTCTTTCATAGCACATCGCCGCCGCCACCTCCCCTTCCAAAGATCTTGCGCACCCAAATCCCTTGAGCCTTCCATCCTCCCGCAGCAACTCGCCCCCGATCGGAAGCCATGGCACCTCGAAGGGCCACCGGAGCGGCGAGGTCTTCTGAAGCTGTGCCGCGGCCGGCAGCGCCCCTGCTCGAATCCTGCATCAAGAGCAGCCGCGAGCTCCAGACCGTCCGAGAGATGGTCGGGAGCAAGAACAGTGAGTGGGGCGCCACCCGCATCTGGCACAGCCGCGCGACACTCTACCCGCAACGGCGCAGCCCTTCTTCCTCTTCTCTGTCTTCGCCGGCCTGGTGCCGCTGTTCTCCCCCTTCTTCCTGGCGATCTTGGAGACCTACGGGATCCAGGCCATCCACCTGCACCCCAAGTCCGTCACCTTGCTGGCGGTCTTCACCTATGCCTGCGAGGCATGGATCGGCATCAAGCCGTAGGTGGCATACTTTCGCCACCTCTTCTCTCTCTGGTCCTCTTGGCTGAACCAGAGTTCCGGTTGCGTCTCCTTCATCGCCACCGCCGGGACGGAGGGCGACTTCATCGACTTGAAGTGGATGAAGAAAGTTGAAGACTTTCGGAGCCGCTGGTTCTTTATTGACATCCTCGAAGAATCGGAGCTCTTCCTCATCACCGGGGTGCCCCCCATCAAGCTCACCACCTGGGCTAGCGAGGCCCTTCCTGAGGAAGCCCTGAAGATGCTCCACCCGCGAATCCGAGATCTTCGGAAGGCCGGCGTCATGGGAACCATGGTCGGGGTGGAGTTCGTCACCCGACGCATCGCCCCCCTTCAGGACCACCGCCGGGAGATCTGGAGGCACAGGGCCGGAGACAACCTCCGGCTTCACGTCAGCGAGCTCAACGCCGACGCTCAGGAGGAGGTAATAAGAGCCTTCTTGTCTTCCGCCGCTGTCCCTGCCATCCCGCGCACTGCCCTGCCGATCTACAACTTGGGTGCTCGGGAGGCCAGCCACGTTACGGCGGGGATCTGATATGTCTCAAACGTATCTATAATTTTTGATGCTCCATGCTTGTTTTTACACCATTTGCCTTGTGTTTCGTTACACTTCGTGGCACTTTTATGCATTTTTCGGAACTAACCTATTAACAAGTCGCCACAGTGCCAGTTCCATGTTTTCTACTGTTTTTGTGTTTCAGAAGTGATACACAGGGAATATTCTCGGAATTGGACGAAACAAGTTCCAAAAGGCTTATTTTGCCCGGAAGCTTCCAGAGATCCGAAGAGGCGAAGGAGAGGGGCCACAGGCCAGCCTCACACTAGGCTGGCGCGGCCCAGGCCCTGGCCGCGCCGCCTAGGTGTGAGGAGGCCTGGGGCCACTCCTGACGATGCCCCTTCGCCTATATAAAGCCTCGGGATGGAAAACCCTAGGGGAGTCGGCGAAATTTCCAGAACAGTTCCGTAGCTCCGCCGCCGCCGTCGACGAATTTCAGGGGACAGAAGTCTCTGTTTTGGTACCCTGCCGGGACGGAGAAGTGCCCCCGGAGCCATCTCCATCGGTCTCCATCGCCGTCTCCGCTGTCTCCATCGACCTCACCGCCATCTCCATCAACCTTGATGTCTCCTATGATGAGGAGGGAGTAGTTCATCCCCGGGGCTGAGGGCTCTACTGGTAGCTATGTGGTTCACCTCTCTCTCCCATGATGTGATCTTTATGTGATCGTGAGCTTTGTATCATGTTGAATAAGTAGATGTTACTCTTCTTCATTATGTGTACCCTAGTGTGTTATTAAAGTAATCTATTCCTCCTGCCATGGTGTAACGGTGACAGTGCGTGCATCGTGGTGGTACTTGGTCTAGGCTACGATTGTGATCTCTTATGGATTATGAGAATAATTATCACTATGATAATATTGAAGTGATCTATTCCTCCTTTCATGGTGTAATGTTGACAGTGTGTGCACCGTGTTAGTACTTGGTCTAAGTTGCAATAATATTTATCTTGAGTTGTGATTTGATTTGGATATCTCTATGAGTGGTGTTTGTCAAGTACTTGATGAACTTTGAGGAGTGCTTCGTAGCCCTACGCAATGATTAGTGTTATTTAATAGGAGAGTAATTCAGAGTACCATAGTGAAGAGAAGTTATTTATTTGTTCAATTATGTTATATTTGTTGAGAGTGTGTCCACTAGTGAAAGTATGATCCCTAGGCCTTGTTTCCAAGCTTTGCACACCGTTTACTTGCTGTTTTGTTACTTGTTTGCTTGCTGCCATTTTTATTCCAGATTGCATTTACTACTTATAATCATCTATACCACTTGTATGTCACTATCTCTTCACCGAACTAGTGCACCTATACATCTGACAAGTGTATTGGGTGTGTTGGGGACACAAGAGACTTTCTGCATCGTAATTGCAGGGTTGTTTGAGAGGGATAGCTTTGACCTCTTCCTCCCTGAGTTCGATAAACCTTGGGTGATCCACTTAAGGGAAACTTGCTGCTGCTCTACAAACCTCTGCACTTGGAGGCCCAACACTGTCTACAAGAACAGACGCGTGCGTAGACATCAAGCTCTTTTCTGGCACCGTTGCCGGGGAGGTAAGGTAAAAGGTACTCGCATCCTCCTATGTGAGTGCTCGGAGTTATTTCCTTTAGATTCTGCAATTACATCTTTTTGTTTCTTATTTTTATTTTCACTAGTTAGGCTTAATGGAAAACAATGAGTTCTTTAGTCTTTTTCCTGAGTTTAGATATGAAGTGTTTGAAGAGAAAATTGAAAAACCTTTGGAGCTTAATTTGCATGCTAATAGTTTTGTTAGTATGAATGTTTGAACACTGTTTTAGAAAAGTCTAAGCTTGGGCAAGCTGGTTTTGTCAAGCATGATATTTTTAGTTCCCCAGCTTTAGTGGAGAAAATTTGCTCTGATGATATTTTATCTCCCATATGTGATAATTCTGATCTTGATGATGTTCCTATGCCTGTTACCTATGTTAGTGATCATGATTGGAAAAAGCACTCTACTTTTGATATTGAAAATCTTTTTGGTACCAATTCTAAGGTTAATAATTGTTGTACCATTAGTGCTATCCATGTTCCTTCTTATGATGATATGTTTGAAGAATATGCTTTGCGAAATAGCTGTTCTCTAGCTTGTGATGATACTAAACCTCTAGTTTATGATGGTTATGATGATGAGTATAATATTTTCAGTTCACCTACTATTGAGGACAAAATTAGTTATGATTACAATATGCCTCCTATTTTTTATGATTATGGTGATGAGAATAATTATTCTATTGAATCCGCTCCTACTACTATTGTTCATGTGGGGAGTATTAATCCTTTTATGCATGTGGCTCATGATAGAGATGCTTTATGTGATAGTTATATTGTTAGTTCTATTCATGACACTACTGAAAGTTATTATGAGAGAGGGAAACATGGTTTGAAGGATCTCAACAATATTGAGTTTCCCCTCTTTATGTTGCAATTCTTGAAGTTATACTTGTTTTGCCTTCCTATGCTTTTTGCTTTGCGCTTTCATGACTTGTCTCTTTATAAGACTATTTTTCATAGGAAGTGGTTTAGATTTAAATGTGTTCCATACTTGCTTTTTGATGCTCTCTTTTGCTTTAAGTTCCTATATGGCGCCTTTGCCTCAAGCTCTTATATGGCGCCCACATGAGCATCTTTGCAAATTACTGCGCCTAGCTCAAAGGCGTTAAAGAAAAGCATTCTTGGGAGATAACCCATAATTTTATTTTCAGTACTTTTTCTTTTATTTGAGTCTCGGAAGTTATTACTACTGTAATAACCGCTCCTTATCCTTTTTATTTTGTTGTTGTGCCAAGAGAAGCCTCTAATTTGAGTGAGGTAAGATTTGGGGATGTTGCTGTCCTGAAACAGTTTTCGGTGCTGCACCGTAAAAATTCGTGAAAATTCTCTGTATATCTTTTGGACCTGCGATTTCTTGTGCATATGCCCCAGGTTATATCCAAACTTTCATTAGTTGAACACTTTTTGATTTGAGCAACAGAAAATGCTCTAAAAGTCGACCTTTGTCAGCTGTTCTGTTTTGACAGATTTCTGCCAATATTTGTGTTTACCGCTTTATCGCTTTCTTTTTTAGTTATTTTGATCACGGAACTTTTGGGGAAGTTGCTACAGTAGTATATGCTTAATATGTGGTGGTTTTAGGTTGAAACCTGAAGCAAAAAGGGTTGATTATATGTTATGCTTACACAAATGTTGCTAATAGATTTGTGTTTAGTTTTGTATGAAGGAAGTTTTCAAGTGTAGGGATCGGAGAGTGATGAGATGAGTTGAAGAATGGACAAAAGCTCAAGCTTGGGGATGCCCATGCATCACCCCAAGAAATATTCAAGAAGTACAACGTCAAAGCTTGGGGATTCCCCCGAGGCACCCCCTTCTTCATCGGCAAAAATCAGGTCACCTTTCAAGACACTATATTTGTATTGCTTCATGCACTTTGCGTTTTTCTTGGAGCGTCAGTTGTTTTTGTTTTCAGTTTTCCTTTGCTTTGTTTGATGCAATAAATGTTTGGATCACATCATGTGTTTGGAGAGAGATATGCTCCGTTTTTCATTTGCCAAGAACACTCCGTTTTTCACTCTTATCGTTCAACGAGTGTTCTCCTTTTTCTAGAACTGCGTTTAGCTTTCGTTTTTCACCTTGATTTGTGTTCAGATCTTGTTATATCTTTTCATCAAGGTGTATTTTTGCCTCTGGTCATTATTGGTTTTCATCAAAAGAGGTGTTTATAAAAAGTTTGAATGGTGTTGGAAAAGAGAAAAAGCTTTATGCAAAAAAGTGGTACAAGAAGGAGCTTGTGTAGACTGCGGCTTAGGCTTTTGCATGTCGTGCTTGATGTCTTTTTGATAGTATGCTTAGTGGTTTTTCTGTTGCATGACTTGTCTCAAATAACTGAGATTGCTTAATGAGCCTTTGAAAAATCATGCGTTGTTTTTATTATATGGAAGCATTTATTTGGTTTTCTCCTTTGATGCTTTATTTGGGTTGACTTGGCACATGCTTACACCATGTTGACTACAAAAATAAGTCGCCTATAGCCTCTATGATCATTTAGTTTTTGACTTTTGATGCCATCTTATGCTTCTTTTAATGTTGCTTTGTCGCTTTGCATGATTATGGCCGTTATTGCTCTCTTAGTTGGTCGCTCCCAGTCTTTTGCTAGCCCTCATTTTGTACTGAGTATGAGCTCTACTCGTGCATCCAACTCCCAAAAACCAAGTTTGCCATTGTGTCCACTAAAAATTCCTATCCATGGTATTTGTAAGCCATTCCAAGTAAATTTTCATGTGCTACCTTTCAAAAAACCATCAAAATACTTCTCATTTCGTGACACTGTTTTCAGCTCATGGGGACATAGTGGTCGGATTTGCTATCTTCCATATTGTCTTATTCCAAAAATAAATAAATAAGAAAGAAAAAAGGCACTCCTCCATGGAATGTGAATGTTGGTGGGCACCCGATGGAATCGGTTAGCCATGGTTTGTGAAAGGAAAAAAAGGTGGGGAGGAGTGCCAAGCTTTATAAAAGAGCACAAAAGTGTCAATCTCTCTCTCAAAAACTTGCTTCATTTTTTATGGAAGATAGTAAGAACCCCATTGCCAGTCGTTGACAAAAACAACCACCTCTCAAAACCCAATTTTTATCTCTCTGTTTTACAAATGAAAAGCTCTAGCACATGTTTAATCACTGCTTCCCTTTGCGAAGGGCCTTTCTTTTACTTTTATGTTGAGTCACCACCTTCTATCTTTATGCACCGTCTAAGAGAGCATAGTTGTCATTCTTAGTATAATGTGCATTGTCCCAAAGTTTTCATTGATTGATTCATATTGTTGGTTTCACTTGTTCTCAAATTACTTGTATCTAGTCGCCCTCTTAAACTTGAAGGTGTCCTATGCATTTATGTTTTGCTCTCTATGAAGGACAAGCTGAAAACCATTTGTATGTTTTTCCTTATGATTTGAACACATGTTTGACTTTCATTGTTTCATTTTCATGATCTTTTATTTGTGTTCATTTGCATGTTTATAACATGGTTGCTAAGTTCTTATTGTCAAGATTATATCTTGCATGCCCATGTTTTAAGTTCTTTTGATCCCAGCTCACAATACTTACATATAAGATCAAGATTGTGTAGGTGCATGTCACCTCAAAAATTATTTCTTTTGTTATCACTTACCTACTCGAGGACGAGCAGGAGTTAAGCTTGGGGATGCTGATACGTCTCAAACGTATCTATAATTTTTGATGCTCCATGCTTGTTTTTACACCATTTGCCTTGTGTTTCGTTACACTTCGTGGCACTTTTATGCATTTTCCGGAACTAACCTATTAACATGTCGCCACAGTGCCAGTTCCCTGTTTTCTGCTGTTTTTGTGTTTCAGAAGTGATACACAGGGAATATTCTCGAAATTGGACGAAACAAGTTCCTGAAGTCTTATTTTGCCCGAAAGCTTCCAGATATCCAAAGAGGCGAAGGAGAGGGGCCACATGCCAGCCTCACACTAGGCCGGCGCGGCCCAGGCCCTGGCCGCGCCGCCTAGGTGTGAGGAGGACTGGGGCCACTCCTGACGACGCCCCTTCGCCTATATAAAGCCTCGGGACGAAAAACCCTAGGGGAGTCGGCGAAATTTCCAGAACAGTTCTGTAGCTCCGCCGCCATCGACGAATTTCGGGGGACAGAAGTCTCTGTTCCGGCACCCTGCCGGGACGGGGAAGTGCCCCCGAAGCCATCTCCATCAGTCTCCATCGCCGTCTCCGCCGTCTCCATCGACCTCACCGCCATCTCCATCAACCTTGTTGTCTCCTATGATGAGGAGGGAGTAGTTCATCCCCGGGGCTGAGGGCTCTACCGGTAGCTATGTGGTTCACCTCTCTCTCCCATGATGTGATCTTTATGTGATCGTGAGCTTTGTATCATGTTGAATAAGTAGATGTTACTCTTCTTCATTATGTGTACTCTAGTGTGTTATTAAAGTAATCTATTCCTCCTGCCATGGTGTAACGGTGACAGTGCGTGCATCGTGGTTATACTTGGTCTAGGCTACGATTGTGATCTCTTATGGATTATGAGAATAATTATCACTATGATAGTATTGAAGTGATCTATTCCTCCTTTCATGGTGTAATGTTGACAGTGTGTGCACCGTGTTAGTACTTGGTCTAAGTTGCAATAATATTTATCTTGAGTTGTGATTTGATTTGGATATCTCTATGAGTGGTGTTTGTCAAGTACTTGATGAATTTTGAGGAGTGCTTCGTAGCCCTACGCAATGATTAGTGTTATTCAATAGGAGAGTAATTCAGAGTACCATAGTGAAGAGAAGTTATTTATTTGTTCAATTATGTTATATTTGTTGGGAGTGTGTCCACTAGTGAAAGTATGATCCCTAGGCCTTGTTTCCAAGCTTTGCACACCGTTTACTTGCTGTTTTGTTACTTGTTTGCTTGCTGCCATTTTTATTCCAGATTGCATTTACTACTTATAATCATCTATACCACTTGTATTTCACTATCTCTTCGCCGAACTAGTGCACCTATACATCTGATAAGTGTATTGGGTGTGTTGGGGACACAAGAGACTTTCTGCATCGTAATTGCAGGGTTGTTTGAGAGGGATAGCTTTGACCTCTTCCTCCCTGAGTTCGATAAACCTTGGGTGATCCACTTAAGGGAAACTTGCTGCAGCTCTACAAACCTCTGCACTTGGAGGCCCAACACTGTCTATAAGAACAGACGCGTGCGTAGACATTAGGATCTTGAAGTTCAATGCCTGGGGCCCGCTCCTTGCCGACGGTGTCGTGCCCGGTCCTCTCCCGAGCACACCGGCGGCCAGCTCGGAGCAGGACTCGGCAGGAAGAGGAGCAGGGCCCACGGCCTCTGGAGATCTTGACAACGATGACGCTGAATCTGGCGAGCGGCTGGCACATCGTAGGCGCCCTGAGGGCACCATGGTGCTCTCAGACTCCTCCGACGACAAATCCGCCTTGCCGAACCAGCCCACCGGGAGAGACGCTGATGCGTCCTCCTCGCGAGGCCTGGAGGAGGAGGAGCGCCAAGCCCGCCTGGAGGCAGAGCGCCGCTCCAAGTTCAACGACGAATGTGCCAGCCGGCGACCCGAGGCCAGAGCCTGCCATGGCAAGAAGCCGGCCGGAGAATCCTCCGCGCCTCCACCACCACCCTCAGCCCTTCCTGGCAAGAGAGGATGGGTGGAGCGCGACGCCTCGTGAGTGTTCCTGCACAAATCCTTAATCCTTGACTTACCTTTCCCCTAACCTCTTTTCCCCCCTTCTGAAGGGATTCGCAGCATAGTAAATCAAAAAATTTCCTACGGATGCGAACAAGAAAGCCAAGATCTAATCTAGGAGATGTAATCAACGAGAGAGGTAGATGAGATCTTCATACCCTTGAAGATTCGCATAGCGAAAACGTTCAATAGAACGTGGTTGACGTAGTCGTACTTGCCGTCTCCTCCTCGCGATCCGATCCGATCCTACGCCGCAAGTGGCGGCGCCTCCGAGAGTTGCACACGTGCGGTGCAGCGACGTCTCCTCCTTCCTTGGTCCAGCAAGTATGGTGGAGAGATAGATTGGATCAGCAGCACGGCGGCGTGGTGCTTATGGTGGAGAGTTTCTGCGGCAGGGCTTCGCCTACACGCAGTCGCGAGAGAGAGAGAGAGGGAGGGCAGCAGTTGGCGGCTAGGGTTTGGGTTAAGGGGTAGAGAGGGCTGCGCCCTTGCCCCCCTATATATAGAGGGGTGGCCGGCCAGCTTGGCCTCTCCCCAAACCCTAGGGCGCCGACTTGGAGTAGGAAGAGTGGGGGGCAAGTTTTCCCCCTTTCCTTCTTTGAAGACTCCCTTAGGGTTTCCCCTTGGGCTGGCCGGCTGGGCCTTAGGGGCCTTGTGCGCCTGGCCCAGGGCGGCCAGGGCACTTCCCCTTAGGCCCACGCAGGCCTCCGTCAAGTGGGCCCACGTTGGTCCCACTCCGGAACCTTCTAGAACCTTCCGGTACAATACCGATAAACTCCGAAACCTTTCCGGAATCCAAAAAACTGCTTTCCTTTATATGAATCTTATTCTCCGGACCATTCCGGAACCTCTCGTGACGTCCTGGATCTCATCCGAGACTCCGAACTAAAACTCATAAACCAATTATCCATTCTATCCTAGCATCGATACACGTTAAGTGTGTGACCCTACGGGTTCGAGAATATGTAGACATGATCTTCTATCAATAATCAACAGCGGGATCTGGAAACCCATATTGACTCCCACATATTCATCGATGATCATATCGAATGAACCACGATGTCAGGATTCAATTAATCTCGTATATGTATTCCCTTTGTCACACGATATTTTACTCGCCCGAGATTTGATCGTCGGTATCGCCATACCTAGTTCAATCTCGTTCACCGCAAGTACTTTACTCGTTCCGTAATCCGATATCACTTTGTGATTAACTCCTTAACCACATGCTTGCAAGCGGTGTTGATATCGATTACCGAGTGGGCCCGAAGTATATCTCTCCGACTTGGGAGGGACAAATTCCATCTCGATACATACAACCCAACAAGTACTTTCCGATCACCTGAGAGACACCTTTATTATCACCCTCACATAGGATGACGTTTGATGACTTCAAAGCTTTCTTCCGATACTAGGGAGTTGTATTATCTCATGGTCTAAGGAATACAATACATGACATAGAAAAAGCTTCGCAAAGATGAACACGATGACACGATCTAATTGCTCTGCTTTATTTGGGTCTGTCCATCATATCATTCTCCTAATGATATGATCTCATTATTAATTGACAACTCATGTCTATGGTTAGGAAACCTTAACCATCATTAATCAATGAGCTAGTCCATAGAGGCGTACTAGGGACACGGTGTTGTTCATAAACCACACAAGTATTAAAGTTTCCGCTTAATACAATTCTAGCATGGAATATAAACATTATCATGAACAAGAATTATAATAATAACATCTTTATTATTGCCTCTAGGGCATAATTCCAACAGTCTCCCACTTGCACTAGAGTCAATAATCTAGTTTACATCTGGCAACAATCTAACACCCATGGCATTAAGATGCTGATCATGTTTTGCTCGTGGAAGAGGTTTAGTCAATGGATCTGCGACATTCAGATCTGTATGTACTTTGCTAATCTTCAGATCTCCATCTGCTATATAATATCGAATTCTATGGAAACGGCGGTTGATGTGCTTGGTTTTTTGGATGATATCTTGGTTCCTTAGCCAGTGCTATGGCGCCAGTGTTGTCGCACAATATCTCCAGTGGGTCCAAGGCATTTGGAACCACACCAAGCTCAGTGATGAAGTTTCTGATCCAAACTCCTTCACTTGATGCTTCTGAAGCAGCCATGTATTCCGCTTCTGTTGTAGATCCCGCGATCACGCTTTGCTTGCAGCTTCTCCAGCTCACAGCTCCACCATTCAAAATATAAACGTATCCTGTCTGAGATTTAGAATCATCCGGGTCGGTGTCGAAGCTAGCGTCGACGTAACCTTTTACGACGAGCTCCTCGTCACCTCCATAGACCAAGAACATTTCTTTAGTCCTATTTAAATACTTTAGGATGTTCTTTACGGCTGTCCAGTGTTCCACTCCTGGATCACTTTGGTATCTGCTCGTCAAACTAAGAGCATTGGACACATCCGGTCTAGTACACAGCATGGCATACATGATAGAACCTATGGCCGAGGCATATGGCACTTTGCTCATAGTTTCTCTATCTTTTACCGTAGCTGGACATTGAGCCTTGCTCAATATCTTACCTGACAACATGGGCAATGAACCTTTCTTTGCTTTATCCATTCTGAACCTCTTCAGAACTTTGTCCAGATATGTACTTTGGCTTAAAGCTATTAGGCGTCTTTCTCTATCTCTATAGATTTTGATGCCTAATATATAAGCAGCTTCCCCTAGGTCTTTCATTGAAAAACATTTATTCAAATAACTCTTCACATCGTTAAGCATACCGATGTCATTTCCAATAATCAATATGTCATCCACATATAGTACTAAAAATGTCACCGAGCTCCCACTCACTTTCTTGTAAATACAAGCTTCGTAGCAATTTGGAACAAATCCAAAACTCTTGATCACTTGATCAAAACGAAAGTTCCAACTCCGAGATGCTTGCTTCAGTCCATAAATGGAACGCTGAAGTTTGCACACCTTATTAGCATCCTTAGGATCGACAAAACCTTCGGGCTGCATCATATACAACTCTTCATCAATGTTGCCATTGAGGAACGCAGTCTTGACATCCATCTGCCATATTTCATAATCATGAAATGCAGCAATTGCTAATAAAATCCGAATGGACTTAAACATCGCTACGGGAGAGAAAGTCTCATCGTAGTCAACACCTTGAACTTGCCGAAAACCTTTTGCGACAAGCCGAGCTTTATAGACAGTAACATTACCATCCGCGTCCGTTTTCTTCTTGAAAATCCATTTGCATTCAACGGCCTTACGGTCGCTAGGAGGGTCTACCAAAGTCCACACTTGGTTTTCGCTCATGGATCCCAATTCGGATTTCATGGCTTCTAGCCATTTCTCAGAGTCTGGGCTCATCATTGCTTCCTCATAGTTCGCAGGTTCGCTGTTGTCTAACAACAAGACGGTTAAGACAGGGTTGCCATACCATTCAGGAGTGGCACGTGACCTTGTCGACCTGCGAAGTTCAGTAGTAGCATCGTTCGAAGTTTCATGATCTTTATCATTAGCTTCCTCTCTCGTTGATGCAGGCGGCGCCGGAACAATTTCTGGTGCTGCGCTACTCTCCAACTCGAGAGAAGGTTCAATAACCTCGTCTAGCTCTACCTTCCTCCCACTCACTTCTTTCGAGAGAAACTCCTTCTCAAGAAATGATCCGTTCTTAGCAACAAACACTTTGCCTTCGGATCTGTGGTAGAAGGTATACCCAATCGTTTCCTTAGGGTATCCTATGAAGACGCATTTCTCCGCTTTGGGTTCGAGCTTGTCCGGCATCAACTTCTTGACGTAAGCTTCGCATCCCCAAACTTTAAGAAACGACAACTTAGGTTTAGCACCAAACCATAGTTCATACGGTGTCGTCTCAACGGATTTAGATGGTGCCCTATTTAAAGTGAATGCAGCGGTTTCTAATGCATAACCCCAAAATGATAACGGCAAATCTGTAAGAGACATCATTGATCGCACCATATCTAATAGAGTTCGATTCCGGCGTTCAGACACACCATTGCGCTGTGGTGTTCCGGGTGGCGTGAGTTGCGAAACAATTCCGCTTGCTTTAAGATGCGTGAGAAAATCATAACTCAAATACTCACCTCCACGATCGGATCGCAGAAATTTAATTTTCCTGTTACGATGGTTTTCCACTTCGTTCTGAAATTCTTTGAACTTTTCAAATGTTTCAGATTTATGTTTCATTAAATAGATATACCCATATCTACTTAAGTCATCAGTAAAAGTGAGAAAATAGCGATATCCACCGCGCGTAGAAATACTCATTGGTCCGCACACATCGGTATGTATGATTTCCAATAAGTCCGTTGCTCGCTCCATTATTCCGGAGAACGGGGTTTTGATCATCTTGCCCATGAGGCATGGTTCGCACGTGTCAAATGATTCAAAATCAAGAGACTCTAAAAGTCCATCAGAATGGAGTTTCTTCATGCGTTTTACACCAATATGACCTAGACGGCAGTGCCACAAATAAGTTGGATTATCACTATCTACTTTGCATCTTTTAGCCTCAATGTTATGGATGTGTGTTTCATTGCTTTCGAGATTCAGAAGAAATAAACCATTCACAACAGGTGCATGACCATAAAAGATGTTATTCATATAAATAGAACAACCATTATTCTCAGATTTAAATGAATAACCGTCTTGCAATAAACACGATCCAGATATAATGTTCATGCTCAACGCAGGCACATAATAACACTTATTAAGGTTTAAAACTAATCCCGAAGGTAAAACTAAGGAGAGCGTGCCGACGGCCATCACATCAACTTTTGATCCATTGCCAACGCGCATTGTCACCTCATCCCTTGCTAGCCGCCGTCTATTCCGTAGCTCCTGTTTCGAGTTACAAATATTAGCAACTAAACCAGTATCATATACCCAGGCACTACAACGAGCGCTAGTAAGGTAGACATCAATAACATGTATATCAAATATACCTTTGATGGTGCCAGCCTTCTTGTCCGCTAAGTACTTCGGACAGTTTCGCTTCCAGTGACCCTTGACCTTGCAATAGAAGCACTCAGTGTCCGGCTTAGGTCCAGACTTGAGCTTCTTCTCAACAGGAGCAACGCGCTTGCCGCTGCCTTTCTTGAAGGATTTCTTTGCACCCTTAGCTTTCTTAAAGCTAGTGGTCTTGTTGACCATCAACACATGATTGTCTTTCTTGATATCCACCTCCGCAGCTTTCAGCTTTGCGAAGAGCTCAGTGATCGTATCAGTGGAACCAATTTGATTATGAGTAACTACAAAACCTTTGTAGCTAGGAGGGAGTGATTGCAGAACTCTGTCAATCTTGAGCTCCTCTGGAATCTTGCAGTCCAGTTGCTCAAGGCGTTGAGTGTAGCCCGACATCTTAATGGCGTGCTCACTAACGGAACTCCCTTCCTCCATCTTGCAGTTAAAGAACTTCTCAGAGATCTCATATCTCTCAGAACGGGCTTGAGTCTGAAACATGGTTTTCAGTTCCTCAAGTATCTCATAAGGCCCGCGGTACTTCTCAAAACGATTTTGAAGTTCTGGTTCCATAGAAAACATCATGGTACTCATAATCACATCACAATCATCTCTACGAGCATTGAAGTCAGCAAGTTCTTCAGTTTTCGCAGTTGCAGCAGGGGTGTCACCTAGCGCTTTGTCAAGTACATAGGCTTTTTGTCCGCCAGCGAGTATGATTCTCAGATTGCGGAACCAGTTGGTGAAGTTAGACCCATTGTTCTTAAGCTTTTCTTTCTCAGCAAACACGTTGAAGTTGAAGTTGGACTTAGCCATTTGATCTACAACATTGCAAGTACAATTTAGACTATGTTCATGATAACTAGTTCAACTTAATCAAATTACTAGATGAACTCCCACTAAATTCAACATCCCTCAAGTTGTTTAGTGAACACGATCCAAATTCACCACACCTAATCCGATCTTCACGAGAAGAGATGTGGTTTCAATGGTGGACAACTCAGTGTCGATCATATCATTCATATGACTCATGATTAACCTTTCGGTTCATGTGTTCCGAGGCCATGTCTGTACATGCTAGGCTCGTCAAGTCAAACCCAAGTAATTTCCGCGTGTGCAAAACTGGCTTGCACCCGTTGTATGTGAACGTAGAGTTTATAGCACCCGATCATCACGAGGTGCTTGAAAACGACGATCTTTCGCAACGGCGCATACGAGGGGAGTACACAATTTTATCTTGATCTTTAAGTGAGGAATCATCTTATAATGCTACCGTCGCGATCTAAGCAAAATAAGATACATAAAAGGATAAACATCACATGCATATAATTTTATGTGACATGGTATAGCCAATCTCCGCGCCATGATCTCCATCTTGTGCGCGCCGGCATGATCTCCATCACTCCACCATGATTGCCTCCACCACGAATAGCAACTACAACTATTGCTAACTACTTAGCGATAAAGTAAAGCTATTACATGGCGTATAAGAAGTTGACACGTAGGTCATACATAATTATAAAGACAACCATATGGCTCCTGCCGGTTGTGAACTCATCGACATGCAAGTCGTGAAAGATTACAAAACATGATCATTGCATACAACTCAATTCATACTTATCATGTCTTGGGCCATACCATATCACAAAACACTCCCTGCAAAAACAAGTTAGACGCCTCTACTTTGTTGTTGCATGTTTTACGTGGCTTATGGGAGTAGCAAGCTAAGAACGATTCTTACCTACGAAAAGCCACAACGGTGATATTATGGTTGCTAACATCCGATGTAAGTCCCATGACTACTATAGTGAGAGAAACTGGCATCCACCAGCCGCATGTGTGGAACAAGCCACACGTCAAGTGCGGAGCCGGTCTCGCGAACGCGGTCGCGTAAAGTTGGCCTGGACCGCTTCAATCTCACTATACCGCGCCATAAGAAATACACAACAAGAGGTTTGCAACAGAAAACATCAACGCCCGCAACAAGCATGTTGCGTTCTACTCGTGAAACACATCTACGCATAGATCTAGCTCTGATACCACTGAAGGGATTCGCAGCATAGTAAATCAAAAAATTTCCTACGGATGCGAACAAGAAAGCCAAGATCTAATCTAGGAGATGTAATCAACGAGAGAGGTAGATGAGATCTTCATACCCTTGAAGATTCGCACAGCGGAAACGTTCAATAGAACGTGGTTGACGTAGTCGTACTTGCCGTCTCCTCCTCGCGATCCGATCCGATCCTACGCCGCAAGTGGCGGCGCCTCCGAGAGTTGCACACGTGCGGTGCAGCGACGTCTCCTCCTTCCTTGGTCCAGCAAGTATGGTGGAGAGATAGATTGGATCAGCAGCACGACGGCGTGGTGCTTATGGTGGAGAGTTTCTGCGGCAGGGCTTCGCCTACACGCAGTCGCGAGAGAGAGAGAGGGAGGGCAGCAGTTGGCGGCTAGGGTTTGGGTTAAGGGGTAGAGAGGGCTGCGCCCTTGCCCCCCTATATATAGAGGGGTGGCCGGCCAGCTTGGCCTCTCCCCAAACCCTAGG
Source organism: Dactylis glomerata (assembly GCA_007115705.1). Lineage (NCBI taxonomy): Eukaryota > Viridiplantae > Streptophyta > Magnoliopsida > Poales > Poaceae > Dactylis > Dactylis glomerata. Next base: position 386,100 of record QXEO01000805.1, read on the forward strand.
GCGCCGACTTGGAGTAGGAAGAGTGGGGGGCAAGTTTTCCCCCTTTCCTTCTTTGAAGACTCCCTTAGGGTTTCCCCTTGGGCTGGCCGGCTGGGCCTTAGGGGCCTTGTGCGCCTGGCCCAGGGCGGCCAGGGCACTTCCCCTTAGGCCCACGCAGGCCTCCGTCAAGTGGGCCCACGTTGGTCCCACTCCGGAACCTTCTAGAACCTTCCGGTACAATACCGATAAACTCTGAAACCTTTCCGGAATCCAAAAAACTGCTTTCCTTTACATGAATCTTATTCTCCGGACCATTCCGGAACCTCTCGTGACGTCCTGGATCTCATCCGAGACTCCGAACTAAAACTCATAAACCAATTATCCATTCTATCCTAGCATCGATACACGTTAAGTGTGTGACCCTACGGGTTCGAGAATATGTAGACATGATCTTCTATCAATAATCAACAGCGGGATCTGGAAACCCATATTGACTCCCACATATTCATCGATGATCATATCGAATGAACCACGATGTCAGGATTCAATTAATCTCGTATATGTATTCCCTTCGTCACACGATATTTTACTCGCCCGAGATTTGATCATCGGTATCGCCATACCTAGTTCAATCTCGTTCACAGCAAGTACTTTACTCATTCCGTAATCCGATATCACTTTGTGATTAACTCCTTAACCACATGCTTGCAAGCGGTGTTGATATCGATTACCGAGTGGGCCCGAAGTATATCTCTCCGACTTGGGAGGGACAAATTCCATCTCGATACATACAACCCAACAAGTACTTTCTGATCACCTGAGAGACACCTTTATTATCACCCTCACATAGGATGACGTTTGATGACTTCAAAGCTTTCTTCCGATACTAGGGAGTTGTATTATCTCATGGTCTAAGGAATACAATACATGACATAGAAAAAGCTTCGCAAAGATGAACACGATGACACGATCTAATTGCTCTGCTTTATTTGGGTCTGTCCATCATATCATTCTCCTAATGATATGATCTCATTATTAATTGACAACTCATGTCTATGGTTAGGAAACCTTAACCATCATTAATCAATGAGCTAGTCCATAGAGGCGTACTAGGGACACGGTGTTGTTCATAAACCACACAAGTATTAAAGTTTCCGCTTAATACAATTCTAGCATGGAATATAAACATTATCATGAACAAGAATTATAATAATAACATCTTTATTATTGCCTCTAGGGCATAATTCCAACACCTTCCTCTCTAGGGATGCCGAGGAGAAGAAGGAAGAGAAGAGGAGGAGGAAGAAGAGGAAGACCAGCCAGACCACGCCGAGCTTTGACCCGGCAGCCACTGCCACGCCGGCAACGCCGCCGCGCGCCGCCAGAGAAGAAGAGGACCGCAGCATCTGCGGATGCACCGTCCGCCCCAGGAGCTGCCACAGCTCCCCGCACGACCGAGCCCCCTAGCGCAGGGGGCACACCAGAGATCACGGGGGCAGCGCCTGTTGCCCCCACGACAGCCAGCACCACCAGCACCCCGGAGGCGCCCCCGGCCGCAGCGGCTGCGCCGACCAGCACGAGGGCAGCCCCCGAGCCGACTGGTGAAAAGGGGACGACCTCCAACGAGCCGGGGCCCTCCAGAGCCCCGTCGCCTCCCCTGCCAGAGATATTGGGGAGGCCCGCGAGGATCGCCGCAGAGCCCCATGCCGACGATGCCTGGTCGGGGGTGCTGGCAGTCATGACCGGCGCCCTCCAAAACGAGGTCACCAAGGCGCGTGCCGCCGACGAGGCGCGCATCAACGAGGGCTGGGTCCTTCTGCACCAGGCCACGGAGAGATGCCGCCTTCTGGACCAGCGCGCGGCCGAACGCCGCGAGCAGGCGAGGAAGGAGGCGGAGGAGATCCGCGCCAGCGCGGCTGAGGATGCCGAAGAATTCCTCGCGAGCACGAGGGAGTCGGTGAGGGGGATCCTGGCCAGGGAACACCACGAGGCCATGGAGATTGTCTCCGAAGCGCGCCAGCGGATCCCCTCCACCGTCGTGCCTCCCAACCCAGCCTTGGCTGGAGAGGAGGCGAAGCGGGCAGCTCAACACCTCCTGGATCAGGCCAGGACCAACGCCGACGGCCTCCTTGCCAACGCCCAGCAGAGGCTGGACGAAGTCAAGGATCGAGAGGCCCTTTTTCACGCCCGCGAGGAGAGCGCTGATTCCCGCGCGGAGGGCCTGAGCCTGCAAGAGGCTGGGCTTGCCGTTCGAGAAGCAGAGGCTCGTGAATGAGAGCGGGAGCTACGCCTCCGAGAGGAGCAGCTCCACACACTCAAAGACCGGCTCAATAGGGAGCGGGAGGCCCTCGAGAGCAGGGAGGAGATGGTCAACCAGACCAACACCGAGCTGGCCCGGCACCAGGAGGCGCTGAACCAGCGCGAGGCCTCCCTCCAGGGGAGGATGGACCACATGCGGAACCAGCGACGGGTCAGCATGGAATAGGAGTTCGAGCGGAGGCGCACCGAGACCATCGAGGCGTGCCGCGTGGACTTCCGCTCCAAAACCGACGCCGCCCTGGTGAGGTACAAGCAGGGGCGCGAAGCCCTGGAGCGCCAGGTCCGGGACCTAGAGGCGGAACTGAAGGGGGCGCACGAGGTGCACCGGGGCGCCGAGCGCACCTTGGCCGAAGCTGATGCCACCATCAACTCGCTCCGGCGCAAAGCGCAGAGGCTCGAGGAGGAGAACTCGGTGATGGTCCAGCAGATCGTGGAGATCTCCCGAGAGCTCCAGGAGGCCAGGGACTCCGAAGCCGAAGCACGCGCATGCTGCACCGGCAGCGCGTGCAGATGTTTCGCAGGTTCTCGGCCCGCATCATGGAGGCGGCGCACCGCCTGGGCATCCACGGGCTGAACCTGCCCACGGTCCCTGAGGACGACGGGTCGATCATCCTCTTCTTCAGCCAGCTGGCTGATCAGCTGGATGATGCATCGGCCAAGGTCTTGGAGCTCGTCGACGTCGAGTGCGAGGAGCTCCTGGGGCTCGTGGGGACGCAGATCTTCTCCAACCTCCAGTGCCTCCGCCCCGACCTTGACCTGGAGGAGGTCCTGCAAAGGAGAGCGCCACCACTGCCTGGCACTCCCGACCGCGCGGCGCAGGCCAGGGCGGCTCGGCTGGACATCGCCCTACAATGACTGCAGGCCATTTACGCCTGCCCCGGAATGTCTGCAGCCGCGGGCCAAGAGAGCTCCTCCAGCGGCGACACCTCAAGCTCCGAGGAGTCCGGCAGCGAAGTGGCCGGGGAAGATGACGACGGAGCGACGGAGTCCAGCGGAGAGGCGTCCTCAGGCTCCAGCCAAGGCACTGGTGACGACGAGGATGACGCGGGGGCCGCTCAGTAAGCTCTTCCCCAGACCTCCTCCTGAAGAAATGTACTAGCTGCACACTTGACGACCGTCAGACTTTGCCCTGCTGGGCCCTTTTAAGTTGTAATCGTAATTAAGGATTTTGTTTGCCAAGTTATCCTTATTTGCGCCCTTGAGCATTTTTCCTTGCCCCGCCTTTGCCTGAGAAGCGTTCTACGCCGTACGGGGGCCAGCCTCCGAGCGGGACAGCTGCCTAACGCTTAGTATGCAGCTCGTGGTGCAAGGCTAGCGGGCGCTGGCGCTCCAGAGGTGACTGTGATGGCATACAGGACTATCTCCCTGCAGCCCCCCTGGCGTCCAAACACAGCAAAGGCAATTCCAGGAGAAGAAATGCAAGGCCGTAGACAAGGACAGCAGAAGATTGACATATTTGCACGAATTGCGCGACCCTTGCGCGCTCACGTGCCTTCATTCGAGTGTCGCTCGAGAGGAGAGAGCACCATGGACCGTATGAGGTGACTGTAGCGGGTCCCTTCCCTAGTCAGAACTCGATCCGTTCTGGGTTTTGTGGGCCTGCTGTTTTCCGGGCGAAGGCTCCAGCGCGGACACCGTTCTCTGACTCTTTCTCGAAAGGCAAACGAGCGAAAACTCGTGTTCGCGTTAGGCCGCGACTAGCCAAACTCGCTGGTTCGAACGAAGCCGAACACCGAAACTCCAATAGTTATACAAACTAGAAAAGGTTGAAGACAAGCGAAGTTTGCTATTACACTATATTCCTTGAAGAACTGAAGGTCCCTCCTTCTCGGCTGAGGGCGGGGAAGCGAAGCCCCCCAAGCCCCCAGCCCGGTCTTCACACACTAGGAGACGAGGCCACCAAGGGCGGCATACGCCTACGCACCCTCTGGCTTGGGTCCCAGGGATGCGTACCTGTCGAGGAAGCACTCGCAGAGATCCCTCCAGGATGAGATGGACCTCGGAGGCAACCCGCTGAGCCACCGGCGAGGTTCTCCCTTTGTGGCCATCGGAAACCAGTTGGCCATGATGCGCCCATCGCCTCCAGCCGCACAAATGTCGGTCGCGTACCGCTGCAAAACCTCCACGGGATCGGAGGTCCCATCGTAACGCGCGCCGTAGTCCGGCTTGAAGCGCGGCGGCCAGGCCGCACGGCGAAGGGGTCCGGCGAGTGCCACGAAGCCCCCGAAGCCGAGGTCGCTGACCTCCGGCTCGCCGACTTCCCCAATGGCCTCCAGGCCATCAAGACCTTGAAGACGTGCCTGGCGATGGCTCGCGTAGACAGCACGATGGCGAAGACGGTGATGACGATCGTCACCCATGTCGAAGCAGATCTAGAAGAAAACACACCACAGCCCCCTACCAGGCGCGCCAAATGTCGATGAATTTCGTGTCACAAGAACACGGGGTACCACACGATGGGACCCAAAGATTCAAACACAGGGGGCTGAACATGGGAGATCTTGGATCGCAACGAAACACGGTGACGGAAGCCTCGAGTCGTCGAACGCACAACACACTGCAGAGAGGGGCGTCGAGCTTTACCCAGGTTCAGGGCCCTCGTGGTGAGGTAAAACCCCTACTTCCTGCCTTCTTGTATTACGATGCGATACCTCGCGAGGAGTACAAGGTCTTGGTTACAGAGCTCTAACTAGCCGAAGGTAGAAGAACCAACTTAGCCTAGCTAGGAGCCCGGAGATGAAGATTCGATCCCCTCTAAGGGGTGGCCTCCCCTCCTTTTATAGTGCCAAGGTCCTCCTTCCCCTTATCATCTTGGGGAAGGGGTTGCCACACACGGCCAAGGAGGGAGGACAACTAAAGTCTTGATTCTTCCGTGGACGTAGTCTTCGTAGAGTAGTGGCGCCGGTCCACAGGAGTGGGTGTAGGAAGCTGACGTCTTCCTCTGGTGCCCTGCACCGTCCACGCTATTTTTAGGGGGGTGGCCAACAACCATTGTGCCGCTTTATGCAGGCATGGCGAAAGTTGGTCTCCTCCCTGTCAGGGGTAGCGTGGGCGGTACGCGGTCTTCTGCCCTTATCTTCTTGCTCTGCACGCAAACGTGCCGAGCTGACGTGGACATGGTCCCTCCCCTCACCAGCAGAAGCTCATGAGGAGGTCTTCTGGTCCTTAGCAGTTTTGGTCGTCGTTCTCCTCATGAGGCGCCTCCTCATGAGGGTCTTCTCCGCTGGCTTCGGCTGTCATTCCACCCCTGGGCCGAAGCTGGGCCGTTGAAGGGTCCCAGGAGCAGGTGGACCGGAATACCCCGGTATCCAGAACACCGACACCATCGGTTGTCACCCTCACCCCAAAATCCCAAAATCCCTATTCCCTAATTAAAATAAGTTACGGAGAGTTGGATACACGCGCATGGTCGTGGCCGGAGACGCCTTATAGCTATAGTAATAAATTGGAGATCATAAAACTGTTGGAGAGATCAGGAGCGACACCCAATAGGTTAAAAAATTCTATGAGAACATGATGGTCGACCTATGTCACAGGAAAGACTGAAAGGTTTTGGCCATGCGTTGCATCGAGAAGAATATGATGGATAGTGTATTGATCTTAACATTATCATTGGTGAATGCAGAAGTCTCGTTTCTCATGATTAGTGGAGGTTTGGAGGGTTTTTAGTACTTTTTATGCATTCTAGATTATGTGATTATTGTTTTTGATCAGAGGCAAGAAACATTATCAGAATTTGGTTAATGGAAAATTGCATGTCTTGAATACTTCATAACAAAATTTCCCTTCATGTATGAAATTGATTTTTTTTCTCTTAGTTACATTGATGGAGTTTGCCCTAGGGCCTTTGAAATGCCAAAGTTCGCACTACTTCCACGCAGGCAACCTTGTTGTCCTCACTGCCGAGTAGACAAACCAGCACCTGCACAACGTGCTACAAGGGCGCCACTGGGCTAACCACCTAGAGCCGTTGTTGCAAAGCACTAGGAATCAACCCAACTCACCTCTGATACGTCTCCAACGTATCCATAATTTTTTATGCTCCAAGCTTGTTTTTACACCATTTGCTTAGTGTTTCGTTACACTTCATGGCATTTTTATGCATTTTCCGGAACTAACCTATTAACGAGATGCCATAGTGCCAGTTCCCTGTTTTCTGCTGTTTTTGTGTTTCAGAGAAGTTACACAGGAAATATTCTCGGAATTGGACGAAACCAAAGCCAGACGTCCAGATATTCACAGGAGCTTCCAGAACACCGAAGGAGAGACGAAGAGGAGCCACTGGTGGGCCACACCACTAGGGGGCGCAGCCTAGGGCTGGCCCGCGCCCCCCTATGGTGAGCCCCACCAGGGCCACTTCTGACGCCGCCCCTTCGCCTATAAAGACCCCCCGATGGGAAAAACCTAAACACCCGATCACTTTTCCAGAACATATCGCGATCCACCACCGCCGTTGACCCAAAGATCGGGAGGGTCCAGAAGCTCTTCTCGGCACCCTGCCAGAGAGGGGAATCGCCACCGGAGGTCTTCTTCATCGCCATGCTTGCCTCCGGCGCGATGAGTGAGTAGTCTACCTTGGACTATGGGTCCATAGCAGTAGCTAGTTGGTTGTTTTCTCCACATTGTGCTTCATGTTTAGATCTCGTGAGCTGCTTTACATGATCGAGATCACCGTTATGTAATTCTACATGTTGTGTTTGTTGGGATCCGATGAATATTGGTGTTATGATTGAGTTGAAGTACTAAATTTTATCTTATGTTATCTCTATGTTGTTTATGATCTTGCATGCTCTCTGTTGTTAGTAGCTATCTTGGCCGAGTACTTGCTAGTGACTCCAAGAGGGGGTATTTATGCTTGATAGTGGGTTCATGCCTCTATTTAATCTGGGGGAGTGACAGAAACCTCTAAGGTTGTAGATGTGCTGTTGCTACTAGGGAGAAAACAACATTCATATGCTCGAGGGCATATGCTTTGTTTATATTACACACTTTGTTTAATGCAGTTATCTGTTGTTCGCAACTTAATACTTGTGGAGTTCTCGGATTGATTCGCCGCAAGTGGATTATTAGTCATAGATGCAGTTGGATGGCGGTCTATGTATCTTGTTGAAATGCCCAGAGTAAAGCTCATAGTGATCCTCTTGACATATCACGTTGTCTTTATTCTATCAATTGCCCAACTGTAATTTGTTTACCCAGCATGTATTATTTTATCTTATGGAGAGACACCGCTAGTGAACTGTGGACCCTGGTCCTATTTCCTTTATATTGCTATCACCTGTTTACTTTACTCGCACTATTTACTTTACTCGCACTGTTTACTTTACTCGCATATTACTATTGCTTTCCACTCAATACGCGCATACCCTTTGTTTCAAGCAAACCGGTGAGATTGATAACCTCATCGTTAGTTGGGAACAAAATATTTGGTTGCGTTGTGTGCAGGTTCCATGTTGCCGCTCGCAAAGCAAAGCTTGCACGAGGCGCCCTATAAATTGTCCAAAGCTGTCACGAAGCTAGCGGGCATCACCTTCCGTCGTATTCATCCTCCTACTGGATTGATAACCTTGGTTTCATAACTGAGGGAAAACTTGCTGCTGTATTCATCAAACCTTCTCTTGGGGTTTTCCAACTGGCCAGTCATTTACTACATATTCTCATGTCAACTTGGCACAGAAGTTTTCTATCGCCGTTGCCGTGTATTAAAGAAGAAGCTTTCACACCATCATCACCGCGCCATCAACAAGTTTTCTGGCGCCGTTGCAGGGGAGGAAAGAAGACTTCTACAAGGGGAGTTTCGCACGCACATCCTTTACTTTGTTTTAATTTTTGCTTTTACTTTATTTTTACTTGCATCATTTTATCAAAAACCTAAAAAAATTAGTATCCTTTGTAGTTGTTTTTACTTGTCTGCTTTTAGTTTTGCTAGAATGGCTACTCCTGAGAACACCAAGTTGTGTGATTTTACTAGCACTAATAATAGTGATTTTATCTGCACTCCTATTGCGCCACCTGCTCCTGCTGCAAATTTTTATGAGATTAAGCCTGCTTTGTTGAACCTTGTTATGAAAGAGCAATTTTTTGGTGCTACTACTGATGATGTTGCAGCTCATCTCAACAATTTTGTTGAGCTATGTGAGATGCAAAAGTATGAGAATGTTGATGGTGATATTATTAAGCTTAAGTTGTTTCCTTTTTCTTTGAGAGGAAAAGCTAAGGATTGGTTGCTTTCTTTGCCTAAAAATAGTATTGATTCATGGGCTAAGTGTAAGGATGCTTTTATTGGTAGATACTATCATCATGCTAAGATTATAGCTTTGCGTAGCAATATTATGAAGTTTAGTCAGTTTGATAATGAACATGTTGCTCAAGCTTGGGAAAGAATGAAATCTATGATAAAGAATTGTCCCACTCATGGACTGACTACTTGGATGATTGTTCAAACTTTTTATGCAGGACTGGATTTTTCTTCAAGGAACCTACTTGATTCAGCTGCTGGAGGCACTTTTATGTCCCTTACCTTGGGCACTGCAACAAAGCTTCTCGACAATATGATGGTAAATTACTCTGAATGGCACACCGAGAGAGCACCACAAGGTATGAAGGTAAATTCTGTTGAGGAAACCTCTTTCTTGAGTGATAAGATTGATGCTATTAAGCTTATGCTTTCAAATGATAGGACTCATGTTGATCCTAATAATGTTCCTTTGGCCTCTTTGGTTGCTCAGGAAGAGCATGTTGATGTAAACTTCATTAGAAACAATAATTTTAACAACAATGCTTATAGGAACAATTTTGCTAGTAACAATTATAGGCCGTATCCTTCTACCAATGGTAATAGTTATGGTAACTCTTATGGTAATTCCTCCAACAACACTAGGGCCGCGCCCTCCGATCTTGAGGTAATGCTCAAGGACTTCATCGGTAAGCAAAATGCTTTTAACAAGTCTGTTGAGGAAAAGTTAGGCAAAATTGATATTCTTGCTTCTAAAGTTGATAGCCTTGCTCATGATGTTGAAATTCTGAAATTAAAAGTGTTGCCTAATGATGTGAAAGAGAACAATACTTTTGCCACTGCTAATGCTATCCAAGTTAGAATTGATGAAAATGTTAGGATGCTAGCAGAATTGCATGCCAGGTGGGAAAGAGAAGATGAGATGGCTAGAGATATGAAGGTATGTACCATTACTACCTCTAATGATGTTATTCCAAATACTAGCAATCCTCTTACTTTGATTGGTGTAGAGAAAACTCCTACTCCTAGTGTTAAAAAGCCCAAAACAGCTAAAACTTTTTCTCAAAAGAGTGCTGAAATTTTTCGGAGTGTGGGAGATGATAGCTCTATTTCCTTTAATGATTTTGATGCTGATGGCTGCAATATATCTGAAGTTATTTTGTTCTTGCAAAAGCTTGCTTTGACTCCCAATGCTAGTTCTTTAAATGTTGCTTTTACTAAGCATATTACCAATGCTCTTATGAAAATTAGGGATGAAAAGTTGAAGCAAAAAGCTTCTATTCCCAAGAAGTTAGAAGATGGTTGGGAACCCATCATTGATATGCATGTTAATGGTTTTGATTGCCATGCTTTATGTGATCTAGGTGCTAGTATTTCTATCATGCCTAGAAAGATTTATGACATGCTTGATTTACCACCTCTTGAAAAGTGTTATTATGATGTTCCTATTGCTGATGTTGCTAAGAAGAAACCTTTGGGAAGGATTAATGATGTTCTTATTATGGTTAACAATAACCTTGTTCCCGTTGATTTTCTTGTCATGGATGTTGAATGCAATGCTTCATGTCCTATTATTTTGGGAAGACCCTTTCTTCGAACTGTAGGTGCCATCATTGATATGAGGGAAGGCACCATCAAATATCAATTCCCACTCAAGAAAGGTATGGAACACTTCCCTAGAAAGAGGAAGAAATTAATTTTTGACTCTATTCTTAGAGCAAATTATGAGCTTGATGCTTCATCACTTGATATTACTTGATTCGCACTTTCTGTGCCTAGCTCAAAGGCGTTAAAGAAAAGCACTCTTGGGAGATAACCCAATGTTTTTACATTTCAGTTCTTTTTCTTTTATTTGAGTCTTGGAAGTTATTACTACTGCAATGACCTCTCCTTATCCTTTTTATTTCGTTTTTGTGCCAAGAGAAGCCTCTAATTTGAGCGAGGTAAGATTTGGGGATGTTGCTGCCCTAAAACAGTTTTTGGTGCTACACCGTAAAAATTCGTGAAAATTCTCTGTATATCTTTTGGAACTGCGATTTCTTGTGAATATGCCCCAGGTTATATCCAAACTTTCATTAGTTGAACACTTTTTGATTTGAGCAACACAAAACCCTCTAAAAATTCGACCTTTGTCAGCTGTTCTGTTTTGACAGATTTCTGCCAATATTTGTGTTTGCCGCTTTATCGCTTTCTTTTTAAGTTCTTTTGATCACGAAACTTTTGGGGAAGTTGCTACAGAAGTATATGCTTTATATGTGGTGGTTTTGATTTGGAACCTGAAGCAAAAAGGGTTGATTCAATGTTATGCTTACACTAATGTTGCTAATAGATTTGTGTTTAGTTTTGTATGAAGGAAGTTTTCAAGTGTAGGGATCGGAGAATGATGAGATGAGTTGAAGAATGGACAAAAGATCAAGCTTGGGGATGCCCAGCACCCTAAGAAATATCCAAGAAGTACAAGCGTCAAAGCTTGGGGATGCCCCCGAGGCACCCCTTCTTCATCGGCAAAAATCAGGTCACCTTTCAACGCACTATATTTTTATTGCTTCATGCATTATGCATTTTTCTTTGAGCGTCAGTTGCTTTAGTTTTCAGTTTTGTTTAGTTTTGTTTGCTGCAATAAATGGTTGGACCCCAACAAATTCCTTTTGGTTGCCTTGCTTTTCATTTGCCAAGAACACTCTGTTTTTCACTCTATTCGTTTCTATGAGTGTTCTCTTTTTCTAGAACTGCGTTTAGCTTTCGATTTTCGCCTTGATTTGTGTTCAGATCTTGTTATATTTTTTTATCAAGGTGTATTTTTGCCTCTGGTCCATATTGGTTTTCATCAAAAGAGTTGGTTATAAAAAGTTTGAATGGTGTTGGAAAAGAGAAAAAGCTTTATGCAAAAAAGTGGTACAAGAAGGAGCTTGGGTAGACTGCGGCCTAGGCTTTTGTATGTCGTGCTTGATGTCTTTTTGATAGCATGCTTAGTGGTTTTGCTGTAGCATGACTTGTCTCAAATAACTGAGATTGCTTAATGAGCCTTTGAAAAAATCATGCGTTGTTTTAATTATTTGGAAGCATTATTTTGGTTTTCCCCTTGATGCTTTATTTGGGTTGACTTGGCGCATGCTCACACATGTTAGACTCATACAAAGTCGACATTGCCTCTATGATCATTTAGTTTTTGACTTTTGATGCCATCTTATGCTTCTTTGAATGTCGCTTTGTTGCTATGCATGATTATGGCCGTTATTGCTCACTTAGTTGGTCGCTCCCAGTCTTTTGCTAGCCCTCATTTTGTACTGAGTATGAGCTTTACTCATGCATCCAACTCCTAAAAACCAAGTTGTTCCAAAGTGTCCACCAAACATACCTATTAGCAATTTGCTATTCCAAAGTACATTTGACTTGCTTTTATCTATCCTTCAAATTAAACTCTTTTTGGTGTTATGCGAAAATTGGTCAGTAAAGCTCTCACGAACCTGACGGCACACTTTACTTTTCTCATTTTAAAATTTTGACATTGTGGCTCTCTTATGTTGGGTTGTTATGCTTGCAAGTTGTAAGTTGGGAATTAGCCCAGCCATGCCGTCATGGGGCAAGCATTCAACATTGCACTATCTTTCATTTGAGTTGATATCGTGATCTTTTATTTATGGATACTCGCGGTGTGAAATGAATTGGGAATCTTGCGGGATCATGGAGTTTGTATATGTGTTAGAGAAACGCATGGGCCACTAATCTAAGCCATGCATAATTCATGGTGGAAATTTACAGCATGCCCATAGTGAACATTCGATGACGCATCTCACAATAAAAAGCTATACCAATGGTAAATAAAAGAGATGCCGAGGTGTTCATTGTCTGTTTGTCCTGTCATTTTGATGTGGGCTTGTTCTATGTCATCGGGCACGGAGGTACCCCGTTGGCGGTTCTCGATGATACGTGTATACTTAAAATGACAAGAGCTTGCTTGGGACTCTAAGTAAAGTAGCATGAGGTTTGGGTATTCGTATTTCACGGGACACGAGATTTTCAACTTATGATTTGTCAAGCATATGCAGCATAAGTGTACTCGCATTAACTTTAACCATTCAAGATGCTTATGATGGGGGCAATGAGAGCTCAAAGCCGGTAAGTACCATAATTTTTGAAGGTTTATAAAACTTGCAATCACTGCTTCCCTCCACGAAGGGCCTTTCTTTTACTTTTATGTTGAGTCTCCACCTTCTATCTTTATGCACCATTAAGAGAGCATAGTTGTCATTCTGAGTATAATGTGCATTGTCCCAAAGTTTTCATTGATTGATTCATATTGTTGGTTTCACTTGTTCTCAAATTACTTGTATCTAGTCCCCCTCTTAAACTTGAAGGTGTCCTATGCATTTATGTTTTGCTCTCTCATAAAGGACAAGGTGAAAACTATTTGTATGTTTTTCCATATGATTTGAACACACGTTTGACTTTCATTGTTTCATTTTCATGATCTTTTGTTTGTGTTCTTTTTCATGTTATAACATGGTTGCTAAGTTTCTTCTATCAAGATTATGTCTTTCATGCCCATGTTTTAAGTTCTCTTGATCCTAGCGCACAACGCTTACATATATGATCAAGATTGTGTAGGTACATGTCACCTCAAAAATTATTTCTTTTGTTATCACTTACCTACTCGAGGATGAGCAGGAGTTAAGCTTGGGGATGCTGATACGTCTCCAACGTATCCATAATTTTTGATGCTCCATGCTTGTTTTTACACCATTTGCTTAGTGTTTCGTTACACTTCGTGGCATTTTTATGCATTTTCCGGAACTAACCTATTAACAAGATGCCACAGTGCCAGTTCCCTGTTTTCTGCTGTTTTTGTGTTTCAGAAAAGTTACACAGGAAATATTCTCGGAATTGGACAAAACCAAAGCCAGACGTCCAGATATTCACAGGAGCTTCCAGAACACCGAAGGAGAGACGGAGAGGAGCCACTGGTGGGCCACACCACCAGGGGCGCAGCCTGGGGCTGGCCCGCGCCCCCCTATGGTGAGCCCCACCAGGGCCACTTCTGACGCCGCCCCTTCACCTATAAAGACCCCCCGATAGGAAAATCCTAAACACCCGATCACTTTTCCAGAACACATCGCGATCCGTCGCCACCATCGACCCGAAGATCGAGAGGGTCTAGAAGCTCTTCCCGGCACCCTGCCGGAGAGGGGAATCGCCATCAGAGGTCTTCTTCATCGCCATGCTTGCCTCCGGCGTGATGAGTGAGTAGTCTACCTTGGACTATGGGTCCATAGCAGTAGCTAGTTGGTTGTCTTCTCCACCATGTGCTTCATGTTTAGATCTCGTGAGCTGCTTTACATGATCGAGATCACCATCATGTAATTCTACATGTTGTGTTTATTGGGATCCGATGAATATTGTGTTATGATTGAGTTGAAGTACTGAATTTTATCTTATGTTATCTCTATGTTGTTTATGATCTTGCATGCTCTCCGTTGTTAGTAGCTATCTTGGCCGAGTAGTTGCTAGTGACTCCAAGAGGGGGTATTTATGCTCGATAGTGGGTTCATGCCTCTATTTAATCTGGGGGAGTGACAGAAACCTCTAAGGTTGTAGATGTTCTGTTGCTACTAGGGGGAAAACAACATTCATATGCTCGAGGGCATATGCTTTGTTTACATTACACACTTTGCTTAATGCAGTTATCTGTTGTTCGCAACTTAATACTTGTGGAGTTCTCAGATTGATTCGCCACAAGTGGATTATTAGTCATAGATGCAGTTGGATGGCGGTCTATGTATCTTGTTGTAATGCCCAGAGTAAATCTCATAGTGATCCTCTTGACATATCACGTTGTCTTTATTCTATCAATTGCCCAACTGTAATTTGTTTACCCAGCATGTATTATTTTATCTTATGGAGAGACACCGCTAGTGAACTGTGGACCCCGGTCCTATTTCCTTTATATTGCTATCACCTGTTTACTTTACCCGCACTATTTACTTTACTCGCACTGTTTACTTTACTCGCATATTACTATTGCTTTCCACTCGATACGCTCATACCCTTTATTTCAAGCAAACCGGTGAGATTGACAACCTCATCGTAAGTTGGGAACAAAGTATTTGGTTGTGTTGTGTGCAGGTTCCACATTGCCGCTCGCAAAGCAAAGCTTGGACGAGGTGCCCTATAAATTGTCCGAAGCTGTCGCAAAGCTAGTGGGCATCACCTTCCGTCGTATTCATCCTCCTACTGGATTGATAACCTTGGTTTCATAACTAAGGGAAAACTTGCTGCTGTATTCATCAAACCTTCTCTTGGGGTTTTCCAACTGGCCGGTCATTTACTACATATTCCCACGTCAACTTGGCATAGAAGTTTTCTATCACCGTTGTCGTGTATTAAAGAAGAAGCTTTCACACCATCATCACCGTGCCATCAACCTCCGAGAAGAGGATTTGTAGGTTCGCATCATACCAACCCTACTGCCACACCAACTGAATGGACATCTCTCTCCTATTTTGTTTTGATGTTTGTTAACAATACAATCTTATTCTAATCTTGTGTGTTGTTTTTCATAGGGATCAACTAATTTTCGTGTTTGTTATAGGGATCAACTGATTTTTGCACAAGATTGTGTGGTACCCTTTCAAAGTTGTTCGTGTTGGGATTTCATATTTGAAAAGGGGTACTATTCATGTGGAAGAAGTTCAGAGATTGAAAGATTTGTATTAAAAGGGTGCCTGGCATGTTCTCACCAGACCGGAAATTTTAGGTCGTCGGGTCGGAAATTTTGGGCCAAATATCCGGCCTTAGCCTAGCCTTCATTTAGCCGAGTGGTACTACTGTTCTGATGGGGGCAGAAATTTGTCCAAATTTTTGGCCCGAAATTTCTGGTCTCCCCCTAGACCGCTTTTTTGGCCCCAGGTCGGAAATAGCCAGTGTTATGAATACTGCAATGGTCATTCTTTGGGAGGGGTATAAAACCCCTCCTCTTCTTCCACCTCAAGCGGCTCGTCCCAAGCTTGAAGAACACCATATTTGGAGCCACTAAATCCATAAGATCTCCTCCCTCAATCCACCAAAGCTCTTTATCTTTGGAGAATCGAAGTAGAAGGCATTGATCTACATCCTCATTGAAGCGATTCACTTTCCCCTCTCATTTGCTTGAGGGATTTGTGTCCAGGGATTCCTTGGAAACCCTAGGAATTTATTTGTTTGATAAACTTGCTACTTGTTGTTTGACAGAGTTGTGGTTATATTGGGGGCCTCCAATTCAGTTGTGGATGCATGCCCCAAGACTTGTGTAAAGGTTGGGTTCCGCCTTGAGGAACTCCTTAGTGGAATTGTGAGCTAGGCCTTCGTGGTGCAAGCTTACACCGGAGAATAGGGTGAGGCCTTTGTGGCGATACCACACCCCTCCAATGTAGATACACTTCCCCTCAAAAGGTAGGAACTACGGGAATTACATCATGTGTATCCGCGTGATTCACTCTCGGTTACCTCTATCCTTTTACCGCCTTTATACTTGTATCTTGTGTAGCTTGTAACTTGTCATATAGGTAAATTCACCTTAGTCGCATATCTAGATAATTTACCTTTTGTTGTCAAGGCTAAATTGAAAAAGAATTAAAATTTGAGTAGCACCTATTCACCCGCCCCCCCTCTAGGTGCCCCCACGATCCTTTCACCAATGCACTTCCATCCGTAGATATCACATTGTCCACCATGGAATGAAAAGCTAGGATGGCACAAATCAGCTCTATGCGGACCAGGACGGATCCACGCACCATATCCAGTGCGGAAGTCACCGGTCTTGTCCATGGATTGACCACACTAGTCATATCGGATGGTGCCTAGCCCATGCCAACGTGGGGCACAGATGCATAGCCCCAGCCTGCGGCACCGATGAGGCCAAGGATAGCGACAATGTCCATGGCCTTGATGCTCGGCAAACTCTCCTTCGACGGGATACTGTCAGGTCCCACTAAGTATTATCGCAAACAACATGGGAAAATCAACTAAACAACAAAAGAATCCATGCAGACACATAGAATTTAGTGCAAGACTTTGTAGATCTTAAGAGGAAGATGCCTCTTCAGATACGCATATTCGTTAGTGCTTACAGTATATTCTCTTAGGGTTGCTCAAGGCAATACTAGATAGAGAGATAGATTCAGTGCCAGACGTGGCTAGGCTTATAAGGACAGTTGCAGTAATAATTAGCAAAGCGGTACTCTTTAATCTAGTTTGTCCATTCTTGACTTGTCCGTCGTAGCATAACTGAAGAAGATAGGGGTCTTGTGTTTCTTATTCAGGTATCTGACAATACCCCCTTGGTGGCTCGGTGTTGATGATGTAAATGACCGGCCACTTGGGAACCCCAAGATAAGGTGTGATGAATATAGCAGCAAGTTTTCCCTCAGTTATGAAACCAAGGTATATCAATCCAGTAGGAAAAAGCCAAACGTCTGAAGGTGATGTATGCTAGCTTTGCGACAGCTCCGGACAATTTATAGGGCGCCTCATCCAGTGCTTTGCTTTGCTAGCAATAACGTGGAACCTGCACACAACACAACCAAGAACTTTTTTCCCAACTTACGATGAGGTTGTCAACCTCACCGGTTTGCTGTAAACAAAGGAATGAGCGTATCGAGTGGAAAGCAATAGTAGTATGCGAGAAAGTAAACAGTGCGAGTAAAGTAAACAGGTGATAGCAATATAAAGGAAATTTGACCGGGGTCCACAGTTCACTAGTGGTGTCTCTCCATAAGATAAATAACAACATGCTGGGTAAACAAATTACAGTTGGGCAATTGATAGAATAAAGATAACATGCATATGTCGCGAGGATCACTATGAGATTTACTCTGGGCATTACAACAAAATACATAGACCGCCATCCAACTGCATCTATGACTAATAATCCACCCACGGGGAATCATCCGAGGACCCCGTGAATATTAAGTTGCAAACAACAGATAACTGCATTAAGCAAAGTGTGTAATGTAAACAAAGCATATGTCCTTGGACATAATAATGTTGTTTTCTCCCTAGTGGCAACTGCACTTCTACAACCTTAGAGGTTTCTGTCACTCCCCCAGATTAAATAGAGGCATGAACCCAACTTTCGAGCATAAATACCCCCTCTTGGAGTCACTAGTATCTACTTGGCCAAGATAGCTACTAACAACGGAGAGCATGCAAGATCATAAACAACATAGAGATAACATAAGATAATATTCAGCACATCAACTCAACATAACACCAATATTCATCGGATCACAACAAACACAACATGTAGAATTACATAATGGTGATCTCGATCATGTAAGGCAGCTCACAAGATCTAAACATGAAGCACATGGTGGAGAAGACAACCATCTAGCTACTGCTATGGACCCATAGTCCAAGGTAGACTACTCACTCATCACGCCAGAGACAAGCATGGCGATGAAGAAGACCTCCGGTGGCAATTCCCCTCTCCTGCAGGGTGCTGGGAAGAGCTTCTAGACCCTCCCGATCTCGGGTCGACGACGACGGCGGATCGTGATGTGTTTCTGGAAAATTGATCGGGTCTTTAGGTTTTTCCCGTCAGGGGGTCTTTATAGGCGAAGAGGCAGCGTCAGAAGTGGACCAGGGCGGTCACACATATAGGGGTGCGGCCAGGGGCTAGGCCGTGCGCCCTGTTGTGTGGCCGGCCCTCTCCTTCTCCTCTTCGGACTTCTGGAAGCTTCGGTAAATTTCTGGATGTTCGGCTTTTATTTTGTCCAATTCCGAGAATATTTCCTGTGTAACTTTTCTGAAACACAAAAACAGCAGAAAATAGGGAACTGGCACTGTGGCATCTTGTTAATAGGTTAGTTCCGGAAAATGCATAAAAACGCCACGAAGTGTAACAAAACACTAAGCAAATGGTGTAAGAACAAGCATGGAGCATCAAAAATTATAGATACGTTTGAGACGTATCAGCATCCCCAAGCTTAACTCCTGCTCGTCCTCGAGTAGGTAAGTGATAACAAAAGAAATAATTTTTGAGGTGACATGCACCTACACAATCTTGATCATCTATGTAAAGCATTGAGTGCTAGGATCAAAAGAACTTAAAACATGGGCATGAAAGATATAATCTTGATAGAAGAAACTTAGCAACCATGTTATAACATGAAAAAGAACACAAACGAAAGATCATGAAAATGAAACAATGAAAGTCAAACGTGTGTTCAAATCATATGGAAAAACATAGCAAATGGTTTTTAGCTTGTCCTTCATGAGAGAGCAAAACATAAATGCATAGGACATCTTCAAGTTTAAGAGGGCGACTAGATACAAGTAATTTAAGAACAAGTGAAACCAAAATCATGAATCAATCAATAAAAACTTTGGTACAATGCACATTATACTCAGAATGACAACTATGCTCTCTTAGACGGTGCATAAAGATAAAAGGTGGTGACTCAACATAAAAGTAAAAGAAAGGCCCTTCGTCGAGGGAAGCAGTGATTGCAAGTTTTATAAACCTTCAAAAATTATGGTACTTACTAGCTTTGAGCTCTCATTGCCCCCATCATAGGCATCTTGAATGGTTAAGGTTAATGCGAATACACTTATGATGCATATGCTTGACAAATCATAAGTTGAAAACCTCGTGTCCTGTGAAGTACGAATACCCAAACCTCATGCTACTCGACTTAGAGTCCCAAGCAAGCTCTTGTCATTGTAAGTATACATGTATCATCGAGAACTGCCAACGAGGTACCTCCGTGCCCGATGACATGGAACAAGCCCACATCAAAATGACAGGACAAACAGACAATGAACACCTCGGCATCTCTTTTATTTACCATTGGTATAGCTTTTTATTTTGAGATGCGTCGTCGAATGTTGACTATGGGCATGCTATAAATTTCCACCATGAATTATGCATGGCTTAGATTAGTGGCCCAGGCGTTTCTCCAACACGTATACAAACTCCATGCTCCCGCAAGATTCCCAAATTATTTCACACCGCGAGTATCTATAAACAAAAGATCATGATATCAACTCAAATAAGAAGTGCAATGTTGAAAGCTTGCCCCATGACGGCATGGCTTGGCTAATTTCCAACTTACAACTTGCAAGCATAACAACTCAACATAAGAGAGCCACATTGTCAAAAAAAATTAAGAACGAGAAAAGTAAAGTGTGCCATCAGGCTCGTGAGAGCTTTACTGACCAATTTTCACATAACACCAAAAAGAGTTTAATTTGAAGGATAGATAAACGCAAGTCAAATATACTTTGGAATAGAAAATTGCTAATAGGTATGTATGGTGGACACAATGGCAAACTTGGTTTTTAGGAGTTGGATGCACGAGTAGAGCTCATACTCAGTACAAAATGAGGGCTATCAAAAGACTGGGAGCGACCAACTAAGAGAGCAATAACGGCCATAATCATGCATAGCGAAAAGCAACATTAAAAGAAGCATAAGATGGCATCAAAAGTCAAAAACTAAATGATCATAGAAGCTTATGGCGACTTTATATGAGTCAAACATGTGTGAGCATGCGCCAAGTCAACCCAAATAAAGCATCAAAGGAAAAACCAAATTAATGCTTCCAAATAATTAAAAACAACGCATGATTTTTTCAAAGGCTCATTAAGCAATCTCAGTCATTTGAGACAAGTCATGCTACAGAAAAAATCACTAAGCATACTATCAAAATGACATCAAGCACGACATGTAAAAGCCTATGCCGCAGTCTAAACAAGCTCCTTTTTGTACCACTTTTTGTATAATTTTTTTTCTCTTTTCCAACACCATTCGAACCTTTTTGAAACAACTATTTTGATGAAAACCAACATGGACCAGAGGTCAAAATACACCTTGATGGAAAGATATAACAAGATATGAACACAAACCAAGGCGAAAAACGAAAGCTAAATGCAATAGCAGAAAAAGAGAACACTCGTTGAACGAGAAGAGTGAAAAACGGAGTGTTCTTGGCAAATGAAAAGCAAGGCAACTTCTCTAAAGGAAATTTGTTGGGGTCCAACCATTTATTGCAGAAAACAAAACAAAACAAAACTGAAAACTAAAAACAAAACGCTCCAAGAAAAACGCATAGTGCATGAAGCAATAAAAATATAGGTTGTTGAAAAGTGACCTAATTTTTGCCGATGAAGAAGGGGTGCCTCGGGGGCATCCCCAAGCTTTGACGCTTGTACCTCTTAGATATTTATTGAGGTGACATGGGCATCTCCAAGCTTGAGCTTTTGTCCATTCTTCAAATCATCTCATCATTCTCCAATCCCTACACTAGAAAACTTCCTTCATACAAAACTAAAACACAATTCTATTAGCAACATTAGTGTAAGCATAATAATGAATCAACCCTTTTTGCTTCATATTTCAACTCAAAACCACCACATATAAAGCATATACTACTGTATCAACTTCCCCAAAAGTTCCGTGATCAAAAGAACTAAAAAAGAAAGCGATCGAGAGGCAAACACAAATAGTGGCAGAAATCTGTCAAAACAGAACAGCTGACAAATGTCAATTTTTTCGAGGGTTTTATGTTGCTCAAATCAAAAAGTGTATAACTAATGAAAGTTTGGATATAACCTGAGGCATATGCACAAGAAATCGCAGATCAAAAAGATATTCTGATAATTTTCACGAATTGTTACGGTGCAGCACCGAAATCTGTTTCAGGACAGCAACATTCCCAAATCTTACCTCACTCAAATTAGAGGCTTCTCTTGGCACAAATCGAAAAAAAATTGATAAGGAGCGGTTATTACAGTAGTAATAACTTCCAAGACTCAAATAAAAGAAAAAGAACTGAAAGTAAAACAATGGGTTATCTCCCAAGAGTGCTTTTCTTTAACGCCTTTGAGCTAGGCGCAGAAAGTGTGAATCAAGTAATATCAAGTGATGAAGCATCAAGCTCATAATTTGCTCTAAGGATAGAGTCAAAAAGTAATTTCTTTCTCTTCCTAGGGAAGTGTTCCATACCTTTCTTGAGTGGGAATTGATATTTGATGGTGCCTTCCCTCATATCAATGATGGCACCTACAGTTCGAAGAAAGGGTTTTCACAAAATAATAGGACTTGAAGCCTTGCATTCAACATCCATAACAAGAAAATCAACGGGAACAAGATTATTGTTAACCATAATAAGAACATCATTAATCCTTCCCAAAGGTTTCTTCTTAGCAACATCAGCAATAGGAACATCATAATAACACTTTTCAAGAGGTGGTAAATCAAGCATGTCATAAATTTTTCTAGGCATAATAGAAATACTAGCACCTAGATCACATAAAGCATGGCAATCAAAACCATTAATATGCATATCAATTATGGGTTCCCAACCATCTTCTAACTTCTTGGGAATAGAAGCTTTCTGCTTCAACTTTTCATCCCTAATTTTTATGAGAGCATTGGTAATATGCTTAGTAAAAGCAACATTTATAGGACTAGCATTAGGAGTCAAAGCAAGATGTTGCAAGAACAAAATAACTTCAGATATATTGCAGCCATCAACATCAAAATCATTAAAAGAAATAGAGCTATCATCTCCTACACTCCGAAAAAATTTAGCACTCTTTTGAGAAAAAGTTTTAGCAGTTTTAGGCTTTTTAACACAAGGAGTGGGAGTTTTCTCTACACCAATCAAAGTAAGAGGATTGCTAGCATTAGAAACAACATCATTAGAGGTAGTAATGGTACATACCTTCATATTTCTAGCCATCTCATCTTCTCTTTCCCACCTGGTATGCAATTCTGCTAGCATCCTAACATTTTCATCAATTCTAACTTGGATAGCGTTAGCAGTGGCAAAAGTATTGTTCTTCTTCACATCATTAGGCAACACTTTTAGTTTCAGAAGTTCAACATAAAGAGCAAGGCTATCAACTTTAGAAGCAAGAATATCAATTTTGCCTAACTTTTCCTCAACAGACTTGTTAAAAGCAGTTTGCTTACCGATGAAGTCCTTGAGAATGACTTCAAGCTCTGAGGGCGTGGCCCTAGTGTTGTTGGAGGAATTACCATAAGTGACAAGGGTATAGTTAATAGAGCCCGTTAGTTGAGTACCCCTAAGGCCCGTATAGCTAGGCCCAATTGTAATGATAGTCGAATACGAGTTCTTACCGTATGTCGATATTGTAATCTGTATCGGACCCTACCCGATCCTCGAGACCTGGCCACCTATATATAGGGGCCAGGAGGGGACGGTGTAGGCCAGATTGAAAGCAAGCCAGGTCGAACACCCAAGTTTACTTTCGAGACACACCTATTTTGACTAACTTTACCTTCGAGTTCATCCGACGCCCTATCTCCCCGATCCTAAGTCCTTCATCTAGGACATTTGTCGAGTTAACCCTCGTCAATTGGCGCCGACCGTGGGGACAAGGGTGTTGGAATCATGAATTCGACGGTTTTTTCGCTTTTAGCCAACAGCAGTTCAGAAGACGACGAAAATCAAGAGATGGAGTTAACAATTGGAAGTTTGAGCATCTTCCTCGGGCCATCGGGTTCATCCCGCCTCTCGGATTCGACGAAACCAGATCCGTCGGCGAGCAAGCCCGAAACAGAGGAAACGTTGGAATCATCAGAAGGCTCTTCCAGCGAGGTAAACTCGCCGGTCATCTTAGAAAAAGCACCAATCGCAGAAGGCGACAAAATTTGGGAAAATTTCGACTCAGAAGAAAGAGCGTGTCAAACGCACAACAACGCAAAGGACTTCGCCGTGGGAAGCAGTGGCGTCTCCAAAGTACATCAGTTATACGGCATTATCACTGAAGCAGAAGAAGAAAACAACAACGAAGGAAGTAAAAAGGTCGACAGGCAAGTCGACAAAATAAAAGAACACAACAAAAAGGAAAAGGAGAAAGTCCACGTCTCGGCTGGCGAATGGAGAATGATCAAGTCAGCTATCAATTATGGTACAGAAGTACCCGAAGGATCGAGAAGAGAAGTTCTAATGGGATATCAGTATGCATTATACCAACACAGGAAGAAACTAAGGGAGGAAAGAGACATGGTTTTTTAAGACAATAACAGTATATCAAGGGAGGAATACTGGGATGACTATAGTGAAGATTTTGAGTACAGCAGAGAAAGGCGCGGAGACCCAAAACACAACAGGGGGCGACAGCACGCAGCAGAGAGGAAACGTACTCAAGGAGCCCTACCCCACAGCTAGAAGAGGAGGAAGATGACCTCATACAAGAAACGCCAGAAGCAGCGTTGATAGCAGCACAGGCGTATTTATTAACTACAAGGCCAGAACCTGGGGATCCGCGAGAAGATATGCACCGAGCCGCAATACGAAGCCTCGGAATAGTGGAGAGCAAGATCAGGGAAAAAGGCCCAGAGACAAAGTCGACAAGCTGCAAGGAAAAGCAAAAGGAGAAGTTCAGATACAACTTCACAGATAATGAGTATAGCGAGTCATCAGAAGAGGAAAGGCGACAAAAGAGGAAGGAGGACGCAATAAATATAATAGCGCAGGCTCGAGTAAATAAATCACGCCACGCCTAGAGGGAAGAGAATTATGAAGACGACGATAAAGAGATGGGCGCGTTATGCTTTACCCGCAGGGTTCACAAAACGCGGGTACCCAAAGGATTCAAATTGCCACACGACCAGCATAAGTACGACGGGTCGCAAGAACCTACCCTATGGTTATCGGACTATTTGCAGGCAGTGCAGATATTAGGGGGAACCAAAGCGACTGCAATGCAAAGTTTGCAGCTACACCTCACCGGTGCAGCACGGTCCTGGTTGAATACCCTACCCAACGAATCCATTGGAAGTTGGGGAGAACTCGAAAGCCAATTTGCAAGAAATTTTTGTTCAACATACAAGCGCCCAGCATCACTGGAGGAAGTTAAGGCGTGTGTGCAAAGGAAAGGCGAAACTCTATGTTCTTATATACAACGATGGAGTGTAATCAAAAACTTAGCAGAGGACATCTCCGACGAACGAGCAATAGACGCCTTTTCGGCCGGACTTCGTCGCTCAGATCTCGTGGAAGAAATAGGAAGAACAAGACCTACGACAGTAGCCGAGCTAATGGAACAAGCCAACAAATTCGCTGATGGAGAGGACGCATATAATAACAAAAGAGGACGTTCACTAGAAGTCGACAGAATAAGTAGATAGAGGAGACGACACCGCAGCAGGGATAACCAAGGAAGGCAAAATCAGGTAGCCCCGGGCTACGGAGCAGAAGAAGAGGAAGGATATGAAAATAGGAGGTTTCAGGCAAAAGGAGTAGAAAAATCGAGATACTCCGGTCCTTCGGCCGGGGATATGCTATACGGACCTTGTCGAATCCACTACGCATATCTT
Organism: Dactylis glomerata; assembly: GCA_007115705.1. Classification (NCBI taxonomy): domain Eukaryota; kingdom Viridiplantae; phylum Streptophyta; class Magnoliopsida; order Poales; family Poaceae; genus Dactylis; species Dactylis glomerata. The sequence goes on from QXEO01000805.1 coordinate 410,960, forward strand.
GACGGGAAAAGAGTCTCAAATCACCAGATGAAGGATTGTAGAACATTCCTAAGGCTACAAAGCGCCATGGGCTCAAGCCAAGGAGGGTGGCAAGGAGAAAAACGCATAAGTCAAGGATATCAAATGCAAAGGCTAGCAAGGCACCTAGAGTCGAAAGTTTACATATCAGCTATGATTCAACCAGTGCCTAAGTCGAAGAAAGAGCGAAAGAGCATATCCAGGCAAGTAAACCTAGCAATATCGTCACCACCAGCTACTACAGAGTACTTGCGGTGGTCAGATCAACCAGTTAAGTTCAGTAGAGCAGACTGATGTGTGGTAAATGACCAGCCCGTTGGGAACCCCAAGAGGAAGGTATGATGAGTATAGTAGCTCGTTTTCCCTCAGTTAGAAACCAAGGTTTATCGTTCAGGAGAAAAGCAGACAAATGACAGCTGAAGGTGATGCTTGCTAGTTTGCGACAGCAGCGGACAATTTATATATGGCGCCTCGTCCAAGCTTTGCTTGCTAGCTGCAACGTGGAACCTGCACACACACAAACAAATACTTTGCTCCCAACTTACGATGAGGTTGTCAATCTCACCGGTTTGCTTGAAACAAAGGTTATGAGTGTATCGAGTGGAAAACAGTAATAGTATGCGAGTAAAGTAAACAGTGCGGGAAAAGTAAACAGGTGATTGCAATATGATTAAAATAGGACCGGGGTCCACAGTTCACTAGTGGTGTCTCTCCATAGATAAAATAACATGCTGGGTAAACAAATTACAGTTGGGCAATTGATAGAATAAAGATAACGTGATATGTCAAGAAGATCACTATGAGATTTACTCTGGGCATTACAACAAAATACATAGACCGCCATCCAACTGCATCTATGACTAATAATCCACCCTCGGGGATATCAATCCGAACACCCCAAAAGTATTAAGTTGCGAACAACAGATAATTGCATTAAGCAAAGTGTGTAATGTAAACAAAGCATATGCCCTTGAGCATATGAATGTTGTTTTCTCCCTAGTAGCAACAGCACATCTACCACCTTAGAGGTTTCTGTCACTCCCCCAGGTGAAATAGAGACATGAACCCACTATCGAGCATAAATACCCCCTCTTGGAGTCACTAGCAACTACTCGGCCAAGATAGCTACTAACAACGGAGAGCATGCAAGATCATAAACAACATAGAGATAACAAAAGATATAATTCAGTACAGCAACTTAATCATAAACACCAATATTCATCAGATCCCAACAAACCAACATCATAGAATTACATAACAGTGATCTCAATCATGTAGGGCAGCTCATGAGATCTAAACATGAAGCACATGGTGGAGAAGACAACCATCTAGCTACTGCTATGGACCCATAGTCCAAGGTAGACTACTCACTCATCGCTCCGGAGGCAAGCATGGCGATGAAGAAGACCTCCGGTGGCGATTCCCCTCTCTGGCAGGGTGCCGGGAAGAGCTTCTGGACCCTCCCGATCTTCGGGTCAACGGCGGCGGCGGATCGCGATGTGTTCTGGAAATCTGATCGGGTACTTAGGTTTTTTCCGTCGGGGGGTACTTATAGGCGAAGGGGCGTCGTCAGAGGTGGAGCCAGGCTCCCTCACACAGGGGTGGCGCGGCCAGGGGCCCTGGTGGCCCCTCTCCGTCTCTCCTTCGGATGTCTGGAAGCTTCCGGGAAAAATAAGACTTTAGGAACTTGTTTCGTCCAATTCCGAGAATATTTCCTGTGTATCACTTCTGAAACACAAAAACAGCAGAAAACAGGAAACTGGCACTGTGGCACTTGTTAATAGGTTAGTTCCGGAAAATGCATAAAAATGCCACTAAGTGTAACGAAACAATAGGCAAATGGTGTAAAAACAAGCATGGAGCATCAAAAATTATAGATACGTTTGAGACGTATCACAGACCACCCAAGGAAAGTTCCCAGGCCAGGCCACTCGCCTATGGTTTTAAAGGCGCAAATAGGAGGGTACGACATCGGAAGAGTATTCATGGATGCAGGGAGTGGCATAAACTTAATATATGCTAGAACCTTAAAGGCAATGTGCATCTCATTGTCGAGTCTGAAGCCGACAGATTGCTCCTTCCATGGAATAGTACCAGGAGCCGCAAACTACCCTTTGGGAAGAATAGAACTCGATGTATGTTTTGGCAGTAGCAGCAACTACCGCAGGGAGAAGCAGGAATTCGAAGTTATGGACTGGCCGTCACAATACCACGCAATCCTGGGGCGCCCAGCATTTGCAAAATTCATGGCAGTACCTCATTACGCGTATCTTATGTTAAAAATCCCAGGACCCAAAGGAACAATTACAGTGCAAGGGAGCTTTGAAGTAGCCAACACATGTGACAGAGAATTTAATAGGATGGCGCAAACCTTCGGCATGACAGCGGAATATGAGAGGCTAAAAGGAGAAACAGATCATAATGTGCTACCCGACGTTGGACGATCCCTGCCAGATCAGGCTTTTGACACAACTCAGGACTCGAAGAAGATCCAGGTCCACCCTACAGATCCAAACAAGACGACATCAATTGCGGTGAACTTGGATCCCGCATAGGAAAGCGCGCTCGTCGAGTTCCTCCGTGAGCGCTGGGAAATCTTCGCCTGGTGTCCATCAGACATGCCATGGGTTCTTAGGGAACTCGTCGAGCACGCATTAAATGTAGATCCCAAGGCAAAGCCAGTCAAGCAACCATTGCAATGATTTGATGAACCTAAAAGGAAGGCGGTAGCATCAGAATTGCACAGGCTAGAAAATGCCGGATTTATCAGAGAAATCAAAACTTTGAGTTGGGTATCGAACCCAGTTATCGTACCCAAGAAGAACACAGACGTACAAAGAGTATGTGTCGACTACACATCTCTCAATAAGCATTGTCCAAAGGATCCCTTCCCTCTACCCCGCATCGATCAGATAATCGATTCAACAGCGGGATGCGCGAGGCTTTCCTTTTTGGACGCGTATTCTGGTTACAATCAGATCAAATTGAAGAAAGAAGACGAAGAAAAGACAGCCTTCATCACACCATACGGAGTGTTTTGCTACCAAGTAATGCCGTTTGGCCTAAAAAAATGCAGGAGCAACTTATCAACGGATGATACAAAACTGCCTCGGAAGCCAAATAGGACGCAACATCCAAGTCTACATTGATGATGTAGTCATCACCACAAGAGAGGAGAAATCTTTAATCAGCGACTTGGCAGAAACCTTCGACAACCTGAGCAGGTACAAGCTTAAGCTTAACCCAACAAAGTGCTCCTTCGGCGTATCAGCAGGACAACTTTTGGGGCCGAAACTTGCAGGACGCGTCGCGGCATTAAGTCGCGACAACCTTCGACAACCTGAGCAGGTACAAGCTTAAGCTTGGCAAAAACTTGCAGGACGCGTCGCGGCATTAAGTCGTTTCGTTGCTCGATTGGGAGAAAAGGCGCTTCCTTTCTATGCACTTATGAAGAAGTCAGATGATAAATTTGAATGGACAGAAGAAGCAGACGCAGCTTTTGCACAGTTGAAAAAAGTGCTTTCCACGCCGCCAGTGCTGGTCGCACCAAAAGAAAAAGAACCACTACTACTCTACATCACCGCAATCCATCAGGTGGTGAGCACAGTATTAGTAGTCAAAAGAAGTGAAGAAGGAAAAGCCCATGGCGTCCAGAGGCCGGTATATTTCATCAGTGAAGTATTATCTCCGACAAAATAGAGGTACCCGCATTATCAGAAACTTGCATATAGTGTTTTCACAACTGCACGAAAACTGCGACAATACTTTGCGGTGCACCCAACTATAGTGGTCAATGAAGCGCCACTGTTGAACATATTGAACAATCCTTCAGCAACAGGACGTGTCTCTTTGTGGGGAATCGAGTTATCTCCCATGGACATCACGTACAAAAAAAGGAAGGTGATTAAGTCGCAAGTCTTGCCAGATTTTACGGCAGAGTGGCTGGAGCTACAGAGTACGGGACCGCCAGATTTATCCAGTGTTTGGACAATGTACTTCGACGGTTCTAAGAGAGTCTAAGGCGCAGGCGCAGGAGTGGTCTTGATATCGCCCCATGGCGACAAATTGAAGTATGTCTTAAGGATGAGTTTTCCATAGGCTTCTAATAACGAAGCAGAATACGAGGCTTTGTTGCACGGAATGAAGATGGCTAAAGCATGTGGAGCAACTCGCCTAAAAATATTTGGAGATTCCAACCTTGTTGTCTAGCAAGTCATGAACAGATGTGACACAATCAATGACAACATGATGGCCTACAAGAACTTATATCATTATCTCGAAGGAACATTCGATGGATGCGAAGTCTCGCACATAAGCAGGAACAGTAATGAAGAAGCCGACAATTTAGCAAATATCGGGTCACAGTGTTTACCCGTGCCGTCCGGAGTATTTTGGGAGGAAATAGTGGAAAGATCAATAAAAAGTATAAAAAGTTTGACTACTGCAGCAGACTCGGGGGCTACGCCAGAAGCCGAAGAAGTCATGATGATAGAAGAAAACTGGATGCAACCATATCTCATGTATATGATAAATAAGCAGTTACCAGAAGATGCAGTGGAAGCCAAAAAGATAACTCGACGATCGAAAGCGTTTGTCGTGTTACAGGGGAAATTATACAAGAAGAGTATTACCGGCGTTTTGCAGCGTTGTGTAACACCCCAGGAAGGACAAGCAATACTAAAAGATATACACGGCGAAGTGTGCGACCATCATGCTAGCAGCGGAGCAATAGCGGCAAAAGCATTCTGAGCAGGATTTTATTGGTTAACAGCCATCGAAGACGCGAAAGATATAGTTCGAAAGTGTGAAGCATGTCAAAGATTTGCATTTAGACCGCATGCACCAGCAGCAGAGCTACAAACAATACCATTGTCCTGGCCCTTTGCGCAATGGGGCCTCGATATGGTGGGAAAGTTGCACAAATCCTGGCCAGGAGGACATGTTTACATGCTGGTGGCAGTCGATAAATTTACCAAGTGGGTGGAAGCGGCCCCGGTAACAACTCAAGATTCGACAGCAGCAATCAGCTTCATCAAGTCAATAGTATTCCGTTTCGGTGTACCATATAGCATCATCACAGACAACGTGACAAACTTCACCTCAAAGGAATTCAAGAGTTATTGCGAAGGACTAGGAATCAAACTCAAATTTGCATCTGTTGCGCACCCGAAGACAAATGGGCAAGTCGAAAAAGCCAATGGCCTGATATGTAGTGGGATACAAAAGAGGCTCTTAGCACCTCTCGAGAAAGCCAAGAGCGCTTGGGTAGATGAATTGCCCTCCGTTCTTTGGAGCCTAAGAACTACGCCTAACGCAGCAACTCAAGAAACTCCTTTCTTCCTGGTTCATGGCGCAGAAGCCGTGCTTCCAGTCAAAGTTACGCACGAGGCTCCAAGAGTGACGGCATACGACGAGACAACATCAACAGAAGCATTGTAAGACGATGTCGATGCACTAGATGAAGCAAGAGATAAGGCATTAGAAAGAGCCACGCAGTATCAACAGAGCTTACGAAACTACCACAGTAGTCGAGTTCGTCCACGATCCTTCGTGGTGGGAGACCTAGTTTTGCGACTCAGGCAAGACAGTCACGGCAAATTGGAGTTCCCTTGGGTGGGACCTTACATCATCACAGAAGTGATACCAGGAGGAGCATATCGACTACAAGACAAGAAGACAGGGAAAGACGAGAGCAACCCGTGGAATGCAGAGCAGCTACGACGTTTTTACGCGTAGAATAAATCTAGTGGTATCAGTAAACTTGAGTTAACCTTCTGAACCCAGAACATGAGGCCACAGGTCGGGTTCTTTGGGTTGAACTCGACAAAATTGTACAAATCTTTTTACTTCTCCGCTCGGGGGCTTCAACCCTCGGGTCGTACGAAAGGAACTTTTATCGCGACATGGAGATCTTTTTATATTACAAGGTGGTGCAGACAACACGATATTCTTCAAAATAATTGGTTCGCAAAGAACCCGATATATATAAAGCATACCTCAGAACAATAATTTGTTTTCATGGTACTCATAAAAGCGTCAAAGTAGAGTACGAACATTCATTACATATAGCACGACAGCAAGGACATTATCAAAAGAAATTACATAGATCCTAATGAAAGTGGACTTCAGCCTCATACTCCTTCTGGCACTGGGTGCCGTCATATATCTTCACGTCGAACTTCAACGTGCCGACATGGAAGTCGAAGGTCATGAAGAAACCTTGATGGATGTCGTGGTCTTCTGCAAACTGCGACCAGCCACCCTTCAAGTACTGCTCGTCGTCGCCATCATACCAAACCTCCACTTCGTATGGAGTCCCACTGCCAGATTGTTCACGGAGAACCGCTTCTCGCAGTTCTCGCCCATCCATGAACTTGGTGAAATTCAGCGGCAGGCGCTGAATCTCGCGGCACTGCGCCATGGCAATGCAGAAGAAAGAAAAGATTCTGGGAGGAGCAGCAGGAGCAGCGGGAGCAGCAGGAGGAGGAGCGCTTGGACCTGGGGCAGCGCCAGTCACCTTGGGCTTGTTCTTACTACCAGGTGGGCGGCCCGGACGGCGTTTAACCGGAGCGGCCGATCACGATCCTGCGGCGGCCGGAGTTGTTTTGTTCTTGCTTCCACGAGGGCGGCTCCGACCTCGCGGCGCCACCGGAGAGCCAAGGTTCAAACGAGAACCATCCGCGTCAGCCATGTGGACAAGGAAGAAGGCTAGAAACCCTAGATGAAGAGAGAAGACGATGCGGCGGAGGAGGAATCTGATTAGGGTTTTTACCCCTTGCCAAGAGATGCTTTATTTATAAGCACGTATTATCGGGCCCCCGTGGTAAGCAAGGCCCATAAAACGTATTTTACAAAGGAGTTAAATTTTGCACATAGCAGACGATAAATACTAAAGAAGAAAAAATAAGAAGGGAAGAGTGTGGTTGCACGGTATGAAAAACCTCGCCTTGGGCTCGGGGGCTTATAAACAGGAGAAGTTAAAAGAAAGAAGGCGAAGTGAATTTTGAGCCTATGCTTGACTACAAGTATTCAAACATAGCCTCGGGGGCTACTCCCATCGGGAGCGCTGAGCGCGCACCCGATAGAGGATGAGATAATCAATAGTGGAGATGAAGAAAGATTATCATACAAACTTCGACTACATAGTCGACAAAGTATAGAGAGACTACTCCCATCGGGAGTGAATTGGAAGAAGTTAATTTAAGTTCGAAATTCTTTGATTTTATCAGTCAAAACTTGGCTACGACATAAGATTCTCGAGTTGCGTTATCGCAACGAAACTCGAATGCGTGATTTATCACGAAGGTAAGACCCCGGGATCCGTCCTGTGAGGCCTGGTATACGCACATGGATGCGCTCTGCTGGTATGTATCTGTGTCTACGACGCGAAGAAAATCCCGGTGGACGCACTGGGTACCCTGAGAATCACTGGGATTCATTCTTTGTAAGTCCTAAATGCGGCAAAAGAATGGGTTTGACCGGTATCCCGAATTCAAATCCAAGGGGATTGAATTTGAAGTAGGTGACAAGTATCTGTTCCGGCAGTTAACTGACCTCTTGATCTGTCAGAGTTGTCAGGCTTGTTCATCAAAACCCCTTGCGATATATTATTATGAAAATAAGTCGAAAGACCGAGTCGAAGATTTGAAGATAAGAAGAAGTCGAAGAATTGATCAAGTCGAAGATTTAAAGATTAGAGATTCAACCCGAATCTGCAATTCTGGTAGAATCTCAGGGGCTACTGACAAGGGTATAGTTAATAGAGCCCGTTAGTTGAGTACCCCTAAGGCCCGTATAGCTAGGCCCAATTGTCATGATAGTCGAATATGAGTTCTTACCGTATGTCGATATTGTAATCTGTATCGGACCCTACCCGATCCTCGAGACCTGGCCACCTATATATAGGGGCCAGGAGGGGATGGTATAGGCCAGATTGAAAGCAAGCCAGGTCGAACACCCAAGTTTACTTTCGAGACACACCTATTTCGACTAACTTTACCTTCGAGTTCATCCGACGCCCTATCTCCCCGATCCTAAGTCCTTCATCTAGGACATTTGTCGAGTTAACCCTTGTCAATAAGAGTTACCATAACCATTACCATTGGTAGAAGGATACAGCCTATAATTGTTACTAGCAAAATTGTTCCTATAAGCATTGTTGTTAAAATTATTATTTCTAATGAAGTTTACATCAACATGCTCTTCTTGAGTAACCAAAGAGGCTAAAGGAACATTATTAGGATCAACATGAGTCCTATCATTAGAAAGCATAAGCATGATAGCATCAATCTTATCACTCAAGGAAGAGGTTTCCTCAACAGAATTTACCTTCTTACCTTGTGGAGCTCTCTCGGTGTGCCATTCGGAATAATTTACCATCATGTTGTCGAGAAGCTTGGTTGCGGCGCCCAAGGTAAGGGACATAAAAGTGCCTCCAGCAGCTGAATCCAATAGGTTCCTTGAAGAAAAATTTCAGTCCTGCATAAAAAGTTTGGACAATCATCCAAGTAGTCAGTCCATGAGTAGGGCAATTCTTTATCATAGATTTCATTCTTTCCCAAGCCTGAGCAACATGTTCATTATCAAACTGGCTAAACTTCATAATATTGCTACGCAAAGCTATAATCTTAGCAGGAGGATAGTATCTTCCAATAAAAGCATCCTTACACTTAGCCCATGAATCAATACTATTTTTAGGCAAAGACAGCAACCAATCCTTAGCTTTTCCTCTCAAAGAAAAAGGAAACAACTTAAGCTTAATAATATCACTCTCTACATCCTTATATTTCTGCATCTCACATAGCTCAAAAAAATGCTGAGATGAGCTGCAGCATCATCAGTACTAGCACCAGAAAATTGCTCTTTCATAACAAGGTTCAATAAAGCAGGCTTAATCTCATAAAAATTAGCAGCAGGCAGGTGGCACAATAGGAGTGCAGATAAAATCGCTATTATTAGTGCTAGTAAAATCACACAACTTGGTGTTCTCAGGAGTAGCCATTCTAGCAAAGCTAAAAGCAGACAAGTAAAAATAACAACTAACAGGAAACTAATTTTTTTTGTTTTTGATAAAAACGATGCAAGCAAAAATAAAGTAAAGCAAAACAAAAAACAAAGTAAAGGATGTGCGTGGGAAACTCCCCTTGCAGAAGTCTTCTTTTTCCCCGGCAACGGCGCCAGAAAACTTGTTGGTGGCTCGGTGTTGATGATGTAAATGATCGGCCAGTTGGGAACCCCAAGAGAAGGTGTGATGAATATAGCAGCAAGTTTTCCCTCAGTTATGAAACCAAGGTATATCAATCCAGTAGGAAAAAGCCAAACGTCTGAAGGTGATGTATGCTAGCTTTGCGACCGCTCCAGACAATTTATAGGGCGCCTCGTCCAGTGCTTTGGTTTGCCAGCAACAATGTGGAACCTGCACACAACACAACCAAGAACTTTGCTCCCAACTTACGATGAGGTTGTCAATCTCACCGGTTTGATGTAAACAAAGGAATGAGCGTATCGAGTGGAAAGCAATAGTAGTATGCGATAAAGTAAACAGTGCGAGTAAAGTAAACAGGTGATAGCAATATAAAGGAAATTGGACCGGGGTCCACAGTTCACTAGTGGTGTCTCTCCATAAGATAAATAACAACATGCTGGGTAAACAAATTACAGTTGGGCAATTGATAGAATAAAGATAACGTGCATATATCGCGAGGATCACTATGAGATTTACTCTGGGCATTACAACAAAATACATAGACCGCCATCCAACTGCATCTATGACTAATAATCCACCCACGGGGAATCATCCAAGGACCCCGTGAATATTAAGTTGTGAACAACAGATAACTGCATTAAGCAAAGTGTGTAATGTAAACAAAGCATATGTCCTTGGACATAAGAATGTTGTTTTCTCCCTAGTGGAAACAGCACATCTACAACCTTAGAGGTTTCTGTCACTCCCCCAGATTAAATAGAGGCATGAACCCAACTATCGAGCATAAATACCCCCTCTTGGAGTCACTAGTATCTACTTGGCCAAGATAGCTACAAACAACAGAGAGCATGCAAGATCATAAACAACATAAAGATAACATAAGATAATATTCAGCACATCAACTCAACATAACACCAATATTCATCGGATCCCAACAAACACAACATGCAGAATTACATAACGGTGATCTCGATCATGTAAGGCAGCTCACGAGATCTAAACATGAAGCACATGGTCGAGAAGACAACCATCTAGCTACTGCTATGGACCCATAGTCCAAGGTAGACTACTCACTCATCACGCCGGAGACAAGCATGGCGATGAAGAAGACCTCCGGTGGCAATTCCCCTATCCCGCAGGGTGCTGGGAAGAGCTTCTGGACCCTCCCGATCTCGGGTCGACGACGACAGCGGATCATGATGTGTTTCTGGAAAATTGATCGGGTCTTTAGGTTTTTCCCGTCGGGGGGTCTTTATAGGCGAAGGGGCAGCGTCAGAAGTGGACCAAGGCGATCACACACATAGGGGGTGCGGCTAGGGGCTGGGCCGCGCCGCCCTGTTGTGTGGCCGGCCCATGTCCCCTCTTCGTCTCCTCTTTGGACTTCTGGAAGCTTCGGTAAATTTCTGGATGTTCGGCTTTTGTTTCGTCCAATTCCGAGAATATTTCTTGTGTAACTTTTCTGAAACACAAAAACAGCAGAAAACAGGGAACTTGCACTGTGACATCTTGTTAATAGGTTAGTTCCGGAAAATGCATAAAAACGCCACGAAGTGTAACAAAACACTAAGCAAATGGTGTAAGAACAAGCATGGAGCATCAAAAATTATAAATACGTTTGAGACGTATCAGCATCCCCAAGCTTAACTCCTGCTCGTCCTCGAATAGGTAAGTGATAACAAAAGAAATAATTTTTGAGGTGATATGCACCTACACAATCTTGATCATCTATGTAAAGCATTGAGTGCTGGGATCAAAAGAACTTAAAACATGGGCATGAAAGATATAATCTTGATAGAAGAAACTTGGCAACCATGTTATAACATGAAAAAGAACACAAACGAAAGATCATGAAAAACAGTACCGTGCTATGAACAACAGCTTCGACTGAAATCATAACACAGTATAATAGAAATTTCCGAATATCAAGTTATCTATTTTGCACATATAAAATATGTGGGGCAGATTGATGACTCTTAACTTAAGAAGAAATTGACAAAGTCAAAGATCCATCACAAAATTCTAATCTACACCAAGTAAATGTGGCTTGGCATAAAGAAAATCTAAGAAAAATGAGAGGGAGAGAGAGCTCACATGAGTCACACCAGGTGCGCAACACTGTCAATCCACCTCACATATTTTATCTGTGCAAAATCGCATGCTATCATAACATTCTGGCTAAGGTTCCTTTCCTATCTCTCCATAGAAGACTAGAAGACATAGTGATGGGCACATGAGAACCATCTATGGCTCCTAAACAATTCTGCATTGAAGTATGAATGAGTGTTAATGAAAAGAATCAGTACCTAGATGCATAAGAACTGGAAGCTAGATGGGTCAAAGAAAGATTGTAACCTGGAGATATGGAAAGAAACGATAGAAATCTTTGTGTGTGGCTCATTAATGAACCGTGGCCTCACAAATTGTCTTGTCAAAATGGGAATTATATCAAAGATTTGCTTGATGTATTTGCTGAACGACCACCCACTATGCCGAAACTTCAGTTGCAAATCTTCATAGGAAGCATTATGTGAGATCATATAAAGAAAGAAGGCAAGTTTCTCTTCCACCTTGAGCCTAGTATCTGATAGCAATCTTTCATCTCTATGATAATTTGTCATCCACATAAAGATGTGTGGTTCCATTCTAAAAGCTACCTGGCAGTTTTTAATATGTACACCAAGGATTTCCCTGACTATTCGCTTGCCATATAGAAAGGAAGGATGCCTTTGTTAAGCTTCATGCACTAGCCAACGCAACCAAAAGCCCGAACTGATGGAAAGGGCTAGTACAATCCACTTATACACTTTAACACCCCCACTCACGTGTGACGGGAGAAGAGAAAGTCAACACGTGGACACAAAGGGGGGCAACAACAATTTTACAATAAATTGCGAAAACCAGGACTCGAACTCGAGACCCTGGGCTCTGATACCATGTTAAGCTTCATGCACTAGCCAACGCAACCAAAAGTCCGAACTGATGGAAAGGGCTAGTACAATCCACTTATACACTTCAACAACCTTATAGTTTTTTCCACTGTACTAAGATGCACGTACAGTGCTGGAATAATAAAGAACATCAACTCATCTTCATCATCAGCTTTCCTCTTTCTAATATGTTGTATGATTTGTGGATCCATTCTATCAATGAAGCAAAACATGTAGTACAAGATCAACAACTATGTATGCTATGGACATAACAATGAAAAAGCAAAAGTAGCAGAGATGAAAAATCCAACAATTCAAGAAATAATTGTTTTACCTTTGCAGTTCCAAGGGTTAGGCACAGGATCCCAGCCCGGTGGAGCCTCGTCCTCTTCAATTTCTGAAATCCAATAGGGCTTTGGTTCCTGAAAAGACAGAGGCGTAAATACTGGTTAAGATGAAAGGTTCAAATCATAACAGACCACACAAAATCACCCACTGTTTGAGAAGAGCAGCAGCTTTAAATCTACTTAAACAAGCATGTTAGCATTGGCTATCTACTCCTGAACTTCTAATGTGACTAGCTGGTATGTTTGGAGCTGTGCATGACGCAACAAGTTCGAACCAGAGCTGGAAATATAGTGCTGCATGCTGATAATGGGAAAAAAAAACTGTTGCTAATGGGCATCAAATGTGTGCGTCGACACAATTGTAATCTCAAAAAATAAAAATAGTTCAGGCAGGCTTGCCGTAGTTGCCCTCACGAAATACAATTTTATGTCTCCCTAAGCGCGGTTCAAAACTGCAAATTAAAAATGCAGCGGATAGCAAACATGAGAAAACAGATGGGCTTTGATAGCACTTCATTTTCTTGCTGAAAATTAGAACATTTCGTATTGCTAAAATTAGAACATTTTCTCTACCAAACTAGGTTGTCTAAATTAAATATCTATAGGCTTAGTTGACTAGATAAAATGAACAAAATATCTTCCTTGAGCATTACCCAAATACAGCGGTCATGTAGGTGTGGAAGAATTGACCAAGATTTTAGGCGTGCAAGACCAGAAACATAAAATCAAAGGGACTTCAATATCTGCATACGCCCATGTGTCTGAGGCTGCAGTTGGCCTTGTTCAGATAGTACTGCCGGAGGTAATTGACTACTACTTTGAGACTAGAACTGATAAAGCATCAGAACAAATCAAAGAAGTTGGACATTCATGGCGCAGCAAGTACAACTTGTGGGGTGGAAAAGGAGTATACTGGAGAGAACGCCAACCTTCCTATGTCAAATGGAACTGGCGTGGAGGTGACGGCGAGGAGGTAGCGGCGGGATCCGGCGGCCGAGGGGACTGCGAGGAGGCGACGACCGGTGGCTTGATCTGGCGGTCGTCGTGGGGAGGAGGCGGTGGCGGTCTTCGTGGGGAAGAGACGCGGCGGGATCTGGCGTTCGATGGGGAGCTCGCTCTGCTGTCGCCGAAGTGGAAAAAACGCTCCACCCCTCTCGCGTCTGGGAAACCCGTCGACCCGACATGTTTCTCGGATTTCTCTCGGGCTTACACACCTACAAACCGGGCTGCCAAATGGGCTCTGGAGTGTATTTTCGGGTAACGAGCTGGGCTCGTAAATTGCACGTGAATACCCTTAGAACCCGGGCTGCCAAACAAGGCCTAAAGCGTCAAAAAGGAGCTCTCGAATTGCCGTGCAACTATACGAGTCGATGCTAGCCCACAACAAGGCATGCCGGGATATGTTCCATCTCATACTAGGCCGCTATCGCTAGCGATGCCTATCTGATACGCGTTAGCGCGCGTTAAAGCGTCGCGCACGCGTATTTTTGTTAATGGGCCGGATCCATTAGGGGTGCGAGTATGCACTAGATCTGTTTTTTCACCTCTGTGTTGGTTTTTTCCCCGTTTTTTTGTTCTTCGGTCTGGGCGGGTTTCAATGGTTTTTGCGGTTTTTCCTGATTTCGAATTTTTGTACATATTTTGTTCAAATTTAAAATTTGTTTTTTTTGTTTCGTTTTTTTGTAAAATTTTGATTTTTGTTCAAATATCAAATATGTTCAGATTTGAAAATTGTTCAAATTTGATTTTTGTTCAAATATGAAATATGTTCAAATTTAAAATTTTGTTCAAATTTGAAATTTTGTTCAAATGTTAAAATCTATTTGTATTCTGATATTATTTAAATACGAATTTTGTTCATTTTAAATTTTTATTCAAGTTCAAAATTTGTTCAAAATTCAAATTTTATTTTTTCTATTTTTTTCGCTTTAGAATAAAACTGAAGAGAAAACGAAAAAAGAAAATAAAATAAGACATACCGGTTATTGGGCCTTTTCCGAGGAGCGGCCCACGAGCAGTGCTGCTTGCGGGACGCTATCCCGGGCGCCCGCGTGCGATGACTAGGAGCCCCCGCTATATCCAGTGCTTGCCTGGCTTCCGACTCGGCTGCCGATTTCCAGTACCTCCCCACCGGCCCATCCCCCACATCTTCCCGTTCCCCATCTGCCACGCCGCCGTGAGCGCCATCGCCACCGCCACCACCACCACCTGCCTGGCCGCGCCTTATCGCCGCCGCTGCCAAGGTAAGCCGCAAGACCGGCTCTTTTCTTGTGCCCGCTTTGTTAGTCCGTTCCTCTCTTTCTAGATACCCGCTCTCCGTGCTAGACGGAATTGACGAGGAATCGCGCGATCCTCGGTGCGCATATGCCTAACCCCTGAGATTAGGTTTCCCGACCTGGCGCTGTTGTTACACTGAATTTCCTTTCGGTGATGCGGCTCACCGGACCGTTTAGAATCATGTTCCCGTTCTCAACTTGCTAGCAGCGGTTTGTTCCTTCAGTGCTCGGGAGTCAGGAGTGATAGCTGGGAACAGGCGCCGAGATTTGTGGCACCCAGAAGCTTATTACATCAAAACTCTGTGTCCTTTGTTGCCTGTTTTGATGGAGTGTTTGTTCGTGATGACAATGATAATATATAACTGTGCCTTATTGTCGTACTAGTATTTACTGATTTAGTTGGTGTTATACTGTACCTACCTTACCTGTGTTAAAATTCTGCTACAGAATTATGACATTAGTAGCTTTGGTATGTTTGAATGTTATTTAGCATAGTAAAACCTTGACCTGCTGACGCCTTCATTGGGCCTAGATTGATTATTTAGCTGTTCATTGTTAAAACAATTTTGGGAACTTGTTACTGACATCATTGCTTTTGTACCGTGCACAATTCAGGTTAGAATGAGGCGACATGGACAGGGGCAATACGGTGACGCAGACAATTATTCCATGGGGTCTGCCCAGTTGCACCACTACCAGGCGCAGCAGAGGGCTCAACAACTCCCTGATAATAGTTACCCTGGAAGAGATCCTGGGCAAGGTGCTGGGGAAAACCAGTATACCTCCCAGAAGGTGAGACAGAGCCAATGGGATAAAGGTGGACCGAATATCCCGAATCAGATGTCACCGTATGCATATAATGAGGGTATGTAGTATGTGCTACTATTATTTAGTTTGATGTATTTGTGTGGCAGTGCGCCTGTTTCTTTTTGGAACAACATGCTTTGTCTGTTGAAAATTCTGGCAAACTGGTATGTGTGAAAATGTATAAGAGTAGATTTTGCATCTTGGTTTCATGTATTCTTGTCTTATAATGTCACAAATGATTACATGTACGTTTGGGCTGACTGATACTGATGTAGGTCAAGGTGCCGAGGGTACACGACCCTTTTATGATGGACAAAAATCTGATCTGAAGGTTGGTCAAGAAAAGCAACCAAGAAAGGAATTGAGGGACCAGCCTCGTACTGATAAGTTTGAAGCAAGGCATGAGGATTACAATCTTCCTAGTACATTTGAAGGTCTAGAGCAGAATTTTCGTGAAGACATCGTGGTCTTATCTAAGGAACTACATGATGCAGAGGATGCTGAAAATACTAGGCACAGGGAGGTATGTTTATTTTTTTGTTGCATGATTCTGCCCTGTTCTTCCTACCTGCCAAGAGTAGACTGATTGGACAATGTCAAAAAAATTCCTGAAATCAACTATCGATATGTCCTACTACTGACAGGAGATCTTTATCCATTTCATGTGAGGATTTAATATCATATGTGTATACTGATTGTGTTTTCGTTTGGTCCTATTAACCAATTGTAGTCTTTTAAGTAACAATTGCACCGGAATGCTGGAAACATGCAGTTCTATGTTGGTAGTTAGAAAGTGAAGACGTACTTTCCCTTCATAGGTTGAGTTAATCAAGGGTTTTGGTGGATCTGTTTAAATTTCACCCCTCTCAAGTCTCAACTATGCTGTGTCATTTCTTATGTCTTTCCAGTGGAACCTTCTAAAGATTTAAACACGGTACTTGGTGCATTAATGTTTCCCCAGTTTTTTAATCATACTCAGTCAATTTTACTGCAATATAAGCATATTTGATTGGACATTATGCTGTGGTGATTCAGCACTATGTCACTGGCTCGTAGAGTTCCTCATTGTTTTTAAACTAGCAGCATACACTATTGATATCAAAGACATCTATCATTACATGCTTCCCATGTCTGTGTGCAGAGATTGAACGAGATAAATGCACAGTACCACGATAAACTGTTAGCACTTCGAGCTCGTCAAACAGCCTTTCGAGAAGAATTCCTGCGCAAAGAGTCTCTGGAACGCCAGCAGCAATACCAGAAGGCCAGCATGAGCAATTATGCAAATAATGTTGTGCCTAGGGAACCACGTGGCTATCCTCCAACAGCTGCAGCCACACCTCCTCCTCCTGCTGCTGCTCCTGCTGGAGGTGCTTATGGAGAGGCTCACGGGAGTTATGCATCTGGCCAGTATGAATCCTACAGGGAGCGGCCAGATTACCCTGAGTTCCATGCCGGGGGCCAAGGTCGAGGTCATGGTTTTGAGCAGCGTGGTGAATACCCTGGTGGCCGTGCTTATAATTCTGGTGGCCGCAGATTCTAGAGATGGCTTGGTGAAACAGTCAGCCCTCATCTCACCTGGTCCTAGCTGCTTGTGGGAAGCTTAAATCATATTGTTAGCAGATTAGTTCCAACCTTCTAGAAACCTGAACACCAGTAAAACCTGTTTTGTAATTCAGTATCTGTGTGATATTCAGGCATGGAGAAAGTTCTTTCATAGATAGCTGATGATTTTCACTGTTTAACTGTTGCACCTGTAGCTGTTTTGCAGCCTTACCAGTATCCCTTCGGCTTTGTAATTTTCTCAAGGAAAAGGTTTAACAGCGTATCATATTGATTATATGCTATTCACTCATGTTTTGCAATGGACAAAATATTGTTGAAGCAATTGGAATCACAATTCTGATTCTGTTCTTTATGGTTTGAGTGACAAAATTTGGATCTGCATCTGGCAGGAAGGCGTCAACTAACAGCGTCATTGTTTCATTTCTCCTGCAGATTCGGTGCTGCTTTGACATGGTTCTAATGGTAAAACGCACTACCAGAGTGTGCCTCAGGAGAAGCCGTCCAAACCTTGGGCGAAATACTAAGTGAAGTATCCGAGCCACAAAACTGTTTCTCAACTTGTTACACAAAGCCGATGTACTGCAGATACATAAAACAAGTGGCAGGCTGACAGCAAAGTAACAGGCTAACAGCTAGCTGTACACGAGGCAATATATTTTTTACCTTCTCTGCTTGGCAGATTCGAAAGCTAGTCTTTCCCTCAAGTCCGGCATATGTTCATTGTCTCTACTACCCGAGGTGTTTCTTACAAGGAGAGTGATGCTCCACAGCTCCAGAGAGGTAAATAACCAATTGTAACCAGGAATCCTCCTTACTTGCGTGTTTTCTTCACCTCCTGGAGCTTTTCCAGCACGGTCACGACCTGGTCCATGTCCGGCCTGCACCGGGCGTCCATCGATAAGCACTGCATCGCAAGCGCCGCGGCCTTCTGGGCAGTGTGGAGTGAGTATTGTGATCCCAACCGCTGGTCCAGGACATGGATGACTCTCCTCTTGCTGTTGATGTAAGGTCTTGCCCACTCCACCAGATTGTGCTGTCCAGGTGGGCGGTTCTTATCCAGTGCACGCTGCCCGGTCAGCAACTCCAGAAGAACAACACCATAGGTGTACACATCGCTCTTTGTGGTCAAATGGCCTGCATATAATGTGGAGAAAATTATGTAAGTTTCCATCAAGCATGTGTATGCAATCCATCGTTGTCTTTTACCATTAGAAACAGGTGCATAATCTTGTATTGAAGAACAAGTCGAGGCAGCTTATTTATAGTGATCAGAAGAATTGTATGCTCAGTTGACTGCATCAAAGATGCTATTAACTAGCTACAATCAGTCATACACATGTAAATAATCCTTGACTTTTGACCATTACAACATCTGCATAATTCTAAATTAACGAATAAGATGGGACAGGTTATAATGATCGGAGATAATCGTGTGCTAGCATGAGAAGGAACGAAGATATAACTATCAACCAACCACAGTAATCTAATTTTGAGGCAGTTAGTGCATGAGAACAGCTGAGTATCTACTCATCGGTTTTTGCACTAACCAAAGGTGTGGAAAGCATAAAGTACCGTCTCAAGTTTTCAACTAGCATGATGATTTGCCTCGATGTTTTCCCTTTTACAGGGTGTCATACATCATCCACCACAATCCTTTAAGACTTTCAAGTATTTTAATCATAAGCATCACATGAATGGAACAACAATCGTCAATCTTAAATGGATTGTTCAGACATGCTTTGCTTCTTGGCTCTTGCCTGGTGAGTCACTTTGCTGCTAAATGATTAATTAATACCCCCTCACTGCTATAGAGAATCTCATTCCTTATAAACAAAGGGCACATCTAAGCACAACGAAGGACAGTGGCATACAAAACTAAGTGAATCCAACAGATACGCCATGTGTAGCGTTAGTTGCTTGTCTCTCTTAAAAGAAGGAATGGCATGGACACCATGAAGTATCAGTGTCTTGCTACGAAGATTATTTTCCTTCAATCCTGTTATCAGTGTAAGAAACTAGAAAAACTATGACTTGCCAGCGATGTTATCTTGAACATATCATGCACAGTCAATGAATGCCCCCTTTCATCCATGTCACTAAGATGCATGAACATATCGTAGGAAACAATATGGTTGTAACAGATGGCTGGTAAGACATGTTAGAAAGATTACCTGTCGCGAGATATTCGGGGGCAGCATATCCTTGAGTCCCCATGACCCTAGTAGAAACATGACTCTTGTCGCCACTCGGGCCATCTTTTGCCAAGCCAAAATCAGAGAGTTTTGCATTATATTCCTGTATGCAGTCGAACAAGGATAACAAAAATATATCTTTAGACCAAAGCTCATTGTACTTTCACTTAGTGTATACATAAGAGACTGAATTTGCATGCCCACCGAGTCAAGAAGAACATTGGAGGTCTTGAAATCACGGTATATAACTTTAGCTTCATCGCTATGCAGGAAAGCAAGTCCCCTGGCGGCCTCAAGAGCAACCTTCATCCGTAAATTCCATGAGAGGGGCTGGAAATGTGGAGCCCCTGCAACACCATTACATTGTCAGTTTGTCACTAACCCATTTCCAGCAGCAGGAATGGAACATATCTCACAGACCGCGAACATCACACAAGATAATTTGAGGCAAACTCACTCCTGAAGAGATGGTGTTCCAAGCTGCCCCTCGGCATGAACTCGTAGACGAGAAGCCGCTGTTCATCCTCCAAGCAGTACCCGATGAGCTTCACAAGGTTGGGGTGTGATAGCTGACCCAGGTAATTGACCTCAGCCTACAAGTTTTTTTGTGTGGTAGAAACTAATTAAAACCTCCTACTAATCTTCAGTCCAAATAGGCACAGCAGGAATTGCAACAAACTGATAGTCACCTACCAGCCATTCCTTGTGCCCCTGGAAGCTGTCGAGCTTGAGCTTCTTCACGGCAACAATCATCCCTGTGCCAGGCTTGACGGGCGCGAACGTGCGCTCGTCCATCCAGCCCTTGAACACGGAGCCGAATCCCCCCTCCCCCAGCAGGCTGTCAGTCCTGAAGTTCCTGGTGGAGCTTTTGAGCTCACTGAATGTGAACTTGCGGAGATTGGTCGACTGCAAGATCTCCTTCTCGGTGCGAGGAGTCGGCGGCACCGAGAAGGAAGAACCCTTGGAACCAAAGGTGCTGCTGCTGCTATCTGTCCCATTGCTTCTGCTGCTCTTGGAATTGTTACCTGGATTGCACAGCAAAGCGCTCAAGTTACGTACTTGCATAATAAAGCTCACATTATCTCCAGCTACCATACCATTCTGGGAGCAAACTAATCCTAGTACTTGTTCAGTTTTGCTCACAATTTGTCATCCACTAAATCCCTAAGGGGAACACTAAACTGTTCTCCTTCTAGATACAGAACCAAGCAACCTAAGCTGGGTGCTCCATCCCAACAGTGCAACAGAAAGAAGAAAAGAGAAACCAAGAACCGCTCATACCTTACTCTGAAGAATTAACAGGGCCGAAACACTACCAAGAAACAGAGCACACATGCTATGGCAGACCGGAACGGGGCCCGGAACGCTGATGCAACCAAGAATCATGGCAAAGCAAAGCGGAGTTGACTGTTACCTGAGGAGTTTGGAGCACTGAAGGAGGGGTTGATCTCGGCGTTCCCCTGCACGCCGGCGCAGTTCCCCATCAGGACGGAGCAACAACGGTACCGGCCAGTCCAACTCCAACCTGGGGCACAAGATTGGGTTTTTAGCTGGAAAAAGAGGATGCTTTGTTTGGCGGTGTCATTCCTCCCCTGCTGTGCCTGCCTGCTAGCTAAGGTTGGAGGGAAGGAAGATCTATCATTGCTGCCTGCGAGCGAGGGTGGTGTGGTGGGAGAGGGGCAGCCGTGGCGTGGGGTCACTCAGCCTCCCTCATTAATGAAGAGAAACCCTTTTCTTCCCCTCCTCCTCCTCTCTGCAAGTCTGCATCCATGTGATTCAGCTGTTCTCTTTTTTGGCTGTTTTCATTGGTGGTTTTGCTTGCTTGCTTGCTCACTTTTGTTTGCTGCGAAATTTAGACTTGACTGAACTTCCATGCCACAAAACAGCAATATTTTAGACTGTTCGATTTTGTAGTGCACTCATATATAGTGATATACATACCAAAGAGCTTGGTCTATTCAGCACTTGCATTTTTGAACTAGTAGTACGTGTACGTCACACCTGATATACCATATCACTGTCAATCTGTCACTTTGGCCTCCTATTGGAGGTTTCGATAGCAGTCCATGTTCTCCGTTCAACATTTCAACGAGATGCGATCATCTATCAAATATAGTACTGCTATGTTTTTTTCCCTTGTTTGCAAGTAAAAGCACGCGATAGAGATTGCAGGGCCGACCTGCCGTACGCCCTGCAACAACATGCCAAGGTGCGCATCACATCAACGGAAACGGGACGGTGGTTAGCAGTATGTTCTCCTTCCATAAATTTGCAGCGACCTTGGGTTCATCCATGTGTTCGTGCTGCATGTTCATTCTTCCGTAGCTAATGCTATAGCGATAGTCATCATTACTTCTATAAAAGTTGCGAAGCAACCCGGCCAACCGAGGCCTCCTCAGGGGCAAATCGATCTTGCCCGTTGAATCCGGTCAAATAGTTTCGTTTTCACCTCCACAAGAATTTACCACCGTTAGATTTACTCAGCATTTTTTCACTCCCTTGTTGGCAGAAAAGCTCCATGACGGGTAGGGCTTTCCACCTGTGGGGCCGAATATTTCAGGCAAAAAACGTACTAGCTGGCGTCGCTTGTTTTCGTCCTCGATGACCCGTCGCCTTTCATCGTCGTCCTTTTCCTATGCGCGAGGGGGAGCAGGTGAAAACCTAGATCGGTGAAATATCTCCATTCCCCAATCGGCTACCTCCACTCCTCCTCCCAATCTCCGCCTCCTCTCGTCTTCCCCGATCCGCTGCCTCCATACCGCGTCGGGGCTGGCGTATCTGCCCCGCTCCAGTGCCACACGAGGGCATGCAGAGGAGGTGGGTGTAGGCAACAGGACGCCGGGTCCGGAAGCCGTGTGGAGAACGTGGGGGACAGAGGCGGGTGGAGGCGGCGGCCGCGGGTGGGAGGTCGGCGGCCAGCTCCAGACGCTCAAAGCACCGACATGCCTCTCCTCACCGGTCATTGCTTAAGGCTGCGGAGATCCGCGTTGTCTTCAGGTTCGAGCTCTCTACAGCCGGTGCTTGTCATCGGCCGCGTCAACAGCGCAGTCCGTGAAGAGCGAAGGTGGGGGTAGGGAGGTGCGGCCGGCTCATCATGGGTGGCAGCCTGGTGGGGAGGTGGAGGAGTGGGGCTGGACCAGGACGGCGCTGCTTTTGTTGATTCGTCTTTGCTGTGCCTCTTCTTCTAGAGTCTGATTTGTCAGATGCGCACAAGAGCTACGTCCAGAGCTCGCAAGGTGGGCACTCGGTGCAAGCAGCGGCTTTCATGGAAAATGAGGTACAAAGTCGCAAGCAACGTGGATCTTGGATGTGCCACAATAGGTACTCTCGTGGTCTTCTATTCTTTCCTCCTAGATACGTGCTTATGTTTCATCTTTCGTCAGCTAAAAATTTCAGCTAGAAAGATAGCGATGAGCTTCCACACAAAGCAAAATATTGTGTGTTGCTTCGTTGTGATTGGGAGCCTACGACTGCTTAATTTCTTCTTCCTTTTCAGTATTATTTTTTCCGTACTTGGATTATTAACTATGGCTGGTGGCTGCTAATTTATCACATGTTGATTGATTCCTAGCAGATAGACGATCTCCTCTCAATTTTTGAATTACTGACTATGGCTGATGGCTGCTAATTTTATCATGTGTTGATTGTTTCCTCGCAGATAGACGATCTCCTTTAAAATCAACCATGGCTCCTGGTGGTGCGAGGATGATTGCAGCTGTTTTTTCCCCGCATGGTCAGGACGGCGCGCCATGGATTCTTGCCTGCAGCTTCACGTTTTGCTTGTCTCCCATGTCCTCGGTGAGTACACTAGGTGATCATTGGACACTTCTGTTTTAATTCTTGCAGCTTATGATGAATATATATGCATCTTGCTCTCTCTCAAATGTAATTTTTTTGTCGTATTTCGTCTGTACACCTGTTGGTGCGAGGATTGCTGCAATTCGTGTTCGTGCTGGCACGGTCATGACAGTGACACCATGGATTCGCCTGCAGATTCCTGCCCTGCTCATCTCCCATGTCCTTGGGTGAGTAACGTAGATGACCATTGCCCATCTCTGCTTTCTTCTTCTGTTTGATTCTTTTAGCTTGAGAATATACATGCATATTGCTCTCTCACATATGTAATTTTTAGTTCTGAACTAGGTCAACGTCTAGGAAATTTTATGATCATCTCACTTGTATTTTCTTCTTCTTTATCCTGTTCGTCCATACATCTTTTTGTTTCTTTTAAAATGCACTTACAGGTATTTTCATCTCTCTTTCTTGTTTTGTCATGCAATTAGTTGAGCTTAAATTCTTTTGGACTGATGTCTGTTCTCGGTTCGATCAAGCTTGCACCCTTGTTTGAGTGTAGTTAATGTGCCTGTGCCCCTTGTACCTTAACAAGCTGGGATCTCTTGCTTGAGTGTAGTTAATGTGCCTGTGCCTCTTGTTCAAGGGCATTGTTAATGTTTGATTTATTTTTGCCAAAGGGTACCGGTAGTGATTAGTTGGGGCAAATTACATTGAGTTGTGCTCACAACTTACACAGGTACCATTTTTTGTTCAAATATATCATGTCACTCGAACACATTTATTTATTTCCTCATTGCATGGATTTCAGAAGAGAAAACACAAAATTCAGATAAATTATTGACCCTCATATTATTCTATTTCAGTACATATTTTACAGAGGTCCACCAATCCAACAACCCCGAGTGGACCAGCAGCGAGGACCATCTGCCAAACCATGGGGGCTCGGCGAGAGCGGGTTTCTCCCCTTCAAAACTTCAGTCTTAGCTTGTTCTCTTGATCAATTTCAGTGCAATATTTCTATATATTTCCTCTTTAAGAGTAATATAGGCTTAAGGAAATATAATTTGTATCTGTTAGTCAGGTACAAACTTCGTATGTGGCAGTAAGTAAAATCAATACGATTTTCCATGTTTCACCTAAGTTTCAATTGAAAGAGCACTTGAAATCTTTCTGAATTTTTTAGACAATACTATGTTTTTGTAATCTTCTTTTTGATCTAAAATCATATACTCCATCCGATCCATATTACTCTTTGCTAATACGGATGTATCTGTCACTAAAATGTGTCTAGGTACATTCATATTAACGAAGAGTATTATGGGTCGGAGGGAGTAAGGAGTATTTCAGAGACTGAAATAAGGTGACCACAGATTGTATCTTTTTTGTATTCACACTTGTAAAATAAACTTGAGTAGAAGTCCTTCGAATTATGTATGCATTTGAGAGCTGCCCTTCTGTCTTCCACTTTTCCTGGTTGAGCTGATCATTTATACTCTGTAAGTTGGGAGTTGGCCTTGACGTTGAAGGAGACAAGAAAAATATGATGCTGCTGGTGTCAAACTAATTACTGTTGGTGTTAGTATTCCTGATAAAGCCCATATTCTTGCTGAGCTTGTACATATTGCATATTAATCTATAGCTTATTTCTTACCCTGCTAGCACACACAGAGAACTTTGTGATAATTTGTATCTTGTTCTAGACAGAGATTATTTACAACTTTTTAGCCTCAACTTATCCAAGGGTATTCACTCATCTATAATTGCAATAGATCATTGCCATAATTTGCGTACTCCTGCTGATGGTTTAATTCAAATTATTCCCCTCATTTGGGACTTGCTAGACAATGGATGTTGTTTTGTTCATATAGTTTACTGGTAACTTTTGGATTTTTTGAGCCCTAAGTAACTTTTCCTAAAATATGCTTACTGCAATTGCCTTTCCATTGGATTATCTCCACGCAGGTCCTTTCAGAGGGGCTCCAAGGGTGTGTTTTAATTGTGTATTTACGTGGACAAATTGCATAATTGCTAATCTTCCTGTTTCAGTTCATTTATCTTCACAATTTTGCAAGAATTGGTCCAAAAGATTTTTGAGTTTTTGATATAGAAGATAGAAACTTCATTCACATGGCTTTCTTCATGCTGGGATTAAGTTGAAATGATGTTTTGTTGGCCTTTTCACAGTGTGTAAACCACTGTTAAGACCATAGACACTGAGATTTTGAAAGATATATGTGTGATAAGCGATGGTTTTGTTCTGAGTCAACTTTATCATTGATCATAGAATATCTAACTGATCTTAGCTGCTTGAATATATATGTTTTGTTTATTTATACATGTTGATATTTATTTCCAAATTTACATATATGTTAGATGTTTTGCGTCTGTAAAATTCTGCAATAAAATACCTGATGACAACCGTGTTATAAATTGTAAGTGTTTGATGTGAGGGTATATATAAAAATAATAATGTCCAATCAATAAGACTCAGGGATAATAGATGATAACTACTATACGAAACTATTAAATTCCGGGGGTTGATTCGGGTACACCTAACCAAAACAATCTTTCTATGCACCTGCCAACCATTTGATATATAAATTTCCCAGAAAATGGTGTCTACAAGGAAAGAAATTCTAGCAGCACCTGGACGAAAAGAAGAACGATGTGACCTGTACATAAGAGTTGTGAGAGTGGCGGAGTCCCGACGTTGTAAGCAAGGACATGAGCCTAGACGGCATGATTCGGGGTTCAAACTTTGGTGGAAATTTGGCCAGCATCAGAGATAGATAAAGAATATGTGAAAAAAAGTTGTCTCTAGAAAAAATGAAATATATTTCTACAAATAAACGTTTTAACATCATTATGTGAAGCCACTGTGTTTAGGCTGGTGCCAACGCGGGCGATAGGCGGGGCGATATCGCCCGCGCCGGGGCGAGAGGCAGGCGAGAGCGGGGCGGGAGGGCAGCGGCGGGCGCCGGCTCCGTCGCCCGGCGGGAGCGGGCGGTACCGCCCGGCCGTCGCCCGCGCTGGCGGGGCGGGAGCGGGCGAGAGGGGGGCGGGAGCGGGGCGACGCGCTGGCGGGGCGAGAGGGGGGCGAGAGGGGGGCGAGAGCGGGGCGGGAGCGGGGCAGGGAGGGGGGCGAGAGCGGGGCGAGAGGGGGGCGAGAGCGGGGCGGGAGCGGGCGAGAGGGGGGCGGGAGTGGGGCGGGATTTTCTTGCATTATTTTGAATGTCTAAAAGAAATGGTGATGTGGACGAGAGAGAAGTGAGAGTGGCACTATAGCCCGTGCACTGGCACCGTGGGGTGAGAGTGGGGTGAGAGTGAGGGTGAGAGCTGACGTGGCGAGGCTATAGTGGGGTGATGCATTGGTACCAGCCTTAGAGTCTACATTTAATTCCTCGTGGTTCATAAGGTCAATGAATCTCAATCATGAACAATTATAGCTTAAATGTTGTATCGCTTCAGCCGGTTGCGCCGGTGGCGCAACGGGTCATCTAGTAACGGAAAGCACATGCAACACTGAAGCGCACGCAACCGCGAACTGGAGTGCAGCTCGACCAGTGGCCAAAGTGAGGATTACCGGCCGTGCTGTGCACTTGTGCTACACGCCCCTGCATTATTAGCAAATCTGGAACTGTGAACAGAAGAATCGGTTGGGAATTTGGCGCGTCCCTTTCAGCGGCGAGCTGGAGAAAGTCCATCTGCTGGTCCAACAGCCTAGCTCGCACAGTCGCACCGCTCGAGGATTGACCCCGGCCCTCCGAGCTTTGCTGGCCATTTGATGGCGAAAGAAACGTGTCTATATTTGTAGTCTGTACTCATACGTTTCATGTGTGTCAGCTCCTGGTCCTGGCTCGAGCTGCGCTTGCCAGTTCGTTACCAGAGGCTTTTTATAGTATCTCTCACGCTTGATCCCAGCTCGGAAAGGCAAGCTAGTGTACGTCTCTGGATTTGGTACGAAAGTGTAGTTTCGTCGTACGTGTAGAGGTAGTAATGTATTTCAATACATAAGATTCAGTTCGGAAGAAAATCTAACTTGTGCCGTTGCCTCTCAGAGCGAGGTCATCACTGAGGTTAGGGCCTTAATGATGCTGATCATGTCCGAGTTGCAAGAGTCGGCTTTCTCGGTGGTGACTCTAGAGTTAAACTCGATTGGGGGATTTGGAGGTTACTTTTGTGCCACCATCAATAGATCCTACACTAGTGGAAAACATGCCATCGGTTGGTGCCAGCCTTCAGTCCCGGTTGCGCAACTGGAACTGGAGCCCGGTCATTAGTCCCGGTTGCTATACAAACCGGGACTAAAGGCTTACCACGTGGCAGGGGCCAGGCGTTCGTAGGCGTAGGACCTTTAGTCCCGGTTCGTGTTACGAACCGGGACTAAAGAGCCCACACGTGGCAGCCTTTGTTTTTTCCTTATTTTTCTGCATTTAAATTGTTTGTTAGGGTTTAGGGTTTATCATGTATCTTGCTCTATTCAATTTTTTCATTCATTTCAAACAAGTTTTCGTATATACATATTCATACAACATTACTACATAATATACAAGCCAATACATATATATATATAATATATCTTGTCCGCCGAACATATACATACAAGTATATATAACTTGTTCACACACATAAGATCATGACTTGTTTAATTACACACATATAACTTGTCTAATCGAAACTGACATGAAATTCACCCTTTGGGTTAATGACATGGTCAAGCAGAAATTTGGCTAGTTCCTCTTGAATTCCTATTATGCGTTCAGTCAGTGAGAGCCGATTCCGTTTTGCTTCAAACTACGAAGAAGACGATCAATATGAATACAAATCATCATAACAAAATTGATGGCAATAAATGAATTTGTTAGTATATTGTTTGAAAATCAATTCCTTCAATGACCAGCGCGCGAAGGTTCTCGCAAGCGTAGTATGCACATAAATTAGTCCCCGATGGCTGCCTCGCACACTTTACGAGAATAGATTTTAGTCAGTGACATATCAAGATTGATATACTTAATGGTATTTGAAACTAGAATTAAAGGGATGTGCGAACCTAGCTCGTACGACTTACATCAATCGGACGATAAATTAGCTCATTTTTCTATTCATCTTTTACCATGCGTATAAACCGTTTCCAAACACTGCCAAGCAAACAAAATGAATAGATGAGTTATAAATGAATGAATGAGACCGATATAATGCCGTAATGATTGAAATTACCTATCCATCATATCAATGATGCTTTGGTATTCATTAAGTTGTTTATTCATCGAGTCAAAGATTTCAACCCTTCCATAGTCAGGTTCAATCTTTAGCAAAATCCAGTGGTAACTGCGCGCAAGTTTAATTATATAAGTTAATAACTCATCAATTACACGTATAACATCGAGTAAGGAAAAGTAAATGTGTATAAGATAGTAACACTCACTTGAAGTTGTACGGAAACAGTATTCTAGTTCTGTATTTCTGCGTAAGTAAGAACTCTAGCAAGATATCCTCCGTCTCCTTACGTTTGTTCTGTACCGTCACTGCGTTAACTCGATTTGGATCAATGAATCCAAGTTGAAAGTCGTTCCTTTGCTTACATTGCATACTCTTCATTCTGCATAATAAACAGTGTAGTGAGGATAATTACATGCAAAGAACGAGTTGAGCTAGAGACTTATAGAAATAATGAATCACTTACAGAACATAGGCACTGATGAGAGATTTGTCGAGCGCGTCTTGATTGAATAGCTGAAAGAATTCATCAAACTCAATATGGACCAAGTCTTCACCTAAGAAATGGTCCCGTGTGATTTTCATAAGGAGAAATTGTTGCGTGCCCTTTGCGGCATGCATGTACCACTTATGCAATTTTCGCATTTGTGTTGGTAGATTTATTTCAATCTCAGGTGGGACCAGACTCTTCCCCTTTTCATATTGCCGTGCTACAGGCGCCTTTGGGATATCTTCATACATCAATTGAGAAAGAGTCAAATCAGCTTCAGCAGCAAAGTCGGCGGGATTGGGTTGAGCAACACTCCCACCAGCATCACTAGCAAAGACCTTTAGTGGGGAGATCGATTTTTTGGTCTGTGCTCCAAGCTGGGCAACGTCTCTTTTCTCTCTTGCAGTTGCGCTTGTCTTATTAGCTTCTTCTTTTGCATCTACCTGCTTATCCAAACAGTGCTTGTAGTCATCTGGCTTATTCAATTCATATTGCGAAGGTTGGGTAAGCATATCAAAGGCCCACTCCTTCTGTTTTGGAGTATATACCTGCTTTGGGGTAGGGGTCGGGCGTAGCGCTGCGAGCTTTCTTTTCACTTTGGCTCTGTCCTCCGCCTCAATTTCTTCAGCAGTCTTCTCGACAGGAGGAGGTGGCACCGCCTTAACTTTCTTGGCCCTATGTTTCTTCGGAGAGACATTGCTAGTGGACATAGCAGCGGACTTGCCATAACTCTGGGACTTATGAGTGGGCAGAGGCGGCGGAGGCGGCTGACATTGAGGCGGAGATCGATGTGGACTTGGGGTATGGTAGTCGTCCATGTCGTCGTCAGGAGGTGGTGAATTGCGAGGACTCGGAGGAGAGGGTGGCTGCCTTGGCGCCGAGCCTGGAAACACGATGTGTTTCTTATCCCAAAGAATGACACCACCCAATACTTCTCCAAGTGTTGCCTCATCTTCAGGTCCAGCGACGTCAAGATCGAGGGACTCATACCCCGGTACAATTGCATCCACCCCGACACGAGCATAGCCAGCTCGAATCTCACGGCCATGCCAGGTTTGTCCAGGTCCAGATGGTAACACATAGCCAACCGCCACCTTCATCGATATGTTCTTCATGGGAACATGCATCTCACAGCTTGTCTTCTTGCTGATATCATCCACGGGGTAGCGATCCATCGGTGCCTCATCGGCCCTGACCTACGTGAAAGCCACGCTGCTTCTCCGCTGAGATCGGTCGTCTGATGCATGTTCTAGTTGTTGCTGATGCTGAGTTGCCCCTTGCAACTTTAATTCCTCTAGTGCCTTCTGCTGCAGTAAATACAACTCTCTCAGCTCAGCCTGTTGCCTTTCTATGCTCTCTATCCGTGTGGCCTCCTCCTGCGCCTTTCGCTTCTTCGCTCTCTCTCGGCTTCTATAAGTCTGGCTGTCTTCGGTGAACCCAGACCTCCACGGAATGGCAGAACCCAGACCCCGTGTTCGTCCTGTGTGTTCTTTGTTCCCGAGGGCCTTTGTCAGCTCGTCGTTCTCTCTGTCCGGCTTGAACGTCCCCTCTTGAACCTCGGCGATTGTCTTGACAAGTTCTCCCAGGGGTTCAGCAATTTGTTTCTTCTTTTGGACTAATTTCCATGTTCTCTCATCATAGACAGCCCCATACGCAAGTGCCCAATTTCTTGACCTTCTGGGCCATTGTTCTGTTTCTGGTTCGATGCCTTTTCTCGTAGGGCGGCCTCTTGCATATCCCACTTAGGCTCGGCCCTTTTGTAGCCACCTGGACCCAACGTATGGTGATATTTCTTTTTCGCGGCATTTAACTGATTTTTCTTACTCCTTAGCTTACCCAGTTTGGACTCCTTGTACTCCACAAATGCGTTCCAGTGATCCCGTAGGTTCTCATTGGGGCCAGTAAATTCTGGAGCTTGTTGATCGGCGTTGACATAGGCGGTCCATAACCTCTTCTTGTGGTTATTGAACTGTCCAGCCATCTTCTTGAGAGCCCACTCCCTGACTTTCTCCTTCTGTTTCTCTGCGTCTTCCATGGACTCGGTGACCGGCAGATTGAAATGTGGAATGAGGGATTCCTAAAGTCTATCTTTTAAGACCTTGGTGACATAATTGACTGCTGCACCCTCTTCTGTATCTGCCTCTTCTAGCTCTCCCTTTGCCGCCTTGGGCTTATACCAATACTGAATGCTTATCGGCACCATGTCCCTGACAAGACATCCACATTGAGTACTGAACGCATTTGCGACACTCTTGGGTTCCAACGGTTCGCCTTCATTTGAGAGACGCCTAATCATGTAATGCTGATTGGATGCCAGCCGTTTGGCCGGGCCTCGCTTCTTTCTAGAAGATTCAGAGGTCTAAATAAAGAAACATTCATTAATATATATACCACTTAATACATCGTCATCTGCAGATTCATGAATAGAGGCTTAACATATGTATACCTCGCCGGACCGCGTTAAGGCACGTCCAGTCCCTTGTGAGCCGTCCTCGCAATCATCATTTGTTTCTGATTCATGCGGCTGTTCCTCCTCCATTCCCTCACCCGACTCGTTTAAAAATTCCGAGCCGTCTCCTTCTCCACCAATACCCTCTCCTATAATATTCAACATCTTGTCCTCACCTTCTCTCCCGGCGCCGAAATCCATATCTTAAATAATACACAAAAAAGATTAATATATTACGTCGAGTAAACAATATACATCAGATGAATATAGATCAACAACATTACGCGAATGCAGTACAATAACATATATAGATCAACAACATTACGTGGATGCAATACAATAACAAATAATCCACCAGTTACATAACACATCACGAATAATCAACGTCGACCTGGTGCTGAGTCACGGATGGTAACAAACCACAGATGTGGAACGCTAACGGGATCATAGCTAATATGAGATCCCTGAAGAATCGACCAACCCCTATCAGGAGACCTAGCCAACAAATAAAGGTAGCGACGGACGTGCTCGTCCTCCTCTCTGATACGTCGACGTACCACCTCCTCGGGGGCCGCCTCCCTCCGCACCGCGCCTGGCCCACGCGACCTCCACCAAAGCAGATCCGGGTCGACAACGGGACCCGGATTCCTCACCAAGCTGCGCGCTCCAACAGGTGACACCTCCCAGTGCCAGCCCGGCGGAGCCCACTCCCGGACATCGCCCATCTGGTCGAACGGGTGGGACATCGTGGCGGCTGACAAACAACTAATATATAAACAACTAAAGAAATAAATTCCTAACTCTATTTCCTTTATTTATATTTTTCTAACTCTATTGCTAAAATTCTAACATTTCTAACTAACATTTTTAACATATCTAACCACTAACTATTTTTTTACTCTATTTCTAACAAAATACATATTTCTATCTACTAACTATTTCTAACAAAATTCATATTTCTATCTACTAACTATTTCTAACAAATAATTTTCAATCTAATTAAAATTTCTATCTAACTAACAATTCTATCTAATAAATAATTTCTAACTAACAAATAATTTCTAACTAACAATTCTATCTAACTAACAAATAATTTCTAACTAAAATTTCTATCTAACTAACAATTCTATGTAACTAACAATTCTATGTAACAAATAATTTCTAACTAACAAATAATTTCTAACTAAAATTTCTATCTAACTAAAATTTCTATATAACTAACAATTCTATCTAACTAAAATTTCTAGAACTAACAATTCTATCTAACTAAATTTTTTATCTAACTAACAATTCTATCTAACTAACAATTCTAACTAACAAATAATTTCTAACTAAAAAAAATTTCTATCTAACAAAACTAATACCTGCAGGCAGCAGCGGGCGGCGGATCGATCATCGTCACCGACTGCTCCGGGCGGCGGCAGCGGGCATGGCGGTGGGGGCGCGGGTCGTCGCAGATGGGGGCGGCGACGGGCGACGGACGGCGGACGGCGGATGGCGCGCGGGGACAGGCGGCTCGGCCGGGGACAGGCGGCTCGGTGCGCGGGACGGGCGGCGCGGGGACGGGCGGCTCGGGGATGGGCGGCGCGGCGGCGATGGGCGGCTCGACGGCGGCGTGGGCGGCACGGGCACCTCCCCTCTCTGCGCGCGCGGGCGTCGTCGTCGTCGTCGGGCACGGGCAGATTTCGCTAAGTGTCGAGTGGGGGAAGAAGAGGAGGGGCGGCAGGTTATATACCCCCCCCTTAGTCCCGGTTGGTGGCTTCAACCGGGACTCCAACCGGGACTAAAGACATTTGGCGGTTCGCGCGCCCAGATCCAGACCTTTAGTCCCGGTTGATGAAATGAACCGGGACTAAAGGGGTAATTAATGCACGCCAAGGGACATATTTTTTTAGATTTCATTTGAAATATGAATTTTGAATTTTAAATTGAATAACTTCTGCAGATTTTAGAATTTGATAAAACTTTGAATATGAAAAATGTTTCAAATTGAATAACTAATTCAAAACTATTTTCTATTTTTAAAATCAATTATTCTAACTATTTAAATAATTAACTATTTTGCCATTTTCAATTAAAACTATATTGATTAATATTCTTTTTGCAGATTTTAGAATTTAATAAAACTTTGAATATGAAAAGTGTTTGAAATTGAATAACTAATTCAAAACTATTTTATATTTTTAAAATCAATTATTCTAACTATTTAAACAATTAACTATTTTGCCATTTTCAATTAAAACTATATTGATTAATATTCTTTTTGCATATCTTAGAATTTGATAAAACTATGAATATGAAAAGTGTTTGAAATTGAATAACTAATTCAAAACCATTTTCTATTTTTAAAATCAATTATTCTAACTATTCAAACTATTAACTATTTTGCCATTTTTAATTAAAATTGTATTGATTAATATTGTTTTTGCATACTTCTGAATCTGACAAAACTTGGAATATAAAAAGTGTTCGAATTTGAATAACTAACCCAAAATCATACATTTACATAAAAGGTTTAATACATTATTACACATCACCAACATCCCCATCTAGTGTTGGGGTTTGCTTCTGCACCGTAACCATGGCGTATCTTCTTTGTTTAAGAGGATGGTTGGGTCAGTGTTCACTCTGAAGGGCGGAATTTCATCAAACTTGTTATAATCTTCTGACATATCTGTCTTGTCCTCCACTCCCACGATGATTCTTTTCCCTGAGAGAACAATGTGTCGCTTTGGCTCATCGTGTGATGTATTCGTTTTCTTATCTTTTCTTTTTCTCGGTTTCGTAGACATGTCCTTCACATAGAAAATCTGAGCGACGTCATTGGCTAGGACGAATGGTTCATATCTGTAACTAAGATTATTGAGATCCACCGTTGTCATTCCGTACTGCTAGTCTACCTTTACCCCGCCTCCTATCAGCTTGACCCATTTGCACCGAAACAAAGGGACCTTAAAAGACGGTCCATAGTCAAGTTCTCATATCTCCTCTATGTAACCATAATATGTGTCCTTTGTCCCATTGTCGTGTACTGCATCAAAGCGGACACCACTGTTTTGATTGGTGCTCTTTTTATCTTGGGCGACCGTGTAAAATGTATTCCCATTTATCTCGTAACCCTGGAAAGTCAATATAGTGGAAGATGGTTTCTTGGCCAACATGGACAGCTCATATCCAACAGTAGCGTCATTTATGAGAAGTGTTTGCAACCAACCACCAAAAGTCGCCATGTGCAACTTTGTAATCCAGGAGTCAGACTGCCCCGGGTTTTCCGAGCGTACAATATTCTTGTGTCGCTCCATATACGGCTCCACCAACGTGGAATTTCATAAAACTGTGTAGTATGCTTCACTCAAAGAATGTCCGTCCATACAATATGCTGATTTCATTCCTAGCGTGCCTTTTCCACTCAGTCTCCCCTCATGCCGCGATTGAGGAAGACCAATCGGGTTCAGGTCAGGAACAAAGTCAACACAAAACTCAATGACCTCCTCTGTTAGATAGCCCTTGGAGATGCTTCCTTCTGGCCTAGCACGGTTATATACATATTTCTTTAAGACTTCCATGAACCTCTCAAAGGGGAACATATTGTGCAGAAATACTGGACCGAGAATGGTAATCTCTTCGACTAGGTGAAATAAGAGATGCGTCATAATATTGAAGAAGGATGGTGGGAAGACCAACTCAAAGCTGACAAGACATTGGGCCACATCATTCTGTAACCATTGTAGATCTTCTAGATTGATTACCTTCTGCGAAATTGCATTGAGGAATGCACATAGCTTCACAATCGGTACTCGAACATTTTCCGGTAGAATCCCCCTCAGTGCAACCGGAAGCAATTGCATCATAAGCACGTGGCAGTCATGAGACTTTAGGTTTTGGAATTTTTTCTCTGCCATATTTATTATTCCCTTTATATTTGACAAGAATCCAGATGGGACCTTGATACTGCTTAGGCATTCAAAAAAGATTTCCTTCTCTTCTTTGGTAAGAGCGTAGCTCGCAGGACCCTTAGAATCCTCTGGATGCATGCCATCTCTTCTTTTCATACGGTGCTAGTCCTCACGTGCTTCCGGTGTATCTTTTGTCTTCCCATACAAGCCCAAGAAGCCTAGTAGGTTCACGCAAACATTCTTTGTCACGTGCATCACGTCGATTGCAGAGCGGACCTCTAGGAATTTTCAATACTCAAGCTCCCAAAATATAGATTTCTTATTCCACATGGGTGCATGTCCGCTAGCATCATTTAGAACAGACAGACTGCCAGGACCCTTTCCAAAGATTACTTTTAAATCTTTGACCATATCAAATATATCATCACCAGTATGGCGTTTAGGCTTGCCCCGGACTTCTGCCTCGCCGTTGAAATGCTTGCCTTTTTTCTTCAATTGATGTTTGGGCGAAAGAAATCGACGATGCCCCAGATACACCACCTTCTTACTTTTATCCAAATATATACTATCGATCTCACCTAAACAGTGCGTGCATGCATTGTATCCCTTGTTTGTCTGTCCTAAAAGGTTACTAAGAGCAGGCCAATCATTGATGGTCACGAACAACAACGCTCGTAGATCAAATTCCTCTTGTTTGTACCCATCCCACACACAAACATATTCAGTCTGCCACAGCTGTAAAAGTTCATCAACTAATGGCCTTAGATACACATCAATATCACTGCCGGGTTGCTTCGGGCCTTGGATAAGCACTGGCATCATAATAAACTTTCGCTTCATGCACAACCAAGGAGGAAGGTTATAGATACATAGAGTCACGGGCCAGGTGCTATGACTGCAGCTCTGCTCCCCAAAAGGATTCATGCCATCTGTACTTAGACCAAACCTCAAGTTCCGTGCGTCTTCCGTAAACTCCAGGAAATCTCTGTCGATTTTTCTCCACTGTGACCCATCAGCGGGGTGTCTCAACATCTCGTCACTCTTACGGTCTTCTTTGTGCCACCTCAACAACTTGGCATGCTCTTTGTTTCTGAACAAACGTTTCAACCGTGGTATTATAGGTGCATACCGCATCACCTTGGCAGGAACCCTCTTATGGGGGCGCTCGCCCTCAACATCACCAGGGTCATCTCGCCTAATCTTATACCAAAATACACTGCACACCGGGCATGCATTCAAATTCTCATACTCACCGTGGTAGAGAATACAGTCATTAATGCATGCATGTATCTTCTACACCTCCAATCCTAGAGGGCAGACAATCTTCTTTGCTTCATACGTACTGGCGGGCAATTCGTTATTCTTTGGAAGCATCTTCTTCACAATTTTCAGCAACTTTTCAAATCCCTTGTCAGATAAACCACTCTCTGCTTTCCATTGCAGCAATTCTAGCGTGCTTCCTAGCTTTTTCTGGCCATCTTTGCAATTTGGGTACAAATTCTTTTTGTGATCATCTAACATGCGTTTCAACTTCTCCCTCTCCTTTTCACTTTCACAGTCAATCTGTGCATCAACAATGACCTGACCAAGATCATCAGCGGGCACATCTGATGCCTGTTCTTCACCTTCTTCTTCTTCATTATCTTCCATTGCGGTATCGGTGGTTTCAGGGAACTCAGGATAGTTGTCATCATTCTCTTCTTCATCGTTGTCTTCCATCATAACCCCTCTCTCCCCATGCTTGGTCCAACAATTATAGCCGGATATGAAACCGAACCGGAACAGGTGGATGTGAAGGGTCTTTGTGGAGGGGTAATCCTTCTCATTTTGACAAACACCGCATGGACAACACATAAAACCATTCCGCTTGGTTGCCTCAGCCACATTGAGAAAAGAATGCACGCCTTTAATGAAATCTCCAGAGCGTCGATCGGCGTACATCCATGCTCGGCTCATCTGCATTATATAAGTATATATCAAACACAAATCAAATATATAATTTATATTTCTATCTCTAATTTTGTTTGTATGTCCATTTCTATATCTTTAATTTTATTTATATCACTATTTCTATTTCTATTTCTATCTCTATTTCTATCACTATTTTTATTTCTATCTCTATTTCTATTATCTATATATTTCTATCTCAATTTCTAATTCTATCTCTAATTCTATCACTATTTTTATTTCTATCTCAATTTCTATTTTCTATTTCTATTTCTATCTCTATTTCTATCACTATTTGTATTTCTATCTCAATTTCTATTTTCTGTTTCTATTTCTATCGCTATTTCTATTTCTATCTCTATCTCTATTTCTATGTCTATGTCTATTTCTATCATTATTTTTAATTCTTTCTCTATCTCTATCTCTCTATCTTTATTTTTATTTTCTATTTTCTATTTCTATCTATATCTCTATCTCTACCTCTATTTCTACCTCTATCTTCATCTACTTCTACACATAATCAAATAAACATCTAAATAATTGCTCCCATAAAAAATTCACAAATCTCTCTACTTCTAGAGCATTAAATGAGCTAAGTTACCAATGAAAGACAAAAGCTCAAAGTTCCTCACCTTTTAGTCCACTTAGATTGAAGTGGGGATACCAATTTGCGACAAAAAATGGTGATCAAAGAGGATGAACTAGAGCTAGCTTGTTGCATGAAGAACACTTGTAGAGTGGAGAGGGGGAGTGGCTGGCTCGGGGAGGAAGAAGGAGATTTTTTACATAGAGAACTCATTAGTCCCGGTTGGTAATAGCAACCGGGACTAAAGGCTGAGTCTTTAGTCCCGGTTGGTAGTACCAACCGGGACTAATGAGCCTGGCAACGGCCGGATTTGACTCCAAACACATTAGTCCCGGTTCGTAATACGAACCGGGACTAAAGGTTCAAAATGAACCGGGACTAATGGATTCTGGGGTCCTGCGGCCGAAAAAGCGGTGGGCCCTAGGGCACCAGTCCCGGTTCAAAGAGCAACCGGGACTAATGCCCCAGGATATTAGGCCCGTTTTCTACTAGTGCTAGCAATCTGCTTGCTCTGAAGCCATCTTTGCTAAAAAGCTTTACCATTTGCTGTTAGTTTGGAGAAGGCTTGCCATGGTTCTTGCAAAGAGATTGGTCGCCTTCTGTCGGAGAAGGATAACGGGGAAAAAATAAAAAAGGAAACATCATAGCTAAAGCACAAATGATCTACTATTTCATTTTCATCACAATCTAGACAGCCCTTATCCTAAATATTCTGATGTTTAGCCAGGTTGTCCCTCATCAAAGTTTCATTGTGTGATATTAACCACATGAAAACCTGCATCCTAGAGGATATATTCAATTTCCAGGGTAGGCTTAATACTTGCTACCCACCTCAGTAGATATACACCCCCTCTTACATTTAATTCAAGCGGTATAATCATGATTCAACTAGGTTTCCTAGTAGCACACATAATTTTGGTGTGTAAAAGTTGTTTTAGATTTTTGGTTTGAACTTTTTTTAGTCAAAGTCAACTCAAAACACAAAAAGTCAACAAAAATGGTTTTGTGAGTCGACTTTGACCAAAAAAAGTTCAAACCAAAAATCTGAAAGCACTTTTGCACACTAGAATTATGCATTCTAATAGGAAACCAAGTTGAAATAAGTTTATAAGGTGTTAAAATGGTTGAAAATGCAAAGGTGCGTAGCTACACACCTGGGTAACAAATCCACTCTCGGCCAGGGTAACCCTCCTAAAATTCAGTACAACATATTGGGAACTGTAGACCCTAGAACTATTGACTTTCCATACCATTTGATCCTCCTCATTAGCTAAAACTAGGTCTTGGACAATGGCTACAAGTTCATCCCAAAGACCCAATAATTTTTTATTGAAACATCTCCTAAAGGAAAGTTTAAGCTCACCAACCACCCACACGTCACTAATTAAACTGTTGTGTTCATTATAGATTATAGATATCCTAGAAATGGATAGCCAGGATAGTGCCCCCCGAACCACTGATCCTCCCAAAATTTTACAATCTTACCATCTCCAGCAAATCATTGATATCCAAACTTGGTTGCATTCATGTCCCACACAACACCTTTCCAAAAAGAAGAGGCTTGTGTTTCTTGACAGGCAAACATATTTAGATTTTGAGTTATCTTGTATAGACTGTACCTTTTGATCTTGGAACAAGACAAGGATATATATAAACCTCGTATGTTAGGAATCCCCATCTGATGGCAATAACTCATATTCTTCAAAATTTCACTCGTTGGGAGTCCAAGCGCAAAGTGATGCAGCAAGAGAAGTTTTCCCCACAAGGGTGACTCGGGATTATTATCAAACTCTCGGGGAAGTCCGAGGTTGGTTCCTTTTCCTCACTCTTCAAGCAACCTGCAACAGTGAACAAACAGCTTTGCGTCCCTAACTAACTGTGGTGGTTGTCAAGCACCAACAGCTCGCAAGATTAACAAAACCAAAGGAAACAGTGAGAACAAGGTTTTTGGCAAAATAACTGAATGTAAGGCAGATCAAAAGTAACTAGAGAACTTCTTATGATTAAAAGCTGGTCTACGGATCATGTTTTCACTTGATATCCCTCTCTCATAAATGTGGTGGTAATAAAGAACAAATGACAAATTAAGAGCATGAAAATACTCAAGATGTCATTGATAAGCATAAAGTGGAAAACAGGGCATCAGTCCCGGTTCGTATGGGCCTTCAGTCCCGGTTGCGCAACCGGGACTAACCAACCGGGACTGATGCCCTATCTTTAGTCCCGGTTGCTATACGAACCGGGACTAAAGAGTGACCACGTGGCAGGGGCCGGGCGGTCGTGGGCGTAGGTCTTTAGTCCCGGTTCGTGTTAAGAACCGGGACTAAAGAGTCCACACGTGGCAGCCTCTCTGCTTCTTTATTTTTCTGGATTTCAATTGTTATTTAGGGGTCTAGGGTTTAGGGTATATTTGTATTTTGCTCCATTCAATTGTTTGATTCATTTCAAACAAGTTTTCTTATATACTTATTCATACAGCATTACAACATAATATATAAAACAATACATATATATAATATATTTGGTTCACCGAGCATATACATGCATACAAGTATATATACAACTTGTTCACACACATAAGATCACGACTTGTGTTTAATTATAAACATTGTCTAATCGAAACCGGCATGAAATTCACCCTTTGGGTTAATGACATGTTCAAGCAGAAATCCGGCTAATTCCTCTTGAATTCCTACTACGCGTTCAGTCGGTGAGAGCAGTTTCCGCTTTGCTTCGAACTACGAAGAAGAAGAACAATATGAATATGAATCATCATAACAAAATTGATGCCAATAAAATGAATTTGTCAGTATATTATTTACTTACTGTTTGAAAATCAATTCCTTCAGTGACCTGTGCACGAAGGTTCTCGCAAGTATAGTATGCACATAGATTAGTTCCCGAAGGCTGCCTCGCACACTTTACGAGAATAGATTTTAGTCAGTGACATATCAAGATTGATATACTTAATGGTATTTGAAACTAGAATTAAAGGGATGTGTGGACCTAGCTCGTACGACTTACCTCGATCTGACGGTAAATTAGCTCAGTTTTCCATTCACCTTTAACTATGCGTATAAACCGTTTCCAAACACTGCCGAGCAAAGAAAATAAATAGATGAGTTATAGATGAACGAAAGAGACCGATATAATGCCATAATGATTAAAATTACCTATCCATCACATCAAGGATGCTTTGGTATTCATTAAGTGGTTTATCCATCGAGTCAAAGATTTGAACCCTTCCATAGTCAGGTTCAATCTTTAGCAAAATCCAATGGTAACTGCGTGCAAGTTTAATTATGTAAGTTAATAAACTCATCAATTACACTTATAACATCGAGTAAGGAAAAGTAACTGTGTATAAGATAGTAACACTCACCTGATGTTGTACGGAAAGAGTATTCTAGCTCGGTATTCCTGCGTAAGTAGGAACTCTAGCAAGTTATCCTCCGTCTCCTTGCGATTCCTTTGTATCATCGCTCCGTTAACTCGGTTTGGATCAATGAATCCAAGTTGGAGGTCATTCCTTTTCTTAGATTCCATACTCTTCATTCTGCATAATAAACAGCGTAGTGAGGAAAATTACATGCAAAGAACGAGTTGAGCTAGAGACTTATAGAAATAATGAATCACTTACAGAACATAGGCACTGACGAGAGATTTGTCGAGCGCGTCTTGATTGAATAGCTGAAAGAATTCATCAAACTCAATATGCACCAAGTCTTGACCTAAGAAATGGTCCTTTGTGATTTGCATAAGGAGAAAATCTTGCGTGCCCTTTGCGGCTTGCAGGTACCACTTATGCAATTTTCGCATTTGCGTTGGTAGATTCATTTCAATCTCAGGTGGGACCAGACTCTTCCCCTTTTTATATTGCCGTGCTATAGGCGCCTTTGGGGTGATACCTTCATCTAGCAATTGAGAAAGAGTCAAACCAGCTTCTTTAGCAAAGTCGGCGGGATTGGGTTGAGCAACACTCCCACCAGCATCACTAGCAAAGACCTTTAGCGGGGAGATTGATTTTTTGGTCTGTGCTCCAAGCTGGGCAACGTCTCTTTTCCCTCTTGCAGTTACGCTTGTCTTATTAGCTTCTTTTTTTGCATCTACCTGCTTATCCAAACAACGCTTGTAGTCATCTGGCTTACGCAATTCATATTGCGAAGGTTGGGTAAGCATATCAAAGGCCCACTCCTTCTGTTCCAGAGTATATACCTGCTTCGGTGTAGGGGTCGGGCGTAGGGCTGCGAGCTTCCTTTTCACTTTGGCTCTGTCCTCCGCCTCAATTTCTTCAGCAGTCTTCTCGATAGGAGGAGGCGGCACCGCCTTAGCTATCTTGGCCTGTTTCTTCGGAGAGACATTGCTAGTGGACATAGCAGCGGACTTGCCACAACTCTGGGACTTACGAGTGGGCTGAGGCGGCGGAGGTGGCGGAGGCGGCTGACATTGAGGTGGAGATCGATGTGGACTCGGGGTATGGTGGTAGTCGTCCCTGTCGTCGTCGGGAGGTGGTGAATTGCGAGGACTAGGAGGAGAGGGTGGCCGCCTTGGCGCCGAGCCTGGAAACACGATGTGTTTCTTATCCCAAAGAATTATACCACCCAATACTTCTCCCAGTTTTTCCTCCTCTTCAGGTCCAGCGACGTCAAGAAGGAGGGACTCATACCCCCTTTCAATTGCATCCACCCCGACCTTAGCATAGCCAGGTCGAATCTCACGGCCATGCCAGGTTTGTCCAGGTCCAGATGGCAAGACATAGCCAACCGCCACCTTCATCGATATGTTCTTCATGGGATAATGCAGCTGACAGTCTGTCTTCTTGGTGATATCATCCACGGGGTAGTGAACCATCGGTACCTCCGTGGAAGCCACGCTGCTTCTCCGCTGAGATCGGTCGCCTGATGCATGTTCTAGGTGTTGCTGATGCTGAGTTGCCCCTTGCGACTTTAATTCCTCCAGTGCCTTCTGCTGCAGCAAATACAACTCTCTTAGCTCAGCCTGTTGCCTTTCTATGCTCTCTATCCGTGAGGCCTCCTCCTGCGCCTTCCGCTTCTTCGCTCTCTCTCGGCTTCTATAAGTCTGGCTCTCTTCGGAGAACCCAGACCTCCACGGAATAGCAGAACCCAGACCCCGTGTTCGTCCTGTGTGTTCTTTGTTCCCGAGGGCCTTTGTCAGCTCGTCGTTCTCTCTGTCCGGCTTGAACGTCCCCTCTTGAACCTCGGCGATTGTCTTGACAAGTGCTCCCAGGGGTTCAGCAATTTGTTTCTTCTCTTGAACTAATTTCCCTGTTCTCTCATCATAGACAGCTCCATGGGCAAGTGCCCAATTTCTTGACCTTCTGGGCCATTGTTCTGTTTCTGGTTCGATGCCTTTTTCTCGTAGGGCGGCCTCTTGCATATCCCACTTAGGCTCGGCCCTTTTGTAGCCGCCTGGACCCAACTTATGGTGATATTTCTTTTTCGCGGCATTTGCCTGATTTTTCTGACTCCTTAGCTTACCCAGCTCTGACTCCTTGTACTCCACAAATGCATCCCAGTGATCCCGCAGGAACTCATTGGGGCCAGTAAATTCTGGAGCTTGTCGATCGGCGTTGACATAGGTGTTCAATAACCTCTTCTTGTGGTTATTGAACTGTGCAGCCATCTTCTTAAGAGCCCACTCCCTGACTTTCTCCTTCTGTTGCTCTGCTTCATCCAGGGACTCGGTGACCGGCAGATTGAAATGTGGAATGAGGGAATCCCAAAGTCTATCTTTCAAGACCTTGGTGACATAATTGACCGCTGCACCCTCTTCTGGCACTGGCTGTGCTGGCTCTCCCTTTGCCGCCTTGGGCTTATACCAATATTGAATGCTTATCGGCACCATGTCCCTGACAAGACATCCACAATGATGTGTGAACGCATTTGCGACACTCTTGGGTTCCAACGGTTCGCCTTCACTTGAGAGACGCCCAATCGTGTAATGCTGATTCGATGCCAGCCGTTTGGCCGGGCCTCGCTTCTTTCTAGAAGATTCAGAGCTCTAAAATAAGAAAACACTCGTTAATATATATACCACATAATGCATCGTCATCTACTGATTCATGAATAGAGCTAATCTTCATATATATATATACCTCGCCGGACCGTTTTATTAAGTCACGTCCAGTCCCGTGTGAGCCGTCCTCGCAATCATCATTCTCCGGCTGCTCCTCCTCCATTCCCTCACCCGACTCGTTCAAAAATTCCGAGCCGTCTCCTTCTGCACGGGTGGTACCCTCTTCTTGTGCACGGGTGGTACCCTCTCCTATAATCTTCAACATCTCTTCTTCACCTTCTCTTCCGGCGCCGAAATCCATATCTGAAATCCATATAACATATAGATCAACAACATTTCGATCTATTCACTTTCTATTCATTTACTATTACTATTACTAAGAAACTAATCTAACTATAAGAAACTAAGAAACTTATCTAACTATAAGAAACTAATCTAAGAATAACTATAAGAATAACTATAAGAATAAC
The DNA here is from genome assembly GCA_007115705.1 of Dactylis glomerata. Lineage (NCBI taxonomy): Eukaryota > Viridiplantae > Streptophyta > Magnoliopsida > Poales > Poaceae > Dactylis > Dactylis glomerata. The sequence goes on from QXEO01000805.1 coordinate 455,184, forward strand.
TAAGAAACTAATCTAACTATAAGAAACTAACTAATAAACTAATCTAACTATAAGAAACTAATAAACTAATCTAACTATAAGAAACTAATATGAATAGCATTTCTATTTCTATTACTATTACTAATATGAATAGCATTTCTATTACTATTACTTATTTTTTAACATTAAATCTAACAATTTTTCTAACATATAAAATCTAACATAAAATCTAACAAATAGTAATTGCATTTACTATTACTATTACTAACTTATTTTCTAACTATTACTATTACTAACTTATTTTCTAACTATTACTATTACTAACTTATTTTCTAACTATTACTATTACTAACTTATTTTCTAACTATTACTATTACTAACTAACATACTAACTTATTTTCTAACTATTACTATTCATTTCTATTACTAATAGTAATATAGCATTTTACTAACTATTCATTTCTATTACTAATAGTAATATATAGCATTTTACTAACTATTTATTTCGATTACTAATAGTAATATAGCATATATCTAACCTAAATACTAATAGTAATATAGTATTTTACTAACATAAATACTAATAGTAATATAGCATTTTACTAACTATTCATTTCTATTACTAAGAGTAATATATATCATTTTACTAACTATTCATTTCTATTACTAATAGTAATATATAGCATTTTACTAACTATTCATTTCTATTACTACATTTTTCTAAAAATTTCTAACTACATTTTTCTAAAAATTTCTAACAAAAATTCTAATTTTTTTTTGCATGCAGGGCCGGCCGGCGGCGGTACCTGCGGGCGCGCGGTGGCGGCGGTACCTGCGGGCGACGCGGTGGCGGTGGCGCTCGGGAGGAGGGGCGGTGGCGGCGCGGCGGTCTCGGGAGGAGGGGCGGCGCCGGCGTGGCAAGCTTCGGGAGGAGGGGCGGCGGCCGGCCGGTCTCGGGAGGAGGGGCGGTGGCGGCGCGGCGGTCTCGGGAGGAGGCGTGGCGGCGCGGCGGCGCAGCGCGGCGGCACGGCGGAGCGACGGCGCGGCGGAGCGACGGCGGCGGCACGGCGGAGCGACGGCGGCGGCCCGAGATTTTAGCCAACCGCAACGATCGGCAATCTCTCTCCTCGCGCTCCCGAAAACTGCTATGTGTTGATGCAGTGGGGAAGAAGAAGGAGAGGCGGCGCTTTATATACCCCCCCCCTTTAGTCCCGGTTGGTGGCTTAAACCGGGACTAAAGGGGGGTCTTTAGTCCCGGTTGGTGCCTCCAACCGGGACTAAAGACCTTGGGCGGTTCGCGCGCCCAAATCCAGACCTTTAGTCCCGGTTGGTTAAACGAACCGGGACTAAAGGCGTAATAAATGCGCGCCAATGGCAGATTTTTTCAGATTTCATATGAAAATATGAATTTTGAATTTCAATTTGAATAACTTCTGCATATTTTAGAATTTGATAATACTTTGAATATGAAAGGTGTTTGAAATTGAATAACTAATTCAAAAATATTTTCTATTTTCAAAATCAATTATTCTAACTATTTAAACAATTAACTATTTTGCCATTTTCAATTAAAACAATATTGATTAAAATTCTTTTTGCATATTTTAGAATTTGATAATACTTTGAATATGAAAGGTGTTTGAAATTGAATAACTAATTCAAAATATTTTCTATTTTCAAAATCAATTATTCAAACTATTCAAACAATTAACTATTTTGCTATTTTCAATTAAAACAATATTTATTAAAAATCTTTTTGCATATTTTGGAATTAGATAAAACTTTGAATATAAAATGTGTTCGAATTTGAATAACTAACCCAAAATCATATATTTACATCAAAGTTTAATACATTATTACACATCACCAACATCCCCATCTAGTGTTGGGGTTTCCTTCTGCACCGTAACCATGGAGTATCTTCTTTGTTTAAGAGGAGGGTTGGGTCAGTGTTCACTCTGAAGGGCGGAATTTCATCAAACTTGTTATAATCTTCTGACATATCTGTCTTGTCCTCCACTCCCACGATGATTCTTTTCCCTGAGAGAACAATGTGTCGCTTTGGCTCATCGTGTGATGTATTCGTTTTCTTATCTTTTCTCTTTCTCGGTTTTGTAGACATGTCCTTCACATAGAAAACCTGAGCGACATCGTTGGCTAGGACGAATGGTTCATCCATGTACGCAAGATTGTTGATATCCACGGTGGTCATGCCGTACTTTTGGTCTACAACTACCCCGCCTCCTGTCAGCTTGACCCATTTGCACCGAAACAAAGGGACCTTAAAAGATGGTCCATAGTCAAGTTCCCATATTTATTTTTCTATTTTTCGGATGTGTCAAGCTCACTAGTGGAAAACAGGGCATCAGTCCCGGTTCGTATGGGCCTTCAGTCCCGGTTGCGCATGACCACCGTGGATATATACATAGAGTCACGGGCCAGGTGCTATGACTGCAGCTCTGCTCCCCAAAAGGATTCATGCCATCTGTACTTAGACCAAACCTCAGGTTGCGTGCGTCTTCCGTAAACTCCGGAAAATCTCTGTCGATTTTTCTCCACTGCGACCCATCAGCGGGGTGTCTCAACATCTCGTCACTCTTACGGTCTTCTTTGTGCCACCTCAACAACTTGGCATGCTCTTTATTTCTGAACAAACGTTTCAACCGTGGTATTATAGGTGCATACCACATCACCTTGGCAGGAATCCTCTTCCTGGGGCGCTCGCCCTCAACATCACCAGGGTCATCTCGCCTGATCTTATACCGAAATGCACTGCACACCGGGCATGCATTCAAATTCTCATACTCACCACGGTAGAGAATACAGTCATTAATGCATGCATGTATCTTCTGCACCTCCAATCCTAGAGGGCAGACAATCTTCTTTGCTTCATACGTACTGGCGGGCAATTCGTTCTCCTTTGGAAGCATCTTCTTCATAATTTTCAGCAACTTCTCAAATCCCTTGTCAGATAAACCACTCTCTGCTTTCCATTGCAGCAATTCCAGCGTGCTTCCTAGCTTTTTCTGGCCATCTTCGCAATTTGGATACAAATCCTTTTTGTGATCATCTAACATGCGTTCCAACTTCTCCCTCTCCTTTTCACTTTCACAGTCAATCTGTGCATCAACAATGACCTGACCAAGATCATCAGCGGGCATATCTGATGCCCGTTCTTCACCTTCTTCTTCTTCATTATCTTCCATTGCGGTATCGGTGGTTTCAGGGAACTCAGGATAGTTGTCATCATTCTCTTCTTCATCGTTGTCTTCCATCATAACCCCTCTCTCCCCATGCTTAGTCCAACAATTATAGCCGGACATGAAACCGAACCGGAACAGGTGGATGTGAAGGGTCTTTGTGGAGGGGTAATCCTTCTCATTTCGACAACCTCCGCATGGACAACACATAAAACCATTCCGCTTGGTTGCCTCAGCCACCTTGAGAAAAGAATGCACGCCTTTAATGAAATCTCCAGAGCGTCGATCGGCGTACATCCATGCTCGGCTCATCTGCATTATATAAGTACATATCAAACGCAAATCAAATATACAATTTCTATTTCTATCTCTAATTTTAGTTTGATAAGTAAGAATAAGTTAACAAAACTTTAGTCCCGGCTGGTGGGTACTTCTATCGGTATTTCTATCTCTATTTCTATCGGTATTTCTATTGTTCTATCTCTATCTCTATTTCTATTTCTATGTTAGCTATGTCTACTTCTATTTTTATTTTTAATTCTAACATTTCTATTTCTAATAGCATTTCTATTTCTAATAAAATCTAACATAAATAAAACCTATATAGCATTTCTATTTTTACCTCTATCGGTATTTCTATCTCTATTTCTATCTCTATTTCTATCGGTATTTCTATTTTTCTATCTCTATCTCTATTTCTATTTTATTTATGTCTACTTCTATTTTTATTTTTAATTCTAACATTTCTATTTGTAATAGCATTTCTATTTCTAATAAAATCTAACATAAATAAAATCTATATAGCATTTCTATTTTTACCTCTATCGGTATTTCTATCGGTATTTCTATTTTTCTATCTCTATCTCTATTTCTATTTCTATGTTAGCTATGTCTACTTCTATTTTTATTTTTAATTCTAACATTTCTATTTCTAATAGCATTTCTATTTCTAATAAAATCTAACATAAATAAAATCAAATAAACATCTAATAAAATCTAACATAAATAAAATCTAATAGCTATGTCTATCTATATAGCATTTCTATTTTTACCTCTATCTATAAAATCTAATAAAATCTAACATAAATAAAATCAAATAAACATCTAATAATTGCTCCCATAAAAAAATCACAAATCTCTCTACTTCTAGAGCAATAAATGAGCTAAATTACCAATGAAAGACAAAAGCACAAAATTCCTCACCTTTTAGTCCACTTAGATTGAAGTGGGGACATCAATTTGTGACAAAAAATGGTGATCAAAGAGGATGAACTCGAGTTGCATGAAGAACACTGAGAGTGGAGAGTGGGAGTGCCTGGCTCGGGAGGAAGAAGGAGCTGCTTTTATACAGGGAAGTCATTAGTCCCGGTTTGTAATACCAACCGGGACTAAAGGCTCACTCTTTAGTCCCGGTTGGTGTTACCATCCGGGACTAATGAGTCTGACAACGGTCGGATTCGACCCCAGAGTCATTAGTCCCGGTTCATATTACGAACCGGGACTATAGGTTTAAAACGAACCGGGACTAATGAGGTCTGCGGTCTGGTGGCCGAAAAAGCGGTGGGGCCCTGGGCATCAGTCCCGGTTCAGACAGCAACCGGGACTAATGCCCAGGAATATTAGGCCGGTTTTCTACTAGTGATGGACATCACGTCCAAACATAGAGTTGATATTTAGTCAACTCACTAATACTCCTTTGATAAGGGAGTCCACCTCAAGTCAAATTTAAAACTTAACAAAGTATTGCATAAAGAACTGTAACATGATATTGAAAACACAGATGCATCCTTTAAACAAGGGGTCCTTTCTGGACTTTTATGCATGGTTAACCATTCTCCCTATTGAGGCAACCATAGAAATCTGAAAACCTTAGCAATACAGAGATTCATGTCACTTCCGCAAACCACTACAAGATTGCGCCAACTAATGCACACATCCCCCACACATGCCCTAGCATACTAGTGTGATCAAGACTAGCAAACAAGAATGGGGTAGCATATACATCTACTCATAGATCAAGTACATAAACATATTTGCATCTTATAAATCATCTCACAAACATAAGATCCACCACACAGGTAATACAAATATGGTCACAATCACGATAGGTAGCTCATGTGACTCTAATCTATGAAACACGAGAGAGAGAGAGAGAGAGAGTTTGATACAAGTTACTTCCACAACCCCCATGTCCAGGGGTGAACTACTCCCACTTCATCATGTTGTTGAAGGAGATGGCGTCGATGGAGTCGAAGGGGCAACCGGGAGCGGCTCTGGCAACGTCTCCCCTCCCATCCTCGCAGTCTTCAAATATGTATGGTGTATTTTGTGTTTCTCTGCTGCCCCCTTGCAAAATCACCGAAGGAGGTATTTATAGTCGGTTTAACATTAAGACGCTTCTGTAGAGTCCAAGATTGCGTCAAAACAACGCTCGAGGGCCGAGATGGGTCCCACCATGCTGTCAGCATGTGGGACCACATGGTCCCCCTCTTTTGGTCCTCGTGGCGCCCCCTGTTGACTTCTTCTTCTCACGATCTTCTATTTCCCTAAAAAAATGAGGTGACAAAAAGTTTGGGTCCGTTTGATATCCTGAAGGCCCTTGAAAGTCAAAAATATGCAAAAACAAGGAAACCTGCTTCGCAGTGTTAAAACCAAATGAAATGGGATTGTTTAGAAAACCCTCAGAATTAATGGCAAACAAGTCCAAGTCCTTATAAAACTATCAAGTAACAAAGAATATGATCTAATAAACTAAAAAGTTCATGGATGCATTTTACATTCATCAACATCCCCAAGCTTTACCTATGCTCATCCTCGAGAGCATAAAGGTGATAAAAGTACATGAGCTTTGTAGTTTATGAACTCACAAAGGAATACAATACTTACAAGTTATGATTCCAGCTGGCTCCAAGCATAAGTAGTCCATTGAAAGAGTATATGAAAGATGAACAACAATTCCATCAAGTAATAGTTCATAATATTCAGCATTAGACATAAGAAAAATAATAAAATTGCACAAAGGAAAAAGGAGCCATGCTGATAGACAATGAAACATGCTTGTGCAAATGAAGTGTATGGGTGGTTCCTAAGCTGGTCAAGAATAGAGTTTTGAAGCTTTTACTTTCTTTTGACATAGGGAAAAAAGGCTTGTCCTCTTTGAGGTAGCTATGTTTAAACATGATGCACAAGTCTAGAGGTTAGAGAGTACTCTAGATGTGGGAACTCTATGCACAAGTGGCAACACCAACATTTTAATTCTCCATGCTAAATCAAGTTACTTAAGAAGTGGTTTCCATTTTTTTTGCTTTTTCAAAACTTTGGCACTCCTCCCAGCCTTTTCTTCCACATACCATGGCTAACCAAGTTTTTTCGGGTTCCCACCAACTTTTCACAACCTGGACGAATGCTCTTTTTCTTTCTTTTTATTTTTTATTTTTTATTTGGGATAGGGCGTCCCTTTGCAAGTTTCCTCACACCACTATTATAAAAAATGAAAATGACAAGCACTGATTCATTGCTCATCTAAGTCTCAAGGTTTTAGCTTGGAGAACTATAGTTCTGATATCCACCACAAGAATAAAGCTGACACAAGTTCTAGCATCCGAAACCCGAAGTCTATAACAACATGCACACAAACTCAGGTGATAGGTAGGGTTGATATATCGGACACTTAAGAAACAAATTGGTTCAAAGGAGTTTGTCTTGCATAAGCACACACTTATGACTTTTGAAAGGCTAGCATAGAAGGAAGTTTGACCACTAAAAACATGCAACCTCATCCATCAACACAGGTACTCTCCAAAGTTCAAAACTCATTAAAAAGAACTCATGACAAGAAGAATATTATCAACTACAACTGAATGGAAGAGTTTGCAAATTTTCGTACCTCAATCAACCATAAAGTTATACCTTGATAGTAGTTGCAATCATAGCATGCTTTCATGTAGCCATTTTTCTTCCTTTACCAAAGCTTCTTGCTACCAACTATTTCTTATTCTCCTTCCTTACAGTAGTTCCAAGATATTCTAATAAGCTCACAACTAAAAGTGGTCTTCAAAAGGTAGAGTTGCTACTCCAAAACTAAAAACAAAAGACTAGACACTCCAAGCTTAGCAAACTCTTATATTGCTCAAAAACAAAAGTTTTAAGATTTAAAAAATGAGATTTTGTTAATGTAGAGGGATTATGGGGGAAATACCCAAGCTTATGGTCTTGACCATCCATAAGTTCTCCGTGGTTTAACTTGGCTTCATACCCCTGTGAAAAAACTTCACTCCAAAAAACTTCTCCCACTCTTTTCTGTGGGGTTAAATCTTACCATTCCAAAATCACCCAATTTTTTTGTTTGTCATGAGAGATTTCAAAGTGCAAAACATCTTAGAGAACTCAAAATACTCATAGAGAATCACATTGAGACTCAAAAGAAGCACTCAACAAAACATAGACAGAATCTGCCTTAAAAAAACTGCTACTTTGAAAATTCTAATGCCCCCGCTTCATACTCACCAAAACCCAATTTTCCAAATGATATCTACGATGACCATCACAATTATCCCACAAACAATGTGTCATCCAGAGTTGATTGCTCTAATGGTACACTTGAGAAATTTAAGCTGGCAACAAATAGGTAGGTACACTTGCAAGACAGGATCTGTTTAGGACCAACCTGCTAGCATGTGATAGAAGTCTACCTCTCGAACCTACAGTCCTTTTAATTATCGCATCAATAATGGGTTGGAGATCTTCCTTCCTGAGCTTACATGAAATAGTATGCCAAGGTACTTAATAAGGAAATCACTTATTTTGCAGCCAAAAACCCGAGCCAAAACATTTCTTTATTCAAAAGACACATTATTTGGTACTAAAACACTTTTGTTAAAATTAATTCACATACTAGAAATCTCCTAAAAAGAGCTAGTCACCATTTTCAGGTTTTGGCTTGCTCCACATTGTTTTTTAATGAACAAAAGAGTATCGTCGGAATGTTGTGAACTAAAAAATCTCACTAGGCCTGAAGTCATGCAGTAACCCAATGATTAAATTCTTCTAGAAACTTTAGTATGCATAGTGTGAAAATATCGCCTATGAAATTAAACAGTTGTGGTGAGAGGGTATCACCTTCCCTAAGCTCTTTACAGGTTAAAAATATTGACTTTTACAAAAATTAATCATGTCACCTACTGATCCCCCTCGCACTAGGTTTTTTATTTTTGTTCTCCATCTCAAGCAAAAGCTTCGTTGAAAAAGCATTTTATCAAGAAACGACCAATCAGCACGGTGACACGCCTTTTTGTAGTATAGCTTCAACACCAGCCATTATAACGTTTTGCTATGGAAATCATGAATAAATTCATGTGCCAACACCACGCTCTCCAAAATATCTCTCTTTTTGATAAATGTAGTTTGGTTTTTAGAAATTAGCCTATCAATAATTGAATCTAGCCTATTAGCAGAGGCGGAGCTACGTTGGGGCCAACGTGGTTCGTGGCCTGCCCAAAATTTTGGCATTCCTTCATTTCTCTTGTTGGGTCAGCCTGCAAAGGCTACCAATTCTTGAAAAAATCTTGCTCCACTAAATCTCGGCCCGCCCAGGAATTCTACCGTAGCTCCCATATTAGACTGCATGAATAAGTTATATTAAGTTACATTGAGTTACAAATTTTATAACTTACTTGTGCAGTCTAAATTATTATTTTTTATAAATGCCACAAATATAAATATTTAAGTTCCAATTTTGTACACGCTTAACTATACCCATTGTCTACTTACATTTTTCTGATATTTTAAATTCTTCCAAAAATATGTTGACTTTTCCGCTCGACATCACCTCTGCACACGCTTCTTCTCTTGATTGAAGGACCTTGATCTTGAGGGATATTCGGAGCGGGCTTCCGGAGTTCCAAGTCCAACTATCACCAGCATCTTCCTTCTTTTACGATGAAATCTTTGCTGGGAAACCTTGCGCCTTTTTGTGCAACGACGAGCACCATCCTTCCAGCGTTTGTCTCTCGCCTAGGGAGTGCATAATGATGTCTCGTCCTAAGTAGTTATGCAGGGATTGCATAACGATGTCTAGTCCTAATTAGTGGTGCCACTCTCCTCCACACAATTTGTTATCATTCCAAATTAGTCTTCCAAAAAAAATCATTTCGCATTTGCCATTTATTCCGCATTACAACATAAGTAACCATATTGATCGCGCAATTTTTCTTATTGCTTATCAACAATCCAACATCATATCCATAACTATTGCCAATAGAAGTTTTAGCATCACCTGAGATTCCATCCCACGCTAGCTTGGAAATATCATAGCTAAAGCACATATGATCTACTGATTCATTTTCATCACAATCTAGAAAACCCTTATCCTAAATATTCTTATGTTTAGCCAGGTTGTCCCTCATAAAAATTTTATTATGTGATATTAACCACATGAAAACCTGCATCCTAGAGGATATATTAAATATCCAGTGTAATCCCCCTAAAATTCAGTACAACATATTTGGAACTGTAGACCCTACAACTATTAAGATTCCATACCATTTGATCTTCCTCATTAGCTAAAACCAGATCTTGGACAATGGCTACAAGTTCATCCCAAAGACCCAATTTTTTTATTGAAACATCTCCTAAAGGAAAGTTTAAGCTCAACATCCACCCAAACTACGGATAGCCAGGCTAGTTCCCCCAAACTACGGATCCTCCCAAAAGTTTGCAATGTTACCATCTCCAGCTAACCATTGATATCCAAACTTTGTAGCATTCAAGTCCCACACAACACCTTTCCAAAAAGGGGAGGCTTGTGTTTCTCGACAAGCAAACATATTTAGATTTTGAGTGTTATACTTATCTTGAATGATTTCTTCCAAACCTTGTGTTTGTCTAGATTTACCTTTTGATCTAGGAACAAGACAATGATATATATATATATACCTCGTATGTTAGGAATCCCCATCCCACCATATTCCTGCTTCATACTCACTAAATCCCAGTTTGCTAAATGATATTTGTGATGACCATCACAGTTATTCCATAAACAATGTGCCATCCGAGAGTTGATTGCTCTAATGATACACTTGAGAAATTTAAGCTGGCATCAAATAGGTAGGTACACTTGCAAGACATGATCTGATTAGGACCAGCATGCTAGCATGTGACAGAAGTCTACCTCTCCACCTTGCAATCCTTTTAATTATCGCATCTATAATGGGTTTCAGATCTTCCTTCCGAAGCTTATGTGCAACAATACGCCAAGGTACTTAATAGAGAAATCACTTATCTTGCACCCAAAAACCTCGGCCAAAACATTACTTTCATCAGTAGACACATTATTTGGTACCAAGCCAGTTTGTTAAAATTAATTCGCATACTAGAAATCTCCTAAAAAAGAGCTAGTCACCATTTCAGGTTTTTGTCTTGTTCCACATTGTTTTTTTACGAAAAAAGAGTATCGTCCAGATATTGTAAACTAAAAAATTCTATTAGGCTTGAAGTCATGCAGTAACCCAAAGATTAAATTCTTCTAGCAACTTTAATAAGCATATGTGTTAAAACATCGCCTACAAAATTAAACAGTTGTGGTGAGAGGGTATCACCTTGCCTAAGCTTTTTACAAGTTAAATATATTGACTTTCACATACATTAATCTTGTCACCTACCGATCTTTGCACTAGGTTTTTTTTTTTTATCTCCATCCCAAGCAAAAGCCTCGTTGCAAAAGCATTTTATTAAGGAACAACCAATCAACACGGTCATACGCCTTTTTGTAGTATAGCTTCAACACCAGCCCTTGTTCCTTTTTGCTATGGACATCATGAATAAATTCATGTGCTGACACCACACTCTTCAAAATATCTCTCTTTTTGGTAAATGCAGTTTGGTTCTTGAAAATTAACCTACCAACATCGGATCAGCCTATAAATAGGGACAGAGCTACGTTGGAGACAACCTGGGCTGTGGCCCGCCTAAATTTTTGGCATTTATTTGTTTCTCTGGTTGGGTCGGCCTGCCAAGGCTGTCAATTCTTGAAAATATCTTGCTCCACTAAAGCTCGGTCCGCCCTGTAGCACAGCCACTGCCTATTAGAGCATCTCTAGCCGTTTCCCCAACGAGGCCCCCGACAGTCCTTTTTTCATCCGGACGGTATTATTCGGCCCAGCCGCGCCCCCAGTTCCTCATTTTTCCCCGGAATAGGCCCTTAATCCATCCGGAGAGCCCAGGTCATCCTCGGCTTTCCGAGGCGCGGTCGGGGACTTCGGACGAAACAAAAACACGCGAAACGTTGAGCGGGCCCGCGGTGTCGGCCACAGAAAGGGTAGTTCCCTCCATTTATTTCATTTTCCCTCCAAAATGCACCGCATATACCCATTTTCCCCGTCAAATTCCGCCATTCCCCCACAGTTGCAGCTCCTCCTCTCCCCTTCCACCACTATGCCACCGAAGAAGATCGCCGACGACGGCGCACCAAAGGCGAGGAAGCCGCGGGCACCAAAAGAGAGGCCGCCGGGTTGGACAACGCAAGGTGGGCGGCGGATGTGGAGCGCCGGTAGACCGAAACTCGCGGCAGGGCGGAGAGGGAGAAGAAGCTCGCGGCGAAGAGGGCGGCGGCGGCGGCGGACGAACATACGAGGCTGGTCTCCATGTCCATGAAAATGGGCCAGCCGCGCGTCTAGGGGTGAAAACGGAACGGATTATTTCCGACCGACCGACCGACCGAAGGCTTACGGAAGCCAAAAACGGATTCGGTCGGATAGTTGCCAGATACGGTCACGGATATGGCTAGTGATTAACAGATACGGAAAAGGAAATGGTTTTACTGATATCCGACCATATTCGAAGATATACCATATTTCACGGTTATATCCGGACAATATCCGACAAAATATCCGGCAATGAGCTGTTGAATACGTGACTGGGTAGACAAGATGAAAGAGAGTTACACATTTTGTGTTTTGGTACTCCAATACCATCATGCAAGTCATAAGCTAGTTTTATCTGAATATGTATTTACGTATGTAGAAAATTTACAAGCTAATTTTACTTTATTATCAATGAGAGATCCGACAAACTATTTATCCGCAACCGAACCATATTCGCTCCATATTCGGTCCGTATTCGTTACCGATAGACTCCGATTCCGTATTCATATCCGCTCCGGTTCCGAATCCAAAAAAAATATGGTGACGAATACGGTTTCACTAGTATTCGTCTGTATCCGCTCTGTTTTCACCCCTATGCGCGTCTTCCAATTCCCCGGTCCATGGCCAATCCAAGGTACGATTGGCTCTCCTTCCACCTTCTCGCCGGCGTCACCGGCCATGTTCCACGACAGCTACATCGCCGGCATGTCGAGGTTTACGCCATCGCCGCCGGAGTACGACGCTGCGATGCACGAGGGCATCTCGCATGCCCTGCACCGAGGGCCGCTCTCCTTCTCCAATGGGATGCCGCCGCTGAATGACGGCGTGATGCACGACATGATCACGTCAGGCTCCATGGCCGCCGCGTCGATCCCGGGTTTCTTCACACAAGAGGAGGCAAGGGCGACAGAAGCCGTCGCGTCGCGGGGTGCTGTTGACGATCAGAACGACCCTTAGAGCATCTCCAGCCGTTTGAGGCCCCCGGTCGCCGAACTATTGGGCGATGCTTTTGTGTAGCGGGAAGATGATTTTTTGAAACTATCCGCGCTGATGGGCGAATGCCGGAGTGGCGACTGAGAAAATGTTGCCACCCACGCCCTATTTACATCCAATTCGGTGTTTGTTATGTCCGGATTTCGGCCCGGAGGCCTCAAACGGTTGGAGATGCTCTTAGTACAAGCTTTGGCTAGAATTTTGAAACTGCTATTGGTCAAAAGCAATGGGTCTATATTTCTTCAAAGATGTTGCGTTGGCTTCTTTTCTTATTAGGGCTGGCATAGCAAAATTAAGCCTACACAGCTCAACTTCATCGTTCTCAATATCATGGAATAAGTTGATATGATCATTTTTAATAGGTTTCCAAAATTGTGGTAGAAAATGTTGAGCTTCATGCACTAGCCAACGCAACCAAAAGTACGAACTAATGGAAAGGGCTAGGCAATTCACTTATACACATCAACACCCCCACTCACGTGTGACGAATCAAGGGAGAAGAGCAGCTGCAGCCAGGACAGGAACCGGCGAAACAGAGGCCAGGGCGAACTGGCGGCGACGGTCACGGAAAAAGTCAACACGTGGACACAAAGGGGGGCAACAACAATTTTTATAATAAATTATGAAAACCAGGACTCGAACTCGAGAACCTGAGCTCTGATACTATGTTAAGCTTCATGCACTAGCCAACGCAACCAAAAGTCCGAACCGATGGAAAAGGCTAGGCAATTCACTTATACACATCAACATCCCCACTCACGTGTGATGAATTAAGGGAGAAGAGCAGCTGCGGCCAGGACGGGAACTGGCAAAACAGAGACCGGGGCGAACTGGTGGCGACGGTCACGGGAAAAGTCAACACGTGGATAAAAAGGGGGGCAACGGCAATTTTTATAATAAATTGCGAAAACCAGGACTCGAACTCGAGACCCTGGGCTCTGATACCATGTTAAACTTCATGCACTAGCCAACGCAATCAAAAGTCTGAACTGATAGAAAGGGCTAGACAATTCACTTATACACATCAACGGAAAAGAAATTGAGTTCCGCGGCCCTTGGTTTCCAAAAATGCGATCCTGAAAGTAAGAGGTTTCAATAGTACTAACAGCTAAGGTTGACAGGGCTCCTCACATATGCGGATATGCCACTTGCCACGGTTCAGATCAGCAGCTATGGATCTACCCGTCGTCGACATAGCAGATAGCACGGCTTTATTACGGGCCTGCCCCACCCTAACGACCACCAAACAGCATGCGCGCGCACGGTGCAGCTAGCTAGCAGGGCGCTGCCCGCTGCAGCTTCCTGCCTCCGGCCGGCGGTGCAGACTGCAGAGGTTGGAGTCGCCACCACCGCGGTGTAGTGCCATCCGTGACTGAGCCAGCGCGCGCCGGCGTGCGTACGCCATGCATGCATCTGGCTCTTGTCTCTGCTCCCGGCAACGGACTGCCCGGGTTAAGCCGTCGGGCGCGTCCAAATCCCGGGCCTATACTTCAGGATCCCACTGTTGCTTTCAGGCAGCAGGACACGCGAGGTCCCTGCGCAGGCGCAGCCACAGACATCCTTGATCTTTTCCTCCGCCTCGGACCTCCTTGTCATGGACCTTTTCTGCCGGTGTGGAATCCTCGGCCGTTGTTTAGGGCGTCACGCTGGGTTGCTGAGTCGTCATGCTGATGGCATTGGCATCACCGTCCTAGGTTCGCGATCGTCGACGAAGTGCAATTAGCGTGTACTGTACTAAGCATGACGACTCAGCAAAGTTCTGAATGCGCGGTGCATGGCATCAAAGTTCTGAGTCGTCTTCCTGGGATTTTCAATATATCATGTTAACATCAAAGTTCTGAATGTCTCTCTTCCGATGATCCATTGCCGGCGTGCCTCCTCCAGATTAAAGAAGACGAAGAAGAGAGAAGATGCGAAAATAAAAGGCATGCTATGTCGTGTTTGGGCCGCGGATGGTCCAACAAGCAAATGGGCCGGTGCTTGCTGTCATGTGGCCGGACCATTTCAGGAAGCGGGACAACCACACGGCCTGCTGGGTTGCACGATGTCTCAAATAAGCCCATCCAACCATGGATTCTGAGTACTGTATGGGCTTTCTGGGCCATCATACTTAATGTACGGCCTGCAGAAAGATATACGCCTCCAGCTGGATCGGCCTGGGTTGCACCCTTCTAGATGGCTCGGCCCGCATACGCGCGGCACGGTAGTTGGGATGCGGCTAAGAATCCGCCCCGGCGAGGTCTGACCTTGCGCCGAACAGAAGATCCATCTAGCTGGCCAGCGGTGCCATCAGCGGGTGATGCTAGTTGTGTTTGTCACGTTTTCGTGGCACGGACTGTAGCGCGTTCCACCTAGGTCTGACCGTTGCGACCAGCAATGCTTAGTCCTACGTCACCTTCTATCTTCTGTCATTTACGCTCCAAAAATGCTCATGTCATTTACGACGTCCGAGAAAAGAAAATCTTGTGTCATTAACGCCGAAGCAGTTAGGAGGAAATCTGGTGTGCTGCCCCCAGCATTACCTTCGCCAACACCGCTCTCCAAGAGGTTGCACACTGTCAGCTGAATAAATAACTGTTTAGTATGTTACACTCTACAACACAAAATTAATGAATGGAAATTACGGCTCCGAATTACTTGGAAACCCACCGGTATTTTGAGTACGCGTACACCCGAAATAAATACAGCGCACACTACACTAATGATCCTAGCAATTGCGGTAATGGAAAATCATCGAGCTCCCTCCCAGCCCCAGGACGGAATATACTTGTCTTCCTTTTTTGTTGGACGACATATTTGAAACTTCAACATCGCTTTAAAAATAATTTAAACTTCAATTTTACTCAAGATTAAAAACAATTTTTTTTTGTGCAGGCAGGAGGATGGCTGCTTCTAATTCTCATGAATAATTATTTAGATATTTTTGTTGCGAGATTTTGCATGGGAAAGAATGTTTATTGCAGTCTCGCTCTGTTGATATAGATGACTATATCGCTAACTATGCCTAGATTGATAGCAACATGTGTTCTAGAGAAACAGAGGGGAGCCGTTTTGCATTCTATGCACATGTAGTCCATGTTTACGAAATCGGATACAAATTAGTCAAACTATAGTTCAATACATAATAAGCTGACAACTCCTTGAGAAAAAAGGAACAGCGTACTATTTGCTATAGGCACTCAACTTTACACCTCTTATTTACAGCCCCGCACGCCATGCACATCCATTTTTTTGGTTATATCCAACTTTCAATATCAACAAAAGGCAAGTCCTCTCTCTCAATAATTAAAACAAACATATATTATTAAAATTATTTGATTTCTTCATTTTATCCAATATTGCTTCTTTCTACATATATATCTGGCATTCATCTGAGAGGAAGTCCCTAAGCTTGTTTGTGCTATATTTTATCAATAGTAACTAAATCACATTCACAAAATGTACTTCAAATATGACTGAATAATACTTCACCTTCATGTCACATAATAGAATAATATTTTTACTTGACGGGTCTAAGATTTAACCCTTCAATAAAACTATTGCACAAATTTATCTCATTTATTGAAAAATATATAAAGCCTAGAAGGTTATTTTACACTAAATTAGAACATTATTGAATGGACATCCAAATATGCATACTCCAGTATGCAGTGCACATCA
Organism: Dactylis glomerata; assembly: GCA_007115705.1. Lineage (NCBI taxonomy): Eukaryota > Viridiplantae > Streptophyta > Magnoliopsida > Poales > Poaceae > Dactylis > Dactylis glomerata. The sequence continues at coordinate 471,655 of QXEO01000805.1, forward strand.
TTTTATTGACCTCGTCACAACCAACTAAACAATTTTAAAATAATATATCCTATTATTTCTCCTTTTAGGACATCAATGTGGTGAATGTCTTCTCTTCCATGAGGGCGTGTGTCTCCCAGATTAAAGAAGATAAGAGAAGAGAAGAAAACGAGAGGCGTGCCTCGTCGTGTATGGGCCGCAAATGGTCAAACAAGCAACTGGACCTGCCGCTTGGCGACGAGCCATTTTATGAAGCGGAGCAACCACACGGGTTGCCAAGTTGCACAGCCCTCAAACTAGCCCACTGCTACCATGGATTTGAGTAGCGTGCTACGCAACCATGTCTGGGCCATCTTTCTCATCGTCCGGCCGATAGAAAGATACACGCCTCTAGTTGGGCCATGCTGGGTTGCACTGCGCTAGATGGCCTGTGGCCTCCGTAGCAAGACGAGCGGCCCGGCCCCTATACGCGCGTGGCGCGGTGGTTGGGATGCGGCCAAGAACCTCCGCCCCAGCGAGGTCTGACCTTGCGCCGAACACAAGATCCCAACCAGCTGGATGGACGGTGGTGCCATCAGCCGGTGATGCCAGTTATGTTTGTCACCTTCCCGTGGCACACAGATTGTATCGCACCCCGTCCAGATCTGACCTTCGCTCCCAGCCGATCCTTCGCAGTCCCTCTATCTTCTGTCATTTACGCTCCAACAAATAAGCTTTTGTCATTTACGCCGAGCAAAAGAAAATCTTATACAATTAATGCCGAAGCAGTTAAGAGGAAATCTGGTGCACCGCCCACAACATTACCTTCGCCATTACCGCTCCAAGAGGTTGCACACTGTCAGCTAAATAAATAACTGTCTGATAGTGTATGTCTCAGATACACTCTTACACTCTTACAGCAAAAAATTAATGCATGGAGATCACGGCTCCGAATTACGTGGAAACCCGCTGGTATTTGAGTATGCGTACACTAGAAATAAATACAGAGCACACTACACTAATGATCCTACCAATTGTACCAGTTGGTGATGGAAAATCATCGAGCTCCCTCCCAGGAAGGAATATACTTGTCTTCCTTTTTTGTTGCACGGCAACTTTTAAACTTCAACATCCTATGAAAAATAATTTAAACTTTAACTGTACTTAAGATTCAAAAACAATTTTTTGGCACGGACATGAGGATGGTTGCTTCTAATTCTCATGAATGATTATTTAGATATTTCTTTTGTGAGATTTTGATGCAAATAATGTTTATTGCAGTCTCGACTATATCACTAACTGTTCCTAAATAGATAGCAACATGTGTTCCGGAGATAAAAAAAAGGATCCACGGAATTACCATATTATTTGCTATGTACACTCAACTTTACACACGTTATTTACTACCCTGCACAACATACACATCTTTTTGTGTGTGTGTGGTTATATCCAACTTTCTACATCAACAAAATGCAACTCCTCTCTCAATAATTAAAACAAGCATGTTAGTGTTATTCAAACTATTTTATTGCTTAGCGTTAATATATATTGCTTCCTTCTAGATATATATTTGGCATTCAACTAAGATGAAGAAATGGACCTAAGCTTATTTGTGCTATATTTTTATCAATAGCAACTAAATCACCTTCAACAAAATGTACTTCAAATATGACCGATAACACTTCACCTTCACGTCACATAACCGACTAATATCTTTACTTGACGGGCCCTGGATTTACCCTTCAAGAAAACTATTACACAAAGTTATCTCATTTATTGAAAAGATATGAAATCTAGAAGGTTGTTTTATGCTAAATTAGAACATTAGTTAATAGACATCCAAATATGACAGTAAGCAATGCACGTCATTTCATTGACCTCCTCGCAACCGGCTAAACAATTTTGAAGTACTCATATATCACGCTGATTTCAAATGCGACACAATACATCTGTCGAGTAGTATAGTGGCCTCGGTCATTTGCCATCCACGTCGCCTCATGGCGACAGAACTTGTGACCTGTCACCCATCTGTTTTTGTCGCTCGCTATTTCAGCAAAGTTGAAACTGCACCTCTGTGCCTCGAAACATATGTATTGTCCGTCATCATATCTTTAAGATCTATACATTGAATAAATCAAGGCATATCTCCACCGAAAAATTTATGGGTTCTGGTTGTCCGCGGCGCCCTCCGAGTTCTATATAAAGGGGAAGCGAGACCATTTCAAGCCATCCCAAACTCCTCCAGAACTATAGGAGTGTGCCATGGTTTCCCAAGTCCTAACTATGAAGCATTGCTTTGTTAGGAACAGCTCATGAGGTAAGTTATAGGGTACCCGGAGCAAGAGAGCCACCATATTCACTAGTCTTAGGAGGGCCTACCGTTCATTTGCATCATTCAACTCCAACTATAGTCAATTCCCATAAACAAACTACCGTTCTTCTCCCCTCGCTTTCACCATAGGTCAACTCATCCATCCCCCGTTCCGCCGCCAAAATCCCAAACCCAATAGAACAAAATGGGCAATGGCATCACGAAGAATCCATGCTTCTCTGGGGATCCCTACGCCACTGCCGTCGCTTCGGGCCCGCTCCCCGACGATAGCCATGGACACTCCTTCATGTACATTCCTACAACTGCCGCCTTCGTCGACACCCCTGCGGCTGCTTCGATGTCGTCGGAGACGTCCTTCTTCTCACTGTCCGGCGCGGCCATCAGTGCCAACCAGGCGACGCCCGCGTCGATGCCGTCGTTCCACCTTCTCAACGAGATGACGTGGCCGCAGTCATCCGCGTGCACCTTCGAGAGCTCGCGTTCCTTCGCCTCCGTGCCACTCCAGTCCGTGCCGAACAGGATGGCTATGTCCAGACCGCTTCAGGCCATGTCCGGCCGCTTCTCCGATACATCCGGCACGACATCAACCCTCTCCACCATGTCCGGCTCGCTGGACCGCTCCTTCTCGTCGTCGTCCTCCTTCGCGAGACCCCAGGCCAGTGTTTCTCATCTCATCGCTAAACGTCATATGGCGGGCTCCCAACGCCACAATGAGCGATCGCTCGTCCAATTCTTGGTCAGAGCCGCCTCTAAGTTCCAGTTCGGGTCCTCGCGCTTAGGCCTCCTGTCAGAGGGATCTGCTGAACTGGCAAGGGCGGAGTCCTTAAGTGACGGGGATTACCGCTCGCCGCCGAAAAACAATGTGCAGTGGGCGCAGGGCATGGCCGGCGAGGACCGGTTCCACGTGGCGGTGTCCGAGGAGCACGGCTGGGTGTTCGTCGGGATTTACGACGGCTTCAATGGCCCCGACGCGACCGACTACCTCTTCGCGAACCTCTACGTCGCCGTGCACCGTGAGCTCAAGGGCGTGCTCTGGGACGACATCCAGGGCGGCGAGCCGGCAGCCAATGCCGATCACCTTCGTTTCCTAGATGGAGGCAACGACAGCCCAGAGTTTCACCGTAAGCCGATGAAGAGGGGGCGAACGGGACGATCCGAGGTGGACGATGCTGCCACATCCACGGGCGGCGGAACGACAACAATGCAACGCAACGTCCTCATGGCGTTGGCCAGGGCGCTCAGGAAGACGGAGGACGCCTTCTTCGAGGCGGCGGAGCAGCGCGCGGAGGAGAGCCCGGAGCTTGGGCTGGTGGGGTCGTGTGTGCTGGTAATGCTGATGAAGGGCACGGACGTGTACGTGATGAACGTTGGGGACAGCCGTGTGGTACTGGCGCGGAGGCGGGAGGACGACTTCAAGAACATCATCGGCAAGGCGGCGCAAGGCGGGCAGCCGGTCAAGACCGAGATCATGCGCGAGCTCAAGGCGCACGACGTCCAGCAGACCGTGCAACTCACTGCCGAGCACAGCACCGCTGTTGAGGAGGTACTTCACGCCATGTCCGATCATTCTTCATTATCATGCGATGCATTCATGTACTGTTCGATCGAGTTGTGGCTGATCTGTGTGGTGATGCAGGAGGTGATGAGGATCAAAAGGCAGCATCTGAACGATCGCAACGCCATCGTCTACGGCAGGGTGAAGGGGAACCTCAACGTCACCAGAGCATTTGGGGCGGGCTACCTGAAGCAGGTACACACCAATAAAACAGTGTCTGTTTCTTCTCTTTGGCGTGCATGTTCAGGGACGCTTGTCTTGTCATAGTCTTGTTTCGGCTAGACTGCTAGGATGTGCTAAATGTTGTGATTGTGCCTTGAAATTCATGCAAAGATGCAATGCCATCCACACTGTCAACAGAACAGTATGGTGCGTGCTCCTTGCGCTTTTGCTGCATATAAGAAAATATGGCAAGTCATCAAAGTATTCTTGATCTGTCGATCGGCATATCTGAGAATTCAAGAAAGGACCCATGTTTTGTTACTTGGCAGCCAAAGTGGAACAATAGGCTGTTAGGAGCCTTCAAGATTGATTACATCGGCATGGACCCCTACATCAACTGCATCCCGTCACTGTGCCACCACCGGATCGGCCCGAACGACAAGTTCCTGGTACTGTCGTCTGACGGGCTCTACCAGTATTTCACCAACAAAGAGGTGGTTGATCAGGTAGAGATGTTCACTGCTGCGCATCCCGAAGGCGATCCCGCTCAGCATCTCGCCAGCGAACTTCTGCTCCGGGCTGCAAAGAAGGCTGGTGAGCAATGAACTCTATAATCTCTGGCATTGGCAGCACAAATCCTACATTCACAAACCAGCTTACTGACATTGTTCATATGTCGGTTAATTTTCAGGTATAACGTGCCATCAACTGCTCAAGGTACCGCACGGCGCCAGGAGGAAGTACCATGACGATGTGTCGATCATCGTGATCTCATTCGAGGGGAAAATTTGGAGATCATCCTTTTAGGTGTTAACGCTGGTGGTATACATAGTATGTCCTCAACTTGAATAAGCTTCAGATGCAGGTTGCCTGGAGAGCAGTTCAGAGAGTTTCAGAGTTCTCTTCAAAATAATGTTCCTTTTTTGCCGAAAGTCGGAAACTGTTGTATTTAGTTCGGCAGGAAGGACTCTAGTTGTAATAGTAGGCTTTGTGTAATTAGGTTTCCCCGTCAATGATGGTAATAGGAATAAAATGGGAAATAGTATATGCGCAATAAGAACTACTTTGTTTGGTTCCTTTGCCTATGCATACCTGATTAGCAACAAGATAGGGGCCTATCTTTTCGGAGAAAAATGCAAAATGCAACCATAATTGGGGCTAGGTTTCAAAAAACCACCAAGACAGCAAAGTTTATTAAAATGATGGGCATGATGCACTACCCTACTAGTATGTGTGAAAACTTTTTAGGATAATTTTAACCAATGGATATGGGGGTGCAAATTATAAGGATTTATATGGAAAAACCTTCGAGTAAATGGCACTTGCGGTCTCATAACTTGCAATGTGGGTGCACTTAAGTCACACAACTTGCAAAATGGATTAACCAGTCTGAAATTGTCAATCGTGTGCAGTGGCGAAGCCAGGAATTGAGACGAGGGAGGTCGAAAATATAAGGTCTAAAATTTTAAGGAACAAAAGGAAGTCTATACAACAAAAGAAATGGTTCACAAAGATCCAATTTTCATCATTCATACAATAGAATTACCAAAAACATGAAAAGACATATAAACATGACTTGGAAACCACTAACATGAACTTGTAGCACTTGGTTCCTCAATTAGGTGTCCCTATGATCTCAATATTTTTGTGAGATACCTAAAAGATGTGAAAAAATTATGAGTACAAGTAAATCCTAGCACAAGTATAATAATATTTTAAGCTTTTGATAAGGTGTATCATACCATTAAGTTGTATTAATGCTAGGAAGACGAAATTGTCGAGGTAGATGAACTCGACGTTCCTTGTAGCAATGAAAACGTAGCATAATCTTCTTGTCATTAATTTTTGCAAATATATCTTTCTCAATATAGCAAATCATCAAGTTATTGACCCAATCATCACCCATCTTGTTTCGAAGATCTGTCGTTATAATATTCATGCCGAGAAAACTCTCTCAACTGATGTTGTGGCCACTGGTAATGTCAGTGCAAGTGTAATAAGGTGATATACCAACGGAAAGATTTAATGAAGTCCAGTTTGAACAAACTTGAGAGCAAGACCACTCAGACTAGCACAAGCTATAAATTCAGGACTTCTCTTCATTACATTAATGTATATGTTGAGTTGGTCACTTACGAGATAGCCATCATGTGAAGATAAATCAACAGAGTACATACTTGCAAGCTCAACTAGCTTGTCATGATCAAATCTGCTAAATGAGTCTCTAGGATCAAGGTATGCGGTGCACAATAATAGACGAGTAGAAGTTTCACCAAATCTGTTGTTCATCTCACCTATGTTAATATCAAGCACCTCATTAAAGATTTGTAACTTGTAATAATTCCAGCAAGTAACTATCTTGCGTGAGCTCCTTGGATAACCCCTGGCACAAATGTTATCTTCCATATTCAACACTATAATATTTCTTCCACCACAAAAGTTAGTAGCGGCCAGCAAGAGAGGCTCCCATCCATCATCTCTCAATTTCTGTAATAGAATTTTCATAGAGAAAATCATATTCATAGCACAAACTATGTTTTGATCTTTTTGTTGCAATGTGTGTGACAGACCATTTGTTAAACCAAGCACTTGAAGCATCAAATGTAAGATAATAACAAATTCAAATGTTTCCATGTTGATCATATAACCTGAGGCCAAACCACTCTCCTCTAAATCTGTCCCATCATGAGAAATACTATCAAGCACCGAAATAACTAAATCCCACATTTGATGAATCTGGAATAGAGTTTTATGGTGTGACCCCCAACGTATATCACCCAGTCTTGCTAAAGTTGTCTTTATGTTGGCCTCTTCCTAGCAAGATATCCCCATTCTCTAGTAGTGACACCATATGGTCATGATGCTTTTGCAACAATGCATCTTTCTTCTTACAAGCGACACTCACCTACAAAAATGTGCATTTAGAAATTAGAATGCCATATACAGTGACCATGTGGACAAATGGCAATGACAAAAAAAATGTTTAGACTAGAAGGACTAACCATGTTGATAATCTTATTTAAGTGTCCAAAAAAATTACCAACAGCTAGAATTCCTTTCACAACAGCCACAACCACCAACTGAAGTTGGTGGGCAAAGCAATGCACATAGAAAGCATGTGGGTTCTCAGCCAACACTAATGTTTTTAAACCATGTAGCTCCTCACGCATATTCGATGCACCATCATATCCTAGTCCTCTTAATCTAGACATGAAAAAATTATGTTTAACAAACATTACATCCAAAGATGCTTTCAAAGAAGCCGATCTAGGATAAACAACATGCATAACATCAAGCAATCTCTCCAAAACCTCTCATTTTTTGTTCACAAACCTACAAGCAAGACCATATATTATAAGTTGTGAGAGTATAATAAATACAACTATCAACTAGCATTTCCAAGTGGAGAAACTAGCAATAGTAGAAGGACTAACCTCACCATCACGACCATTTGCTCTTTAACCGATACATCACGAGACTCATCAACAAGTAGAGATAAACTAGCATTTCCAAGCTCACTCATTATGACTTCCATAGTCTCTTCCGCACATTCTTGTGTTATATCTTGTTAGATTTCATGAGATGTCAATTGAAAATAGCCAGTAGCATTTTCATGGATCACATCCGCAACATCTTTGCATGTTGCGCCATACCAATCTAACAATTCACAGAAATTACCCTTGTTCCTGGAATTGCTAGACTCATCATGCCCATGAAAAATTAGACCATGTTCAATAAAAAACCGTGCAACACCGACAATAGCCCTCAAACAAATTTCATAATCAATAGGTGATTTCTCCTCATGAGAAGTGATAGCATATGCCACACTTTGTTTTTATTCCTAAAATCTTCACAACTACTTCTTGCATTGTTGTGAATGCTAGTTGGTCCACCCACATGAGAACTGAAATTTTCTGATGCTTTCTTCCAATTTTTAAACCCTGACTTTGTAAAAACATCATGCACAAATTGTGAATTACTGCTTGAAGGATTTGAAAAGGTAACAATGGAAACAATATGCAGCACCCTTCTCCACACTATACTCTAGCCAATCATATTTGGTATACCATGCATCTCGAAATGACCGCCAATCCGGACCAAATTTGGTTTTCGGAAAATTATGACCAATAAAATGACTCCGCCCTCTCGACAAATATGCCCATCTCATTTTATCTCTAATTTCTAGGGTACCAAATTGATCAATTTGTTTGCGAATACCAGGATGGGAAACAACATTTTCTAGACCAAACACTTCATTAACATTTGATTGGTCAATTTGTTGAGTGCCCTACAACAATGCAATTCACATAGAAATTGAGGGTCCTGCAATATCTAAACTGAAGATCACAATCGAAGACAAAGAGGGGAGAATCAACCTGCTGCTGACTGTCGCGAGCCCTCTTGACAACACAATAATTTGTACCATCTGGACAACGCAAGCGGGCTCGCGATAGCCAATTAAGCCAAGTATCAGAGATACATCGATCGAATGCCCTTTGGTGCCATTTTTTCAAACTCTCAAACAATTAAGCCGATCGAACCAAACGTCCTGTTAAATGTGTAAACCGGCAGTTGGACCGCGATTCAGTTGGTTTATTCCAGCTCGCCCGCACGAATTGTCCAATGCGCTTAAAAACCGATAGAGGGTCTGGTCCAGTTCTCCTGTTAAACGACCGGTTTGGACGGTTTTTAAAACTATGGCTGCATGTCGCTGGGCTGCATTCGGCCCGATGGCATATCTGAGCTGATCAGTTACGCGGCCTTTCGCAATGTCTATGAGGCCCAGAATAGACACCATGACGCTTTTTTTTGGCAAAAACTCCATACATTAAACTTAAAACCGTATACAGGAGAGTGGCATGCAGTCCTTTTTACACACAGCAAAGCTGGGAACATATTTGCTTGACCGCACCATGACGCCCTGTTTACCTCGTACGTAGAACCCACAGGTGCGATAAAAAAATAGAATGTCTCGTACAACCGGCTGCCGCGGCAGCACCAATGCCCATGTCTTTTTTTTTGCGGGGAAACTATAGGGCTTTATTTAAGATGAAACACCAGCTCCATCAAATAGGAGACTGGTTGCTACAAAGCTAGGAGGAGTAACAAACCAACAACTCGTCACCGTCAATGTGCAAGCATGCATGGCACAAAGATGGGCAGGAGTGTTAGCCATCCTTATTACATGTTGAATAATGAAAGAACTAAAAGAAAAAACAAGCCCTTCAATCTCTTGTAAAATAGGCGCTATAATAGCGCGGGAACCAGCGCGCGAGTCCCAGAGGTCAACCACCTCCTTGCAATCTGTTTCCATCACCACTCGCGTAAAACCTCGGAGTTTCGCAAAAATCACCCCATCCCGGAGAGCCAGCGCTTCGGCGATCATAGGATCTGTCACACCCGGGTATGGCTTGCTCCATGCTCCGATGAAACCAGAGGTATTCCTAGCAATACCACCTGCTCCAGCCTTCAAGGCATCAAAGGCTATTCCTGCATCTGTATTAATTTTAACCCAACCATCATCAGGAGGCCTCCATCCATAGCCTGGCAGAATTCTTGCGTACTGTCTCGGTAGTTCTAACATAGCAAGAGTCTCCTTCGTCCTCTTCATAGACTGAATTGGATCAAGACTCCCCTTATCATGAGTAATATTATTGCGTGACGTCCAAATCGCCCACATAACTGTTATAATTTTGGCACCATCACCTTCGCCAAACATCGGATCACAAACAATGTCCCTCGTCCATGTAGCTGGGTGTAGAGCTGGCAACTTAATGTTCAACCAGGTCCTAGCCTCACTCCAGAACATCTCCGCATGTGAGCACTTAACTAGTGCATGCATCATATCCTCATTTGCCGCTAAGCAAACTTTGCATCTTGCAAATTCAGCAATGTGTCTACGCTGTAGTGTACTCTCTACCGGCAAAATACCTCGGAGTACACGCCACCAGAACACACACACTTTGGGCACTACCTGTAGCTTCCATAGCTGAGACCACAACTGTTTTTCAGAATCTGAGGTACCCGTAACTGTCCCTTCTGCTAGAGCGACATGCTCGTTATGCATCATGAGAGAACGATACGCAGACTTCACAGTGTAGTTTCCGGACTTTTCTAAGCCCCAAGCCCAAAAATCATCACCTCCACCTTGCCGCAATGGGATATTGAGAATTGCATCAGCATCCGGTGCAGTAAAATTTGTCCTGATCACTTCTGTCTTCCACGACCAGTTTGCAGTGTCAATTATGTCAGACACATTGTTCAAAACAGCCTCTCCTGTCTGAACTGTCGGAGTCATTGTTCTTGTGCCCGGTACCCATTTATCAGTCCAGATATTAACAGTCGACCCATCTCCAATACGCTTAATCATACCTCTCAACAGTGCCTGCCGACCTGCAATGATAGCACGCAACGTTGTTGATGCACTTCGAGGAACTGCAGCCTGGAAGAATCCACATCTGGGAAATACTTTGACTTCAAAACTCGGCAGCAGAGTGACTCTGGTTGAGTTAGAAAGCGCCAGCCATGTTTTCCTAAAAGAGCCACGTTGAACAATTCCAAGTCCTTGAAGCCCATTCCTCCTTTTCCTTTTGGAGATGTAAGAAAGTCCCATGCAATCCAATGTACAGACCTGCGATCAAGGGAACTACTCCACCAATACTTGGCCATATATGACCTGAGCTGCTTACAAACCACGAAGACGCGACACGCAGGTTTGTATACGTGTTTTTCTTATACAGATTTACTCATTTCAGTTTATATCTGGTTTAAGAATTAATTTTTGTCTGAGATTGCCATGGACGCTGGCCTGCATCCTCTTCATTTTTATCGCATCCGGATAACATTACAATAGATCGACAGGCAGGCATTTTCATGATGTGGCAAGAGGACAGTGGGGCAGGCTGACATTGCCAACCAAGACATGCCCATGACTTCTTGCTTCTTCGGCCTGCCCCCATGACCTCATGTTTCCGCACAGAATCGGAGGAGCATTGCTCAAGACAAGACGCTGCTAGTACTGCTTGTTGGAAAGACACAGCCGCGGTGTCGTTCGTCCCATCAACCCAACCCGGTACCAATAACTTGGTAGTTTCACAAGGTTTAACATGTCTCCCTTTCAATCAGACATTCATGTTAGATTGATCTCCACTGGACCGAGTCCAACGACTCGATCCAATCCTTGCCTCGCGCCCTGATCGGGGGCGTCCAACCGAAATATGGTTGGTGGGCCCCTGTGGCAGCGCTATATAAAGAGGTGGAGGGCCGGGGCGCACAGTACGAGGTTGACCGTGCTGCCAATCGCTCCACCGATACATCCTACCGATCTAGGGCTAGCGCTAGTCACGGAAAGCACCACCACATACCCACGTCCTCGCCACCACCACCCATCGCCATGGCCACTGGCTCGAGCTCTTCGAGCCAAGGAGCAGGTACTCCTCTCTCTTTCAGATCCCTCTCGGTTTCTCCTCTCAGATCACAGTGATTCAAGGCATAGTCAGTACTACTTCATCGAGATCTAGCCTAGATGCATAAAGTAATTCTATCAATGGTATCAGAGCGAGGCTTTAGGTGGTAGATCTCCTCGGGTAGACAGTAAAAGTTTTAGAATCCTAGTTCTTACCGGAACCCCACAGTAACCGAACCCTAAAAGAAATAGAGAGGAAGGGAAAAGGATTCTCACCGGCGTCGCCGGCAAAGTGCGCCGCCACCATGGCCGCGCCTGTTCCTCTCGATTCCCATGAGCATCCATTGGAGGCATGGGGAAGAAGAACTCAACCCCTCTCGGGGTAAAGGATACCGTGGCCAAACCGTTCGACGGCGGCGCGCTCACCGCAAGGCGGACGCGCGACCGGCGAAGGGGAAGGCTACGGCAACAATGTCTTCTCGTCGGCGCCGCGGATGTTCGGTCACGGGAGAGAAGGAGAAGCAGAGGGGAAAAGACCAAAGAGGTGGGCGAGGTTGTCGCAGGACGTCGGCATCGCCGTCCCCACTGGGGGCCGCCGGCCTCCGCCGCTCTCCTATGCGTCGGTCTCCAGCCGCCGCGAGCGATAGAGGAGAGACAGTGGCAAGGTCGGGGTCGAGACAGAGAAAGTGAGGCTAGGGTTTTCCTTCGAAGAGGTGCGGGCTGGTTTTGATCTGGCGACAAGGCCGGCCGACCGCACGATTTGATCCGACGGCGAGGAATACCTCGGGAGCGAGTGATGCGGGCGCCAGCAGGCCACGGGCTGATGACCCACAAGTATAGGGGGTGTATCGTAGTACTTTCGATAAATAAGAGTGTCAAACCCAACGAGGAGCAGAAGGTGTTGATGAGCAGTTTTGATCAACGATTCACTGTAAATACTAGCAAACGGGTTTTCAGGGGTATTTGGTAATGCAAATAAATAAAGTGCGAGTAAATAAAAGATAGTAGTAACAATTGCAGAAAGTGGCCCAATCTTTTCTTCAGCAAAGGACAAGCCGATTGTGTAACTTATAATAACCAAACGTTCTCGAGGACACACGGGAGTTTCTGTCAACAGCTTTCGCTTCATACTGCTGATAGTCTTTATTGGTTTGATAAGTGTTATGGGGGTGAACCTGTGCTAGCGCACTACCCTTACTAGGATAAATACACACTTGTGATTATACCCCCCTGCAAGCATCCGCAAATACAAGAAAGTAATTAAGATAAATCTAACCACAGCCTTAAACTCTAAGATCCTACGCTCCCTGGTGCAACGGTTTCCCAACGGAGGTTTAGGTTTCTGTCACTCCAGCAACCCCACAATTGGTAGCCAAATACACAATGCATCTCACTAGGCCCATAAATGGTGAAGTATCATGTAGTCGACGTTCACATGACACCACTAGTGAAATAGCACCACAACAATATCAAACCATTAAATATTTCTCAACAATAATTCACTACTAACATCTTGACTTCTCCCATGTCCTCAAGAACTAAACGAACTACTCACAAGACATCATATGGATCATGATCAGAAGTGAAATAATGGTAAATAACAATCTGAACATAAACCTTAATTCAACGGTTCTACTCAATATCATCAACTACAAGAGTAATCAACACCGGGAAAGTTTCCCCTATGAATATAACAAGATCCAACTCAAGATGTTACAGCGGGATGGCGTGGTGATGGTGGAGATGAAGGTGCTGGTGATGGAGATGATGATGATGATCCCGATGACGTCCGGTGCGATGGTGATGATGATGGCGATGATCTCCCCTCTCCGGGAAGGAATTTCCCCGGCAGATTTCTCTCTGCCGGAGAGCTTTTCTCTCTCTGGTGTTTTTCCGCCCCGCAGAGGCGGCTATGTCTAACTCTGAGCCCCCTTGACTTAGGTTTTCGAAGACGATTAAGTACGCAAAGGGGCAAGACCAGAAGTGGGCCAGGGTGGCCTCACACAGGGCTGGCGCGGCCAGGGGTCAGGCCGCGCCACCCTGGCATGAGGGCCCCTTCTGGCTCCTCTCGACTCCTCCTTCTGGCTTACTGAGTCTTCTGAGAAAATATAATTTCCTGGTATTTTTCTGGAATTTTCCTGATCTTCAAAATATGGTCCCTTGATGGTCCTTTTTCCAGCAGAATCCTGACTCCGGCAGCAAATCCTCCAATGATCATCAAACATGTGAAAACAAAGGAAATAACATAAGTATCATATCTAATTATGAAATATATCAATGAATAACAGTAAATTATGATACAAAATAGTGATGCAAAATGGACATATCAACCCCCCCAAGCTTAGACCTCGCTTGTCCCCAAGCGAAAACTAAACTCGGTAAACATGTCCACAGGTTTATGGAGTGAAGTGTCGATAATCAAAATACGGACAAGAAGCATCATATTCACTAAGGCACAAATTATAATAGACAGCAACTTCCCTTTATAAGATATAGACTTGCAATAGTAAAGAGAGTCACCTATAAAGATGCACAAGGTAAGCTATAATTGGTGATGGCAAACTTTAGTTCTTGGTCAAAGAATGATGAACAAGCTATTCTTTCTTTTAAACGGAGCCTTTTAAAACGGAGCTAATATAGCAAAGACCATATGCTCAACAAAATAAACTTTTACATTCATAGAAAGCTTTCAAAGATATATTCCTTCAGACAAAAGCATTGTACAAAACAAGGAAGAAAGTAAACATGATTAAACGGATCAACATATGGATGAGTGGAACATAACAACTCAAATGCTTGCTTGAGATAGAAGGAAATAGGTTGACTCAACATAAAAGTAAAAGATAGGCCCTTCGCAGAGGGAAGCAGGGATTAAACATGTGCTAGAGCTTTTCATTTGTAAAACAGAGGTAAAAATTGTTTTGAGAGGTGGTTGCTCTTGTCAACGACTAGCAACAGAGTTCTTGATATCTTCCATACTAAACAAGTGAGAGCGGTTCCGAGATGTTTGATTAATTGTCACATTGGTGCTCTTTTATAGCTTTGCAATCCTCCCCACCTTTTCCTTTCTCAAACCATGGCTAACCGATTCCATCGGGTGCCGACCAACTTTCACATACCATGGAGGAGTGCTTCTTTTTCTTTTCTTTTTGAGATTATAATGGTCTGACCAGCTCCCTTGCAAAATTAATGACGAGCAGATGAAGCTGCCTAGTCGAGGGGTACTTAATTTAGTATGGAAGATAACAAACCCATCCACTACGTCCTCATGAGCTAAAAATAGTGGCACAAAATGAGAAGTATTTGAAGGTTTTTGAAAGGTAGCACATGAAAAATTTACTTGGAATGGCTTGAAATACCATGCATAGGAATTTATAGTGGACTCTTTGGAAGTGACTTGGCTTTTGGAATTTGGATGCATGAGAAGTATTCCCTCTCAGTACAGGTCTTTGGCTAGCAAGGCTGGGTAGCAAACATAAGAATTGCATGAAACAAACAAACATACATATAATAAGAACAATCATGCAAACTCCCTTGAATGTACAGTGATTTTAACTTTGAGAATAACAATGCTTATAAGCCAAACATAAGGAAAACTGAAGTGATGTAACTACAAACACTTCTTTATTCTTTTCTACTCAAACCTCAAGGTAATGTTGCTACTGACCAAGCTAAGTTTGCCAAAACCAACTAAATTTACTCATACTCCCAAAGTGATACCAATACCAATCAACAAGACTAGTCATACAAGAGAGATTGCAAACTAACATAAAGTGTGCGGAAAGTAAATGATAAAACTTCTCATTAATATTTTATTACCGCAACTCACACCAAGGGATACATAGATAACCAACTAAGGAGGATACTTCCTAACCGCAAACTATTCTATAAGATAACTTCTCTATTCATGATATGACTCTACTTGAAAAGTAAATGAGCAAAAGGTAATGATGTGATACCGCGGCACTCCCCCAAGCTTGGAACAAGCCAAGGGGATGCCTATACCGATGACGAATTACTCCTTTGGCGGTGGCGGTGGATAATCTTTAATAAGCTTCTCAATCAAATCTTTCAGATCATCAATCTTGTGACTGAGGTTACGAATCATCTCAGAATTGTGCTCAACACGGTTCATGAACCTGTCAGCAAGAGAATCCCAGCTCTTGGAATTATTTCTCCATCCTTCCTCATTCTTGGAACTTTCTTTTCCTGCACTGTTAGAACGATCTATATCCCAACCCGAGGGTAATCGCGAGACCTAGGCACCCTTTGAAACTGATGTTCATGTATTAGAGTATGGAAAGGATTGTTGCCTGACGGAGATGTCCGTGGAGCCAAGGTGTGACGCGGCACACCTCCTCCGGTCCTTATGCGTGCACTCTTCTTGAACTTGTCATGATCTGTCACCACCCCTATGCTGGCAATCATGGCGTTTGGCCTTGAACTTTGATCTTCCTCCTCGTCTTCACTTTCAAATCTTCTTTCAGCCGAAAGTTTTTGGTGTCATCTTCCGGAGGTGTCTTCTCCTTGTCATCGCTTGAAGAGGCCATGGTGCTCCCCCAAGCTTAAGATCAACTCCTGACAGAAACAACTCAAAACAAAACACGACGAGAAAACGATATACAGACCTCGGGGACTCCGGGGGATTAAATAGGTGAAAATTATACATCGAAACGAAATCACAGGAGGAAACTGGGACAGAAACGAGTTTCGGGGTGCTCTCAAACCTGGGTGGCGCGGCCAGGGGTGGGCCCGCGCCACCTATGTGTGAGAAGCACACGGACTCCTTTTCCTGCCCGTTTTCATCTCGTGATTTTTCATATTTAGTAAAAACAACAAAAATATTAAAGGAAGAGCTTTTCACGAAACTTCTCTGACTAGAACTGTTACCTATTCGAAAACGAACTCTGCAGGTACCTGCAATTTGTCTTGGATGAATTCTTCCGGAGAAACTGTTTCAATAACATCAACATCTTCATTATAAGAATCTCCAGAAATATAATGTTTGAGTCTTTGCCCATTCACCACTTGTGTAGAGTCATCTTTCAATGAAGCAATCTTAATAGCACCTGAGCAGTACACTTCCACAATAACATATGGTCCTTCCCATTTAGAGAGTAATTTCCCTGCAAAAAATCTGAGACGAGACCTATACAATAGAACTTTCTCACCAACATGAAACTCTCTTTTAAGAATTCTCTTATCATGCCACTGCTTGACTTTCTCTTTGAAAAGCCTGGCATTCTCATACGCTTCGCTTCTCCACTCGTCTAGAGAACTCAAATCTAACAACATTTTCTTACCTGCTAGTTTAAAATCTCTATTAAGCTCTCTCACTGCCCAAAAAGCTATGTGTTCTAATTCTAAGGGCAAGTGACACGCTTTTCCATAAACCATCTTATAAGGAGACATACCCATGGGGTTCTTATAAGCAGTTCTATAAGCCCATAAAGCATCATTTAACTTACTAGCCCAATTTTTCCTAGATCTATTGACAGTCTTCTGCAAGATAGACTTGATCTCCCTGTTTGAAAGCTCTACCTGCCCACTAGTTTGGGGATGATAAGCAGAAGCAATTCTATGATTAACATCATATTTAGCAAGAGTTTTTCTAAAACCACCGTGAATAAAATGAGAACCTCCGTCAGTCATAAGATATCTAGGCACACCAAACCTAGGAAAAATAACATCCTTAAGCATTTTTAACGAGGTCTCACCATCGACACTCTTTGTAGGTATGGCTTCTACCCATTTAGTAACATAATAAACAGCAACAAGTATGTGGGTATAGCCTTTTGAAGGAGGAAAAGGACCCATAAAGTCAAATCCCCAACAATCAAACGGTTCAATAACAAGAGTGTAACTCATAGGCATTTCATTGCATCTAGAAATATTACCAACTCTTTGACATTCATCGCAAGATAAAACATACCTTCTGGTATCTTTAAAGAGGGTTGGCCAATAAAAACCTGATTGTAGAACCTTTTGCGCGGTTCTATCTCCAGCATGATGCCCTCCATAAGCACTACCATGGTATTTTCTTAATATCTCTTGTTGCTCATATTCCGGTACATATCTTCGCATAATACCATCAACTCCTTCTTTATATAAGTGTGGGTCATCCCAAAAGTAATGCCTC
Source organism: Dactylis glomerata (assembly GCA_007115705.1). Lineage (NCBI taxonomy): Eukaryota > Viridiplantae > Streptophyta > Magnoliopsida > Poales > Poaceae > Dactylis > Dactylis glomerata. Next base: position 489,206 of record QXEO01000805.1, read on the forward strand.
AAATCATAGAAGAATTTTCTTCTTTGCTGAGCTGTAAAGGTTGGAGGCAAATACTTGGAAACAATAAAGTTAGCATAATCAGCATACCAAGGAAGGTCTCGCGAAGTTACATTTATTGCAGCCAACTGTTCATTTGGAAAACTATCATTAACAGGAATAGGATCAAAAGAAATGTTTTCCAATCTAGACAAGTTGTCAGCCACAGGATTTTCAGCACCTTTCCTATCTACGATATGCAAATCAAACTCTTGTAAAAGCAACACCCATATAATAAGCCTAGGCTTAGCATCCTTCTTAGTCATAAGATATCTAATAGCAGCATGATCAGTATGAATAGTAACTTTAGAATCAACAATGTAAGATCTAAACTTATTACATGCAAAAACAACAGCAAGAAACTCTTTCTCAGCAGTAGCATAATTCTTCTGAGCAGCATCAAGAGTCTTACTGCCATAATGAATAACATTCAACTTATTATCTACTCGATGTCCAAGAACAGCACCAACAGCAAAATCACTAGCATCACACATAATCTCAAAAGGTAAATTCCAATCAGGTGGTTGAACAATAGGAGCAGTAGTTAAAGCCTTCTTAAGAGTTTCAAAAGCTTCCTTACAATCATCATCAAAGACAAATGGTACATCTTTTTGAAGAAGATTAGTAAGAGGCTTTGAAATCTTAGAGAAATCTTTAATAAACCTCCTATAGAAACTAGCATGACCAAGAACACTACGAATACCTTTAACATCTCTGGGACATGGCATTTTCTCAATTGCCTCCAATTTTGCTCTGTCAACTTCAATACCTCTTTCAGAAATTTTATGTCCAAGGACAATTCCTTCATTCACCATAAAGTGGCATTTCTCCCAATTAAGAACAAGGTTAGTTTCTTCGCACCTCTGCAAAACTTTATCAAGGTTGTGCAAACAATTATCAAAAGAAGTTCCATAGACAGAGAAATCGTCCATGAAGACCTCCACAATTTCTTCACAAAAGCCATGAAAAATAGCAGATATGCATCTTTGAAAAGTAGCAGGAGCATTGCATAAACCAAACGGCATACGTCTGTAAGCATAAGTTCCATAAGGACAAGTAAAAGTGGTTTTCTCTTGATCTTCCTTTTTAACGGCAATTTGAGAAAAACTAGAATAACCATCAAGGAAACAAAAATGAGTTTTCTTAGACAACCTTTCTAACATCTGATCTATAAACGGTAAAGGATAATGATCCTTCTTAGTAACTTTGTTTACCTTCCTATAATCAATGCACATTCTATAACCAACTACTACCCTTTGAGGAATAAGCTCGTTATTCTCATTAGGCACAACAGTCATACCTTCTTTCTTAGGAGTACAATGAACAGGGCTAACCGATCTACTATCAGCAATAGGATAAATAATACCAGCATCAAGGAGTTTTAATACCTCATTTCTTACCACATCCTTCATCTTGGGAATTAGGCAGCGTTGATGCTCCACGACTGGCTTCGCGTCTTTCTCCATATTAATGGTATGCTGACATAAAGTGGGAGAAATCTCTTTTAAATCATCAAGAGTATATCCCATAGCTCCTTGGTGTTTCCTCAATATCTCCAATAATCTTTCTTCTTCCTTTCCTGAAAGTTTAGAGCTAATAATAACAGGATATATTTTCTTATCATCTATATAAGCATATTTAAGATTATCAGGCAAAGGCTTTAATTCAAACACAGGACATTCCTTAGGCGGCAAAGTGGTACCAAGATCCTCCACAGGAAGATTATGCTTGATTAATGGTGGTTGACGAAGAAGAATATCATCAATCTCTTCTCTTTCCTTACTGAAAACATCACTTTTGTGATCTTCCATGAATTGCTGCAAGGCATTATTAGGAGCAAGCGCAATAAAAGCAAGCTGTTCAACTCGAAAATTTTCATTAGGCGTGTCATTTTCATAAGAAGTCTTAGCAAACTTGGAAAAATTAAACTCATAAGACTCTCCATTAAACTTAGTAAAAAAAATCTCCTTCTAACAATCTATCACGGCGCCACAAGTGTTCAAAAATGGTCTACCAAAAATAATAGGGCAAGTTTTACTAGCCTCCTTACCAAGTACTAGAAAATCAGTGGGGTATTTAGTCTTACCGCAAAGAACTTCCACATCTCGAACAATACCAAGAGGCCAAACAGTCTCTCTGTTGGCAAGCTGAACAACCACATCAATATCTTCAAGTTCACAAGCGCCAATCTCATGCATAATTTCTTTGTAAAGCTCTAAAGGAATAGCACTAGCACCAATATCACATAAACCATAATAGCAATGATCTCCAATCCTGACAGAAATAACAGGAACACTTGTTTTCCTATGCTTTTTAGGATGTGAGAGAATGTTAGAAGCATCTTCACAAAAAAGAATATATTCATCCCCTACATCTTTAGTAACAAGATCCTTCAGTATAGCTACAGGAGACTTAATAGTAATTTGCTCATCCGGCTCTGCAGCTTTCTTAGTACTTTTATTAGACACACTTACCAAAGTAGAATACTTCTTTACCTTAGCAGGGAAAGGTGTCTTCTCAAAATAAGGTTCAGGCACAATGCTATCAACAGTACAAACTTCAGTAGATGCAGCAGGAATATGACTAATAGAGTCTTTATAAGGCGCATGATATTTGTTCCAATCTTTCTTTGGAACATCAAGATAAGAGGCAAAGACCTTAAGACAATTAGCAAGTATTTGTGAATCAAGACCATAAGCAGTGCTAACACTATGAAAGTCATCGGTTCCCATAAAAGATTTAATGCATTCATAATCATAGTTTATACCTGACTTCCTACCTTTGTCGTTTTCCCAACCTTCAGCATTCTCTTGTATACGGTCAAGAAGTTTCCACTTAGCATCTTCTTTCATATGAGTAAATGATCCAAAGCAAGAAGCATCCAAGTAATCCTTATCAGGAAGAGTAAGTTGCGCATAAAAATTATCAATAACAATATTATTGGGGAGCTCATGAATGGGGCATTTGAGCATTAGTAACTTCAATCTCCCCCATGCTTGGGCAATACTCTCTCCATCATGAGGCCAAAAATTATATATCCGGTTACGGTCTTTATGAATTTCACTTGGAGGATAAAACTTGGAATAAAAGAGAGGTACAATGTCCTCCCATGCCATAGATGGACCATCTTGGAGTAGTCGATACCACTCTTCAGCTCTGCCTTTCAATGTTAAAGAGAATAATTTCTTCTTGACCTGGCTTGGTGAAATACCTACACACCTGAACAACTCGCATAATTCATGAATAAATAATAAGTGATCACCCGGATGGACAGTTCCATCTCCTGAATAGCCGTTATCCATAATACGCCCAACAATTTTCATAGGTATTTTAAAAGGATCAATTTCAGCAGGTGGTGGCAGTGGTGGTTCCTCCACATGTGCAGCAGTAGTAGAAGTGTTTCCAAATAGGAAACCAAATGGAGAGTTCTCCATAGCAGAGTAAAATAAAGGGATTTCTATTTCCGTGCCCTCAGGTCGTTAGTTGTACTCAGTTTTCCCCAGCTCGTTAGTTTTTCCTCAGTTTTCCCCAAGCCGTTGTCTGAAACCCTCAGAAGGAGCTCAGACGGGAGGATTCCCGTTTAGTTGACCGTTTCCGTGCTGACGTGTGGGGCCGCATCATGTGGGGCCGCGTCGCGTGGGGCTGGTAGAAAGGGACCGCGTGGGACAGGACGAGACCGCGTTTGGTTGTACGTGAGAGCTCGGTTCTGTCTCTCTCGGGCCAAATTGGCATTGCCTTTTCAGAGCGCCTTTTCAGAGCGCCTTTTTCCCCTCTCTCTCTGTAACAGTTCTCTCTCTTTTCACCAAATTAGTATCAAATCTAGAGAAGCTTCTATTTCTGTCTTTCTTCAATGATTGTTGCCTTTTGGCCCTCGTTTTTTGCCCAATATGGTAACAAATCTAGAAGCTAATCTAAAAGCTAGTATAGTATAATACATAAACTGCATATAGCAGCCAAAAGCAGCCAATAACGATGTTAATGTTTACGACAAACTAAGCTAAAAATAATACAAGACGCAATGTATGCCCAACATGAAGGTTCTTCATTCTTCATCATATATTTCGTCGTCGCTATATTCCATGAGACGAAAAAAATATTGACTGAACTCCTTCCGTCTGCAGTGTGCAGCCAATAGATCCTCCAAACGGTATGGCCTTTGTTCTATTTTCAGACCATCGTAATTTAATCTATCCACATGTCGTGGCCACTCATCCCAGGCCTTTCTATCATCAAAGTACTGTCTGATATAACCGAAATCCACGTAGTAGATGCAGCCAGGTCGAACTATCGGGTGCACTCTAGTGTCGACGGAGATACACCGTTTATAACCGACGAAGAAGGCACGACTGCCAATGTTGACGGCATGGAGAGAGTGGCTCTCAGTGTCCACACGGTACACCAATGGTTGACCTTCCTCCAAATGCCTATTGCCACTGCCGCCGCCCAACAACACAAGCAGCAGATCACCATCAGACTTCACAAGGTAGAACTTGTCATTTCCAAGTTCTGGAAATGAAAATAGTGTCTCCATGTTGACAGTGCTCGCGCGCTTCTCCAACTGGACATTGTTGGTGCACACTAATGTTCCGAACTCAAAATTGTTCACAGCTATTGCATACAATTCACCATTGAACGGGGTAATGCCACGTAGAGAATCGTCCTCGATCGAAAATCTTCCTTCTCCCCAATCTTCTACATATATATCCTTAGTAGGAGAGCTCTCATCGACCCAAGCAATTTCATTGGGGTAACCTATGCAAATGAAGACCATAGTCGGGGACTTCATTACAGCGACTGACTCCACAATCATAGATGGCATCTGCGCCTCAAACGTAGCGTTCAATGTCTTTGTGAGTGGGTTCAGAAGCCGTATCTTGTGCGGCTGCTTCCTCTGGCCAAGCACGATGACGCCACGGTAAAAGCCGACGGAGTAGTATCTAAAAGGGAGTTGATGAAGATAACATTCAGCACTAAGATGTTTATGATTGAAAATAAAAATAGATTAACTCTATAGATATGGAGGAATTTGAACCTTGCATGAACTTCCGTTAGATCGATGGTGACATAGCGGGATGTGCGGAGGTTGAGGAAGGAGAACTCAGCGGTGCGTGGAAGGGCGTGTTCTACCATGATCCATTCGTGCAGGTGCACGTCGGGCTCAGGTAGATCTGAGCGCCAATTCGTACAAACTTGCCTCAAAGCAGCGTAGGTGTCCACGTACTCCTCGTTCGCCAGTAAGCAGGCGCCGATCTTGTGAAGTGGTCCGTCAGCCCTGAGAGAGGCCCAGTTCACGGAGGCGCCGCGCCTGGATGCGCCGCCCTCGGAGGCGACGGGCTCGGCGGCGACGGGCTCGGATGCGATGGGCTCGGAGGCGACGGGCTTGGGGGCGACGGCCGCCGGCGCCTTCTTCTTCTCCATCGCCGGCAGGGGAGCGCGCGTAGGGCGGCTGGGGTTTTTTGGAGAAGGTGATGGGACGTGAGAGGCATGGTTGTGTGCGTGTGCAGAGGGAGGGAGAGAGGGGCTCTGTACTGGCAAAGTGACGGTTCGTCTCACCAGTTGATGTTTGGTCTCAACACGTGCACCGCGCGGCTAACCGCTGCTCACCGCGACACGCGTCCGTGGGACTGCACGTCAGCACCGTTACGTGTACTCAGTTCTACCCTCGAGTCTTACACTAGAAAAATATCTGTACTCAGTTTTCCCCTCGAGTACTAATACTGGCTAGTGCAATATACTCAGTTTTACCCTCAAGTGGCTGGTCAACAGAGAGTCAACAAATGGGATTAAGCTATCTAATTGAGTCATTTCATGCGCAAAGAAATTCAAAAAAATAAAATTATAGTGCCTCCTACTCATGGAGTCTTGTTACGCGACCTGCCACGTAGACAATCATATATAAATCAAGTTTTATCACAAATGGCCACTTCTCAAAATCACTAGTAGCTATGAAGGTTCATGGCTTTCCACTCAAAACCCTTCTCAAAATATCTATACCCAAAACATAGTTTGTCTGAATGAGGCCATAATTTTTACACTCATGTATATTTGAATTGCTAATACTTTGAGGTAGGCCAACCTGGGTTTCATTGTACAAAACATGTGTTTTTCTTTTTCTAAATCTCTTATTTGAATTCCTTAGCCTGTTTACTATTTACTTGCCCTTGTATCCTTGATACTACTCAGTTTTACCCTCTCCCTTCTCACAGAAGCCCAAACTTGGCCTGATTGGTCGAGCTGTTGTCACACGGATCGTGCCCACCTACCGTCGATCCTATGATCTAACGGGCAGGATCATGCCACCCTCTCTCTATCTGTCGGTGGCAAACTACTACCCCTCTATGTATGCTAAATGACGAGTTTGCCACCGGATTCAATAGGTTGGGTAATCACGAATTTCTTGTAGGCATTACTTTTCACGGTAAAATGATAAACTATCACGAATTTCCATTTCTTGTAGGCTTTACTTTTCACGGTAAAATGATGAACTATCACGAATTTCCATTTCTTTTAGGCATTACTTTTCACGGTAAAATGATAAACTATCATGAATTTCCATTTCTTGTAGGCATTACTTTTCACGTTGAAATGATAAACTATCACGAATTTCCATTTCTTGTAGGTTTTACTTTTCACGGTAAAATGATGAACTATCATGAATTTCCATTTCTTTTAGGCATTACTTTTTTGTTGAGATATAAACCACCCCCACAACGGTCATCTCCTCCTTAATTTATTGTGTAAACCCCACAACGGTCATCTCTACCTTAATTTATGGTGTAAACCCCACAACGGTCATCTCTCCCTTATAAACCCCCACAACGGCAATCCCTCATGTCAATAGATTCTGCCTCTCTCTTCTTCATTTCTGCCTCTCTCTTCTTCGTTCACATACACTTGATCCATTGCCATGGCTTCCACGTCTCGGACGCCGACCGGAAGGGAAAGGGGAAGGGGCGGCCGGGGTGGTGGATCATCATCATTGCCACCACCACCGTCAACACTGCCATTGATCATAGAGGAGTTCTTCATCACCATCTATAAAGACCCTTTGGCCAAGAAGGTACGTACGCGTTCCCACATATATGATGCATGTGATTAATTATGTGCATGTTCTAAAAAACCTTTAATTTCAAACGATCGGCGCTCGATCTCTTTGCAGGCACTCCCACAAAAGTTTGCGGACTATCTTGATGGCCAGGAGCCCGCAAAGGTGTATCTACGAGCAGCTGACTGCGGTCCTCGTCTCTGGACCGTGGAGGTCCTATTTGACGGACAAGGCCGGATGTACCTCGACAAGGGCTGGGAGAATTTCGCCATCGCGCACGGTGTGGATTTCGGCTGCTTCCTACACTGCAAATATGAAGGCGATTATGTGCTCACAGTGAAGGTGTTCGACGGAACAACGTGTAGGAAGTACTACTACACGGACGACGAAGATACTGACGATGAAAGCGACGACGACGTGAAGCCATGCATCGAAGGGGATTATGACCAAGAATATATATGTAGCTTCATATGCATCGATTTATAGATCTAGCTATTTTCTATATATTATGCATGTAAAAATAATAGGGAATCGCAATTTCCACCATGATTCAAGCACCACAGCCTCCAAACGATGCCGATGCCGATATCGGCATGGTCAGAACGGGTATGCATGCTCGCCGCCACTGCTAGGTCACCGTCAGGATGCACCCTCAATCCCGTCCTCTCATTCGATCAGTGACACACCAGAGATACCGCCGAGGCCAATGACGAACGTACATGCTGATGCCAATGCCGAACATGCACGTCACTGTGGGCACGGCCACGCCGCCCCGCTATGCTGGACGCCACAGAGCACCGCGAGGTCTTTCCCTTCGCCACCACACTCCCCTAGCACCTATCTATACACGCCAGAAAGGAGAGACACTAGTTTTCTCTACATTGCTCGCGTTCGTGTCCGACACCGCCAGTCAAAATGTTGAGGTCGTCGTCGATGTCCTCGACCATTTCTTCTCTTCTTTGCATGGTTAAACGCGTCTAGTTCATATCTATCTAATGCGTCTGATCTCGCCTCATGCAGTTCTTTGTGGACGTCGATCTCATCTCGGCACCCCGCAGGCCACCTCCTCTGTGCCATCGCTGTAGAGCTCCATTTAAAAATCTAATCATACCCCTGTATTGCCCCTTGTATAGCGTCATGGCCCCACTTGTCATTCGATATACCGAAGCCCCACTTGTCCGCGTTTTGGTCAGGGATACGGCGATGCTTACGGTCAAACAAAGATGGATGCTCTGACGTGTCTTTGCGGGCTCTACGTGGCCCCACTAGTCAGCAGTTAACGGTCAAAGGTGTTCAACCGTCGGGCAACCGGCCGTTCCAGCACTGGTGACGGTTTCAGACAAGGGCTTGGACAAAACTGAGAAAAAACTAAGAAGCTGGGGAAAACTGAGTACAACTAAGGACCCGAGGGCACGAAAATAGAAATCCCTAAAATAAAAATAAAAGACAAAATAAAAACAATACTCACAGTGACGGTTATCTTTACCAATTCCACTCTTCAATAGCGCTTCACTCCCCGGCAATGGCGCCAGAAAATAGTCTTGATGACCCACAAGTATAGGGGGTGTATCGTAGTACTTTTGATAAATAAGAGTGTCGAACCCAACGAGGAGCAGAAGGTGTTGATGAGCAGTTTTGATCAAGGATTCACTGTAAATACTAGCAAACGGGTTTTCAAGGGTATTTGGTAATGCAAATAAATAAAGTGCGAGTAAATAAAAGATAGTAGTAACAATTGCAGCAAGTGGCCCAATCCTTTCTTCAGCAAAGGACAAGCCAGTTGTGTAACTTATAATAACCAAACATTCTCGAGGACACACGGGAGTTTCTGTCAAGAGCTTTCGCTTCATACTGCTGATAGTCTTTATTGGTTTGATAAGTGTTATGGGGGTGAACCTGTGCTAGCGCACTACCCTTACTAGGATAAATACACACTTGTGATTATACCCCCCTGCAAGCATCCGCAAATACAAGAAAGTAATTAAGATAAATCTAACCATAGCCTTAAACTCTAAGATCCTACGCTCCCTGGTGCAACGGTTTCCCAACGGAGGTTTAGGTTTCTGTCACTCCAGCAACCCCACAATTGGTAGCCAAATACACAATGCATCTCACTAGGCCCATAAATGGTGAAGTATCATGTAGTCGACGTTCACATGACACCATTAGTGAAATAGCATCACAACAATATCAAACCATTAAATATTTCTCAACAATAATTCACTACTAACATCTTGACTTCTCCCATGTCCTCAAGAACTAAACAAACTACTCACAAGACATCATATGGATCATGATCAGAGGTGAAATAATGGTAAATAACAATCTGAACATAAACCTTAATTCAACGGTTCCACTCAATAGCATCAACTAGAAGAGTAATCAACACTGGGAAAGTTTCCCCTATGAATATAACAAGATCCAACTCAAGATGTTACAGCGGGATGGCGTGGTGATGGTGGAGATGAAGGTGCTGGTGATGGAGATGATGATGATGATGATGATCCCGATGATGTCCGGTGCGATGGTGATGACGATGGCGACGATCTTCCCTCTCCGAGAAGGAATTTCCCCGGCAGATTTCTCCCTGCCGGAGAGCTTTTCTCTCTCTGGTGTTTTCCACCCCACAGAGGCGGCTGTGTCTAACTCTGAGCCCCCCCTTGACTTAGGTTTTCGGGGACGATGAAGTACGCGAAGGGGCGAGACCAGAAGTGGGCCAGGGTGGCCTCACACAGGGCTGGCGTGGCCAGGGGTCAGGCCGCGCCACCCTGGCGTGAGGACCCCTTCTGGCTCCTCTTGACTCCTCCTTCTGGCTTACTGAGTCTTCTGAGAAAATATAATTTCCTGGTATTTTTCTGGAATTTTCCTGATCTTCAAAATATGGTCCCTTGATGGTCCTTTTTCCAGCAGAATCCTGACTCCGGCAGCAAATCCTCCAATGATCATCAAACATGTGAAAATAAAGGAAATAACATAAGTATCATATCTAAATATGAAATATATCAATGAATAACAGTAAATTATGATACAAAATAGTGATGCAAAATGGACGTATCACGGGCCGTCTTGGGCTGGGCCGCAAAAGGGAGCGGCGGCGTTTATCTGCCGCACAGTGCGCAGGGCGAGCGCGTAGCAGGCCGTGGGCCGCGTCTGGCCACGGGCCGAACAGCTTTTCTCTGCTATTTTTCACAGTTTACAGTTTTGTTGTTTTTTGTTCAGTTTTTTGAGCAAATTTCATATAGTTTTTCTCTATTCAAATTATTCCAACGAAAAATTTGTTTAGAGAATTCAAAAGTTACAGAAACTTTTCTATAAATTTTAAAGTTTATGAATTTTATTCATGTTTCCGCTGCAAATAGTAAAAAGAAATTGCTTAAATGCAATAAAGTGGTATTTAAATTTTTTGAAAGATGTGATAAAGTGATATTAAAAGTGATTATGTTTCTGTTATTATATAACCAACGTTGTTAATAGCATGAACATAATTTATTTATTACATGTTAAAAGGTGCACTTATCTCTATTTTTGCCCAACGGTGATGTAGTTTTAATTGTACAAACAGTTGTATGTGTTGATTTATACCAACGTTGGATTAATGCATGCAATTGTTTTGTTATCTCACATCTTTGTGAATTTCAGGAGGCTACAGTCTGATGAGCTGCCTCAAAGATGTTCCGACGCTCAGGGGTGACAACTACACTGAGTGGAGGAAGAAAGTTGATCTGGCTTTTGTCTGCGCTGAGGTCGACTGGGTTGTGGACACTCCACAGCCGGTCAAGCCGATAGAGCCAGTCAGAGATGCAAAGGATGTTGATGCCGCATGGGACAAAAAGAAAAAGGACTTTGCTCCAGTGGAGCTAGCATATGTGCTAGAGAACTAAAAGTGGGTCAATGCAAACAAAAAGTGCATGCCCTTTATAAAGAATACGATTGAGAATGCCATTGCGGGCTCAATCGCAGAGTGCACTTCCGTTGGGAAGTTTCTGGAAAAGATAAAGAGCCAGTTCACTGGCTCTTCAAAGCTGTATGCTACCCAACTGCTCAAGCAGTTGGTCACAGAAAAGTACACAAGAGGTGCACATGGCATCAGGGAGCACATCTTGAGGATGAGCAACATGGCTTCTAAACTGAAGCCCATGGATGCTGATCTGGAACTAAAGCCTGCTCTGCTTGTTCACCTTGTCATGGCATCATTGCCTAAAGAGTTTGATAACTTTGTTATCAACTACAACATGTCCCCTGATAAATGGGACATAGAAAAGATGATTGCCATGTGTGTGCAAGAGGAGAATAGGCTTAAAGCCTCAAATGGTGGTTCCATCAACTATGTCAAGGACAACAGGAAAAGGAACTACCAGAACTACCAGAACAGCAATCAAGGTTCTCCCTCCAAGCCATATGGCAAAGGTCCCCAACAGTATCATCAGCCCACTCTCCCAGTGGATAAAGACCAGTGTCTCCACTGCAAGAAGACTGGACACTTCAAGAAAGACTATCCAGAATGGCTCAAGTCCATAATGGCAAGGAAAGGTATAGATACAGTTTCGTTTGTAAATGAATCCCTGTATTCATAGTTTTCGAAATCTACTTGGTGGATTGACTCAGGTGCAACTGTTCATGTTGCAAATTCTTTACAGGGATTCCATTCGACAAGGACTGTGAAAAGAAACGAAAGATGCATTGAAGTTGCGAATGGAGTTCAAGCAGACGTTGAAGCTGTTGGCGACATCTCCTTGGAGTTAGCTGATGGTTTTTTGATTCTGCTTAGAGATGTGTTATTTGTTCCTTCACTTCACAGAAACTTAATAAGTGTATCACGTTTGGATAAAGACATTTATGAGTGTTATTTTGCACACAGCAAGTGTGCCATATGGTTTAAAGATGCTTGTGTGGGTGTTGCTTTACTTCACAACGAGCTTTATTTTATCCTTACGTGAAAAAGTGCATTCTGTGTGTAATGTGAATGAACAAACTTCCTTGTCGAACAAAGAACAAAAGAAAAGAAAAAAAACTCATGACTCATCGAAGTTATGGCACTGTCGATTAGGCCATATTTCGAGGGGAAGAATCGAAAACCTCGTTAAAAATGATATTCTTCCTCCGTTAGAGTTCTCCGATATAGAACAATGCATAGATTGCATGAAAGGAAAGTATGTAAAGCAAATTAAAAAGGGTGCAAACCGAAGCACAGCGACACTAGAAATAATTCACACTGATATTTGTGGACCATTTTCTGTGAAAAGTGTGGATGGCTATGACTCGTTCATAACATTCACAGATGATTACTCCCGCTATGGTTATATTTATCCAATTAAAGAAAGGTCTGAAGCATTGGATAAATTTAAAATATTCAAAGCAGAAATTGAAAATCAACATGATAAAAGAATTAAAATAGTCTGGTCCAACCGTGGAGGGGAGTACTACGGTCGGCACACTCCATATGGTCAAGTACCTGGACCTTTTGCAAGGTTCTTATAGGAAAATGGAATAGTCGCCCAGTATTCTATGCCTGGCGAACCTCAGCAAAATGGAGTAGCTGAAAGGCGCAACCGTACTCTTATGGATATGGTGTGCAGTATGATGAGCTATTCCACCCTACCATTGGGATTATGGATGGAGGCACTTAAAACCGCCATTCACATTCTCAACAGAGTACCAAGCAAGTCGGTGCCCAAAACACCGTACGAGTTGTGGACAGGGAGAGTACCCTCCCTGCGCCACTTGAGGGTCTGGGGGAGCCCAGCTGAGGCAAAAGTATTTAATCCAAATATTGCAAAGTTAGACCCCAAAACAGTAACTTGCCACTTCATTGGCTATCCTGACAGATCAAAAGGTTATCGTTTCTACTGTCCAGACAAATACACAAAGTTTGTAGAAACGAGACATGCAGTCTTCTTGGAGGACGAACTGATGAGGGGGAGCATGGTAGCTCGGAAAATTGATCTTGAGGAGAAGAGGGTGCATGCACCTAATCCAATGATTCAGGAGCCATTTTTCTCGCTACCTGTTGTACCTGCACCGGCAATCCCTGAGGTTGCGGTGCAAGCACCTGTTGTAACTCCACCCATGACAACAAGGTGTGAAGATTCGGAACCTGTCCGTCAGGAGCCGACTGAATCCTTTGTTGAGCATGAAAGGGAGCTGCCGCAGCCACCTTTAATAGATGTACCAGAAGTTGAGGTACATAATGAGCCAGAGAATGAGGCCCTTAGAAGGTCCAAAAGAGTTAAGAAATCAGCTATTTCTACTGATTATAAAGTTTATAACACAGAAACAGTTCATATGGAAGGTGATCCCACTTCATATGAAGAAGCTATGGGAGGCCCCAACTCATCGAAATGGCTAGAGGCCATGGAAGATGAAATGAGGTCGATGAGTTCCAATAATGTTTGGGACTTAGAGGAAATTCCCAAAAGAGCCAAAACAGTAGGCTGCAAATGGGTCTACAAAACAAAGTATGACTCTAACGGGAATATAGAAAAGTATAAAGCGCGTCTAGTGGCAAAATGATTTACATAAAGAGAAGGGGTAGATTACAATGAGACGTTTTCTCCAGTCTCATGTAAGGATTCCTTCAGAATCATAATGACACTAGTTGCACATTTTGATTTAGAGTTGCATCAAATGGATGTAAAGACGACATTTCTAAATGGAGATTTAGAAGAAAAAAATTACATGAAACAACCCAAGGGTTTTTTCATGGAGGAGAAGGAACACATGGGATGCCGTCTAAAGAAATCCATTTATGGATTAAAGCAAGTCTCTAGACAGTGGTATCTAAAGTTTAATGATACCATCAAAAGATTTGGATTTAAAGAAAACATCGAGGACAACTGCGTTTATGCAAAGTTTAAAAGTGGGAAATATATTTTCCTAATCTTGTATGTGGATGATATCCTGCTTGCTAGCAGTGATGTTAGTCTTCTGCGAGAAACAAAGAAGTTTTTGTCCTCAAACTTTGATATGAAAGATCTTGGTGAAGCTTCATATGTTTTGGGCATAGAAATTCATCGAGATAGAAAGAATGGAGTGTTAGGACTATCACAGAAGGCATATTTAGAAAAAAAGTTCTAATAAAGTATAATATGCATAAGAGTAATGCCACACCTGCTCCTATAGTCAAGAGCGACAGTTTTGGGGAATATCAATGCCCCAAGAATCAATATGAGATCGATCAAATGAAAGCAGTACCATACGCTTCGGCTGTTGGAAGCTTACAGTATGCACAAGTGTGCACTCGCCATGACTTAGCTTTTATCACCGGGTACTCGGTAGATATCAGTCAAATCCAGGCATAGAGCACTGGAAGATGGTAAAGAAAGTATTGCGTTATGTGCAAGGCATAAAAGACCTCATGCTAACCTACAGAAGATCTGATTCCCTAGAGATAAAAAGGTATTCAGATGCAGATTATGCGGGAGACAAAGATGAAAGAAATCCACAACAGGATATGTGTTCACTCTCGCAGGAGGGGCTATTTCGTGGAGAAGCTGCAAACAGACAATAGTTGCATCATCCACGATGTATGCCGAATTTATAGCATGTTTTGAGGCCACGAATCAGGTGTTATGGCTAAAGAAATTTATACCCGACTTGAAAGTGGTGGATTGTATTGACAAACCAATAAAGATGTACTGTGACAACCAGCCTGCAGTATTTTATGCTCACAACAACAAGTCGAGTAAAGCTACCAGACCAATAGAAGTAAAGTATTATGTTGTGAAAGATAAAATCCAGGATCAAACTATAAGACTCGAGCATATAAGGACAAAGGATATGCTTGCGGATCCTCTAACGAAAGGCTTACCACCCAGTGTGTTCAAGGAACACTTAGCCGGTATGGATTTAATGGGAAGCCTATGATTCCTGGATCATAAGAGGCCCGAAAGTAACAGAATTTGTTTCAAAACAGAAAAGTGTATAGTGGCTGTCTGATTCTATCGGCAATCGAGCTGTGACGATGAAACATGCTCTATGTACTGATCCGTGATGAAACGAGTAAAGTGTAAAGTTAAAGTTAAAAGTAAAGTTGAGATCAAGGGGGAGAATGTTAGATTGATCTCCACTGGACCGAGTCCAACGACTCGATCCAATCCTTGCCTCGCGCCCTGATCGGGGGCGTCCAACCGAAATATGGTTGGTGGGCCCCTGTGGCAGCGCTATATAAAGAGGTGGAGGGCCGGGACGCACAGTACGAGGTTGACCGTGCTGCCAATCGCTCCACCGATACACCCTACCGATCTAGGGCTAGCGCTAGTCACGGGAAGCACCACCACATACCCACGTCCTCGCCACCACCACCCATCGCCATGGCCACTGGCTCGAGCTCTTCGAGCCAAGGAGCAGGTACTCCTCTCTCTTTCAGATCCCTCTCGGTTTCTCCTCTCAGATCACAGTGATTCAAGGCATAGTGAGTACTACTTCATCGAGATCTAGCCTAGATGTATAAAGTAATTCTATCAATTCAGACTATCACTTTACTGGTAGGGGCTCCTGCCTGCTTGTGCGTCCGGATATTCTATGCTATTTTTTAAAAAATAATGAAGTGACTGGTCGCTTTTGTTTTTATAGCTTGCCATCGCTTCAAAGAAAAGTATTTGCAAGACTCAATAAAAAAATTAGGTGAAAATACCTCCATGTATGCAAAGCGAGCAACCACTCTGTAACTGCAACACTGGAAGAAGCAATGGCCGGGTTGTTGTTTGAGGCCTGACCAATCGCTGCTGCAGTTTATTAGTGTGATGGTTGGTCGTGTCAGCGATGGAAATTGATTCGCTCTGCTTTTTATCCGGTGATTAGTTCTAGCTCATCTTCTGGGCTCTGCCTCGTGCTACCATTGCTGATTGCTGACACGGCAGCTCAGCAGCTGAACAATATTCTATTGCTGGTTGCACCAAATCCAATTGCTATTTTTGAAGATCTGTACAGGAATTCTCCATTCCTAAGTTCCATCGTGCATTGATGCTGCTATAGATCATGAATAGCATATCATCTACAGCCGCAAGCAATACTGGGTCAAATCTTGTTGGACAAGGTTTCTGGGGCACCATGATCCCGTCAGTTTTTATGGCAGCATTTGCCCGGTCGATAGCAGACTAGCTGCACGCACATCGAGATGTGGATGCGACCACATAAATCTGAAGCTCTTTTAAGGGTTTGCTTGGCCTTTTTAACGAACCAGCAAGCATGAAAATGACTTGGCTTGACTTTGAGAGGCTCAACACTGCAGTACGCACTACTCCCGATAGCATACAAAGTCGCAGCGCAGGTTTTTCTTGATCTTTGATTACTGTGGAAGTTCTTAATCCCGATGTCTGATAGCCGTTCAAACTGATTCTTGCGAAAGAAGAAAGTACTGCGAATTACATGTGTGCTGTCTTTCCTTCTGCGTGGACGATGGTTCAGTGACTCAGTGTTACAGTATCCTTGTGCCTGCTACGACGTAAATCCTGAGGAATCCTGCGGCGTCGAGTCAGGTCGATTCCCTTCGGTTTCTGCGAAAGCTCAGTCCTCATCCAATCCAAGTGTCAGCTCATGTAAGATCCACACAGACACGGTCGCTGTCTTCCCCTGTTCTTCTCAAACATGCTTTGCCCATTCGAACTGAGCCATCCCTCTGCAGTCCGCCATTGTTGCCAAGCTTGCTATACACCCCACCCATACCTCTTGCAGCTCAAGAACGCACATGACGGTGCTTCTCAGTCAATTTTGTTGCCCATTTTTGCTAGGGCTGGTCCCGGTGCTGAGTAGTGGTAGCATAAGTACACATTAGCGCATGCTGATTGGGGACAAACCCATGAAGGTGACTGGTGCACTGGTGGCGATTTCTCCACCTCAGCAACAGTGAGGCCGAAGGGAAACTTGCCAAAACAAATTGTCCCCAATTGTACGATCGGCCATAGGATCCTAAGCTAGCCCCGATCTGTGGTCATCAGATTCAGAAAACACAATCAATTGGATGCCCATAAAATGAGATAATACTTGCAGGCGGTCTCAAGGGAACAACACCTGAACGACCTAGCCCCAGCCAAAGACCAATTATGTGGAGGAGTCACATGGATTTGTACAGGGTTCTCATTATCATATCATGACAACTTCTCTGAATCCGGACATGTACAACCTTTCAACAACTCCACGGGAGGGATGGGGGCTACAGGCGAGGACTGCACGCACTCTTATTTGGACCGGATCTAGTCTACAACTTGGGATTGAATCTACACAGATGGAATGGAACAATTGCTAAATTTCCCCAAAAATAAAATAATCTACAAAAATAGTACTAGCTCCAGCTCCATCATTGACGATGACGTATCAATGTATCATGACGCTCCGTGGTAGTACCACTGAATGAGTGAATGCCGAGAGAGCATTATGTCTGTCTGTCTACGGCTTGTCGTCGACCTGCAGCTGCTCGGTGCTGTCGGTCTTGCGCCGGCCCATCTTGCCGATGGACGAGGCGATGCTGCCCATGAGGCTGCTGGTGCTGCCCCCCTCGCCGCCGCTGCTGAGGTTCAGCGACCGGCGAGGCCTCCGGTGCCTCGGCGACTGTAGCCTGTCTTCTCCTTCCTCGTCGTCGTCTTCCTCGTCGTCGCCTGCCGTGGCCCTGGTGGCCACCGCCAGCCGCGAGATGCTGCCGCGGCAGAAAGGGCAGGTGGGCAGCGGCTGGCTCTGCGTCGCCGGGTTGGGCTTGGTGTGGCAGCACAGCGCCAGCGTGCACGCCGCGCACATCTGGTGCCCGCACTCCCTGACCTCGATCGTGCACGCCTGCTCGAAGCAGATGCTGCACACCTCAGCGCCACCCTGCAAAATCGGCTTATCAGAGTTGTCAATCTGAACAAGATCGCTCGCTCCGAGAGAGATGTCGATGCGGATGCAAGATCGTCCATGTGGACATTGTACTACATCGCGTTTGAATAATGTTTCGTGCATATGGATTGCTCAGACGTGGAGTGACCCAATGAACATTTTTATGGCTTTCGTTTCGTGCAAGGAGGTGCGCGCTTACGCGGCCGCAGATTGACACCTAACTTGCCATTACCAAGAGGAACAATGTTAGATTAGTACGCCAGCAGCCAAATTAGCTAGCCTTTCGTCTCCCTCGGATCAACACAAATATTATACAAGTACGCTTTGAGGCAAGTGGCTCTATCTTGAAACCTGACGGCACGTTAGCTGCAACCAATGCAATGATACACTACAATCCGTGAAATCTTGATTGATTGAGATCGATCAACACCTAGCTAGCATGTGATCTCGATCCATTTGTAGGTATTAAGAAGCTACGGATGAGATCAGTAAACAGAGTAGTAGTAATTTGCAATACAAGACTTGGCAGTACCGACGGTACCTCGGAGATGGTGGTGCTGTCATCTGACCGTGACGGTGATGGTAATGTACTCTTGGCCCCTTTCAGAATCCTCTTCTCCCTCTCCCTATTGGCCTCCATCAGAGCTGCCTCCAGCAGTGCCTTGGCGTCCGGTTCAAGCTCGCTGATGAACTTGAGAGGGGACGGCCACACCAGGGGCTCTGCCGATGATGGGTTCAGCAGCGCCGCGCACGCGACGTGCCCTCGCTTCATCGCAACCTCATATGGAATTCTCCTGTTGTAGAAACCAATCCACATCAGTATACAGAGCAGATTAACCAACACGATGAATTCAGAGTTCAGACAATGTCTTTGGTGAATTGGGAACAGAAACGCTGAGGACGCACCCGACGGAGTCTCGCTGGAGGCGGTCGGCGCCCCAGGAGAGCAGCTGGCGGACGCAGTCGAGGCTCCCGCCGCGCGCGGCCAAATGCAGCGGCGTGCTCCCGGGGAATCTGCAGGAAACGCGCGAGCGCTCGCGTCAATGTCGCAGCTTTTTTTTTTCCTTCCTAAAAAGGTGCGAATTTTGACTTGGGGAAAAGCTTTACCCGAAGGCGCCACTGGAGGCGGACACGATGGCGCCGTTCTCAAGCAGGACGTGGACGCAGCGGCGCCAGCCCTGCCTCGCCGCCAGGTGCAGCGGCGTCGCTCCGGTGTCGTCCCGCACGTTGACGAAGCGCGCGTACCCCCTGCACCTCCGCAGACACAGCTGATGAACCATTAGCAAAGGCTAAAAGCTAGCGAACAGAACAATGGCAGCTCCGGGAACAAGGGCCAACCAGGATTGCGACACCGGCGAGGTCCGGGCCGCCGAGAGGATGGCCCGGAGGCAGTCCGAGTGGCCGTAGTAGGCCGCGTAGTGCAGGCACGTCCGGCCGTGCGATGAATCGAACATCAGGATCTGCAAACCCAGACAGAAAGTTCACCTCCAATCCAATAACACAGTCCCAATAGGCGAAACTTCGTGTATGTAATAAGTCTCACATTGGCGCCGGCGTCGAGCAGCCGTCGCACGCACTCGGTCCTCCCATGCATCGCCGCGAGCATCAGCGCCGTCTGCGGCAAATTGAGGACCCCGGTGTGAGGACAAGCTTCCACGGAGAACAGAGGCAGGGGGAAAAGGTAGCGTGACGAACCTGCTTGTGGCGGTTAACGACGTCCGGCTGCACGCAAAGATCCAATGCCATGGAGACCACCTAGAAAAGCAAAAGAATCAGAGCACAGCGGATACACGGGCGGCGATAGATTGAAATCGGAGGAGCCCACGGCAGCATAAGGTGGCGGCCTCGGTCGTTATCGTACTTGGAGGTGGCCGTGGGCGGCGGCGATGTGGAGGGCGGAGAGGCGGTCGAAGAGCGTGGTGCGGCGGAGGAGGGAGGGGCGGGAGCTGACGGCGGCAGCGAGACGGGCGAGGTCGCCGGACTGCGCCGCGCCGAAGAAGTCCACCTCCTCGCTGGGGCGGCCGCAGCTGGCGCCGTGCCCCATCGCCCGCCACGCCGCCCGGCGAGCCGGCCGCGGTGGCCGGCGGGGAATAATGGGGGAGGAAGGAGTGTGAGTGCGAGCGTGGGCTGAGGAGTGGGGGCGCGGTGGCGAGGAGAGCTTAATAGTGCGAGCGCTTTCTTGTGGTTTTAAAAAGCTTTGCTTTCTCTGATTGGGAGATTTCTTCTCGCGGATAAAGATATTGCTCCTTTCGCCATGAAAGGATATTTCGCCGGAAATCTATCTTTTACAAACACACCGTCACCGTCACCGAGATAAATGGATCTTTTATCTTTGTGACTTACGACACAAGAAAATATCCTCTCAGCTGTATTTATAGTAGTTACCACTTTACCAGGACTAGGTTCCTGATCCGGTTCTCAGCTCTATTTATGGTACTTACCGGAAGTAGTATATATCTACCTCTTGTATTAATGTAAAATGTTTTGGTAAACTAGATTAGCTTGCCAAAATATCTTATGGAAGGAGTATGTTTCAAGAAAAACGTGGCGCAAAAAGTGATTTGGCGGTGCACTTGTGTAGATGTTATAGCAACTGCTAATCAAATATCATTTTGCAAGAAAAAATAGATATGGCCCCCTTGTGTAGTACTTCACCAAATTTATAGCTAAATCAATGTTAATTGTGATGCTACATTAGTACAACTTCAAATTGCAACATTAAAAATTGAAGAGTAATAGAGTAGCACTTACTTGTGGGTACCATTGGATACTTTCAGGTTGCGATAATGGTTGCGAAATCATGCCCCTCCTAGTCATGGTCAGGGGTCGCAGCCATAAATTTCAAATATAGGGTTCACTTCGTTGAAATCATGAAATTCAAGTGCAGCTATATGTCCAAATTCTATTGCATTTAGTTGTTTTTATTGGGTTCAGCCAAACCCAATGCTAGCATTGTAGCTTCGCCCCTGGTTATGGTGGTTTTGAGAGGAGGGCGAGGGTGATGGACAGAGTGACAACCCTGGCTCTGGCGAGTGCCAGGCGAGTGCTCTTAACTCCTCCACTGCTGCTTCGCAAGTCTATGTCATTTGCATGCAATGATGAGCATGTTTGAGCTTGTTGCCTGAATGGGGAATATGGAGATGTTAGGTCAGTTGGAATTTTAGGATCTATTTTATTCAACTGAAGTCCTAGTGACAAGGGTATAGATAATAGAGCCCGTCAGTTGAGTACCCCTGAGGCCCGTTAAGCTAGACCCAATTGTAATACTAGTCGAAATACGAGTTCTTACCGTTTATCGATATTGTAATCTGTATCGGATCCTACCCGATCCTTGAGACCTGGCCACCTATATATAGGGGCCAGGAGGGGACGGTAAAGGACAGATTGAAAGCAAGCCAGGTTCTACACCCACGTTTACTTTCATAGCCACCTTGTTTGACTGAATTTACCTTCGAGTTTATCCGACGCCCTATCTCCCCGATCCTAAGTCCTTCATTTAGGACATTTGTCGAGTCGACCCCTCTTCAATTGGCGCCGACCGTGGGGACTCTGGGCATTGGAATCATGAATTCGACGGCTTTTTCAGTTTTAGCTAGTAACAATCTAGGAGTCGACGAAAATCAAGAGACGGAGCTGACGTTCGGAAGTTTAAGCTTTTACGTCGGACCTTCGGGTGCAACTCGCCTTCGGATCCGACGAAATCAGGTCCGTCGGCAAGCAAGACCGAGAGAATCACAGAATCTGGATCTTCCGTGGGCTCTTCCAGCGAGGCAAACTCGCCGGTCAGTCTCACAGCAACAAAGGATATGATAGAGACGCTCGAGGAATTCGACGAAACTCGGGGGAAAGCTCGACAAAGAAGCAGCGACTAAAACTCGCGACACCTCAAGGGATTTCGCCATCGAAAGCAGTGGCGTCCCCAAAAGCGTACATCAGTTATGCATCATTATCACTGAAGCAGCAGAAGAGGGCAATCATGAAGGCAGCAAAGAATCCGACCTGCAAGTCAAAAAATCGAGGAGTAGCAGCAAAAAGGAAAAGGAGAAAATTCACATTTCAGCAGGACAGTAGAGAATCATCATGACAGCCGTCAATCACGGCACAGAGGTACCCGCAGATTCAAGGAGAAAAGTTATGATGGGATACCAGTACGCACTGCACCAGCGCAAAAAGAAGTTAAGGGAGGAAAGAGAAATGTTCATGAGAAGCCGAGGGTGACGATAGTATGTCAAGCGAGAATACTGGGATGAGTACAGCGATGCATCAGAAAGCAGCATGGAAAGACACAGAGCCCCAAAGCATAACAGGAGGACAACAGCACATATAAGAGAAGAGAGCTACGCGAAGAGTCAGAGTGCACAGCAGTCAGAAGAGGAAGAAGATTTCATTCAAGAGACACCAGAAGCAGCTTTGGTAGCAGCGCAGGCATACCTACTAACCACGCAACCAGAGCCTAGAGATCCACGGGGAGCACATGCATCAGGCCGCAATACGAAGCCTCGGGTTAGTAGAAAATAGGTTGGTGGGAAATCTTCCAGAAGGAAAGGCGACATATCAAAAGGAAGACGAAAAGAAGAGTCCAAACGCAAGCCCTCGCAAAACAACTCCAGTGATTCATCAGAAGGTGAGAGGCGACAAAAAAGGAAGGAGGACGCAAGAAACATAATAGCACAAGCACGAGTAAACAACTCACGATATCCGTGGAAAGAGGAAAATTATGAAGACGATAAAAAGAAATGGGCGCGCTATGCTTTACCCGCAGGGTTCGCAAAACGCTGGTACCCAAAGGTTTTAAGTTACCACATGACAGGAGAAGTATGATGGGTCGCAAGAGCAACCTCTATGGTTGTCCAGATTACCTGCAAGCGTACAGATACTAGGGGGAACAAGAGCATAGCCATGCAAAGTTTGCAGCTACACCTCATCGGCGCAGCACGGTCCTGGTTAAATACCCT